>JAOQML010000008.1:20411599-20424095 GCA_027568935.1 Erythroxylum urbanii
TAAAAGCTGTTCAGCTAAAGTGTAAGCTTTGTGGGCAAATGGATCATGATACAGCCGATTGCTTCTTGATCAAGGATAATGGATCAGAGCAAGTAAATTACATGGGAACCCAATATGGTCGAGCAAGGAGAAACAATCCCGACTCCAACACATACAATCCTGGGTGGAAAAATCACCCAAACTTCTCTTGGTCAAATAATGCTGGAGGATAGTTCAGACATCAAGGACCACTAGGCTTCCAACAAGAGAATTGAGTTCGATGGAATCCAAATTTGAAAAAATCTTAGATAAAATTGGAGGTATGGAGGATGCACATAAGAGGCTTGAAGGAAAGTTTGAGCAAGTTGCAAAGAATCACGCCTCTTAGATACATAACCTGGAAGTCCAAGTGGGTCAATTGGCAGAAGCAATATAGACCCGAAATGTAGGAACCCTTCCAAGTAACACCAAGTCTAATCCGAAAGAACGAATCATGGTTGTTACAAAAGCAACTGAGGATGAAAGGCACCAAGCTGAAGACAATGAAGGGAAGGATAAGAATAAGGTTGATAAGAATGATTTTTGAAGTGAACCAGAATTACAAACAACCCAAATGCATCAACATAAAATTCTCTTCCCCATTTTGGAACAACAAAAGTCAAATTCACTCATTGACAAGGGGAAAGTAGAGGTGCAAGAGAATAAGGAAGGTTCTCTGCTGGCAAGGTATAATTTGCCTGAGATAACGAAGTACTAACCCTTAATTCCATTCTTGATCAAAGCATAAGGAAATCAAAGGAAGCTAAGCTGAATGAAGTGGTAGACATGATCGAACAACTGGAAGCACGACTTAGACTAATGGAATCAATAAGGGGAAAGGTGGAAAAAGAACTAGAGGAAGAAAAGAAATTGAAGACACCAACAAAGAAGGAGGATCTAGGATATTTTTATAAGGTGTCAAAATAGAGAGAGTCTTTGTCGATTTGGGAGGCAATATAAACATGATACTATATTCTTCATATCAGAACTTGGGGTTCGGTGAGATAAACCTCACCAAGATACTGGTAAAAATGGCAGATAAATCAGTTCATCGTCCAAATGGTATCATACATGATGTGTGTGTTCGAGTGGAAAAGTTCACCTTTCCCACAGACTTTTTCATACTAGACATAGAAGAAAACAAAAAAACCCCAATTATCCTTGGGCAACCATTTTTAGCCACTACTCGATTAATTATTGATGTAGATAGGGGGTGACTTGATTCTAAGGGTAGGAGAGGAACAAGTATCTTTCACCATAACTAAGAATGACAAGAGTTCTCTCCAACCCATGGCCATTATAAAGCGAACAGATCTTGTGGAGAAAAAGTGAAGAATGATGATCAAAAATGTTCCCTGACAAAGAATAAACCTCACAAAAGAAGGAGAAGGAAGAATTGGGAAAAGGAAGGAGGTGGCATAAGTAACCAGGTGACGAGCGTGCATTTTATGAGATTGTCAACTGAGTCACCATCAAGGAATTCTCTCAAACCATCTTGAGTGGAGAAGAGCGTCAAGCTAATGATGTTAAAAGTAGCTTTGATTGGAGGCAACCCATGGTTTTAAATTACCAGTTATTTCTTTGATTTTAGAAAGTTTGAACTTTGTAGTTAGGTTGTTTCAGTTCTAAATAAATATCATGGAAGAGTAAGGCATTAATTTTTGATAAAGAAGACTGGGAAGGAAAGTATAATAAGGTGATAGTGCTAAAAAGAAGTTAAGAAAGGATCTCAAAGGGTGTGTACAAGGACAAAAGACGAAAAATCAGAAATCGACGAAATTATTACAGGCCATGATTATGGCCTGCGACAAGGTAAACCTGTCCACGCAAAGCTGAAATTTTTATCATTTTGCCCTTCCTTCACCTATATATTCATTTCTTACTTCACTTTTTCACTCACTTTCATTTTAACTTTATCTCTCTAAGTTTAGAACCTCTAAACACTCTCACATCTCTCTAATTAACTTCCAAATTTCCACATTATTCCAACCTTCACCTATTTGTAGTCCATTATATCGTGCATTAAGCAGTCAGTGAAGCACAACCAATCATCGAGAAGAAATCAAGTCTTGGGCCGAGGGTGAAGGAACAAGGCGGTAAATTTTAGAGCACCCTTCCTAATCTACACAGAGGAGGAAGGTATTTGATTCTAATCCCTTAATGTTAAACAAATAGTAGTCCTGAAATAATTTGATTTTGCTACTCTTGATAGGATAGAATTCTGAGATAGGGTCTAGAATTTAGCAGAAATAATTCAATGAAGCAAGTTTATACACTTCCAATATCCTGTCTACGAGGAGCTCACCCTTAAATTCTTTACTTTCCTTCAGTTCAAATCCAGTAACCCTAAGGAAATGTGGTTTATGTTGCGTGGATAATCTTATAAGCTGAACATTGAAATAATGTGTGATATTTGTGGTTTCCTTGAATCTTCCATTGTCGATCAGCACGATGAATTTCGTACTACCCGCTATCAGAATGAGCTCACAGGGTTGGAGCTGTTTGGTGTCAAGAATGCCCATAACATCATTATACGAAGCCATGAGCACTTGTTGTTACATAAATTCATGTGTCAAATGATTTTTGACAAATCAGAAACCAACAAGTGCTTAACGAAGGAACTTTTTATGTTGTGGTGTATGGATCACAACATCTTAATGTGCACCTCCACACATGTGCTGAATGCTATTATTGTGACTCTACGTAAGAGGAACAACAATTTGGGTATGAGTAACTTGGTTTCAGCCATTACTGAGTACTATAATGTGGATTGTAGTGGTCTAACTGTCTACCTCCCTGATTTTCTAAATCACCATCACTTACGTCGTGTTGAAATCCTAAAGTCCCATATCATGGAACTCCAGGACATCAGCTAAAAGATTCATGTGAAGATTAGGGCCAGTTAGGCAAGTTCTAGCACAACACCATCTCAACAAGTAGAAGAGGACTCGACTAGCGAGGAGTTCGAAGAGGAAGAAGACACAGAAGAACCTGGTTGGAAGAAAGTATTCTGTATAATCTCCGCCAACACCAAAGCAATTATTGACACACTTGTGGAAAACTCTAGAAGGTTGAAGGAGATGGCTCGCACACAATGAAGTTAGAGCTAAGATATACGTTGGATTCATCGATACTTCGAGGCTCAAGGTGTACAATTGCCACCTTCAACACCATCCCCGCCTCCATCCCCATAAGATTTTGTTTCTAACCCTTTTCTTTAAACTTTAGTTTTTATTTTATTTTATTTTATTTTATGTTACTTTCTTCCATGTGTGTTTGTTTGTCTTCTTCTCACATTGAGGACAATGTGTTATTCAAGTGTGGGGAGAGTTGTGTGTTTTGCTTTGAGTGTGAATTTTGCATATTGTTATGTCAATGTGTTAGGTTGCAAATTGTGAATTGTATGAATGTATCGATGGCTTAGATTTATTGAAATTGATTTAATTTTGAACATAATCTATTAGGATGTGAAGAGTCATTAGCTTATGAAATTAGTGATCTGGGTTCTTTGGCTAAATATGCAAGTTAATTAGGATTTGGTGTTAGTTTATTGATAGGTGTAGATTTCATTATATTTCTATAGGTAATTTGATATGTGTTTAGTGGTTAAGTTGATTGTTTAGTGTATGTTTAACTAAAGAATTGTGTAAGTTCATAAACATTTGTGTTTTAAGTGTTCTTTGGGTGAGAACAAGTTTTTGAGTTTCAATTTTATATGTATGAGGTGCTGTGATGAATTTATTAGTATTTTAGGGCATTCGGAAGAGTTTTGGAGGAGACACGAACTAAAATACAAGGCCATAATTATGAGGGACCTACCACGATTGTAACAGAAGTACAAACATAGGGCCACGATCGTCGATCTTGGCAAATAAGCCACGATCGTGATAGAAGCTCAAGCATAGGGCGACAATTGTAGGGATCAGCCATGATCGTGAGAGAGAGTAGATAACTAGGCCATGATTATGCACTAGGGGCCATGATCGTGGCCTGCACGCAGCCAAACACGAAGTCACTTTTGGATTCCAATTTTCGAGGGACATGTTGGACATTTTAGACCTCAGAAAGACATTAGGGTTACGTTTAAAGACTATAAAAGGATTATGATATAACCCTAAGAGGGAGTCTAAATTCAACCTACATTTGGAAACTCAAAAGAGAGAGAGAAAAAGGAGAGAGAGAAAAAGAGAAGAGGAAGAAGAAGAGGGTTCCAACGTCGAAGCTTCCTGGAATAGGTGATCTCCCAATGCTACTGCTCTTCTGAATCATCCAAACTAAGTTTCATTTCCTCCCTATTTACTTTTTTATTTAGTTAATGTGTAAGATTGAGATGGGTTATATGGTTATGGATTTTGAGTTGTTTATGATGTTCTAACTTTTCCTTTGAGATTTTGCTTATCTTTAATGTTAATCTAGTTGATTTGTGTTTACTTAATTTAGCTGTTGTGATTGATTAATATATTTGCATTTTTTGGTAACAAACTGAGAGGATAAAAATGATTAGATTGGATTAACGAGAGTTAGGCGATCTAATTGACCACTTAATCAATCTAGTCGATAATTTCATAGATAGAGATCCCATACGAGACCTGATTGTTTATTAGAGAGCTTTAGAACTAATTAGAATTGTAGGTAATTTGTGAATTGAGAGATTGCAAGTTTCATAATTTGATTAGGGTTTACAATTTACGGAATGATTATAATTCTAGAGAGAGTAATCAACCCTACGATCATCTAGAACTAACACCCCATAAACACATAAACGGCTATATTAGAGTTAATGGTAGGTAAAATCCCCTCTCTCATAACTCGATTAATTCTCTTTATGGATTTTCATTGTTACATTTTTCGATTGTTGCTAGTTTGTTTAATTTTGTTTACCTTTCAGTTCAATATTCGATTTTGAGTCTTAAACAAAGTGTAACTTGAATTGAGTGTTGTCTAAGCATAATCTCTATGGGACAATATCTGCTTTTTACTACAAATAACGGCCCATATACTTGCAATTTTTGACATAAAACAAGTAATCAGTTTTGTAATCAACATTTATCACCCTATAAGTTGTCATATTCATTCATAATTTTAGGTCTTTCGACTAAGTAGCTTAGCTAGTTTTTTTCTTCATGAAAACGAGTAACTAAAGCAACAAGGTAGGCATTAAATAAAAAAAGTGTATGATTGTAAATTTTAAATAAATAACTATTCCACTAGCCTTTAGGTTATAAATAGAGTTAGTAGCCAGCTGAGAACGTGATGTAGCTGAGTAATTAGATCGAAACGCATCACAAATGTGTGCCTTCGCGTCAAAAGGCTATAACGATGTTCCAACCAAGCAACTTAATAAAAACATGACTTAGTCGAGTAATTGGATCAACATTCATCACCAATGTTTGCCTCCATGTAAAAAGACTAGGTCTATGTCCACAAAAGGTAATAAAAAAAATTTTCTAATAAAAACCTACCGAACTTATAATTAGCTTAACTTTTCATGAAAATGTACTTAAGATTAGTTACAAAGTTTGAATGACAAAATAATTATTAATGTGTGTGTATAATTGAAAAGGGCGAATAAACTTGATATTTAGGTCTTGATTAATAGGCATATTTAGTCCAGAGCCCCTAGACATGAATTTTGCATGTTAATGATTTGGAATAATTTGAATGATTGTGTTTAGAAATAAATTTGTTTCATGAAGTTGAAGCCATTGTCTCATTGTTGCATTGTGTGCTTTGTGATTTTGTGTTATTTGTTATTTTGTTTGCTTGAGGACAAACTAACGTTTAAGTGTGGGGATGTTGATAAGTGTAAATTGCATTGTGTTTTAGGGCATATTTTGATATGTGTTTAGCCGATAATTCAATCATTTAGTATGTGTTTAGGTTATAATTATGTTAGTTTGTTAATTATCTATGTTTTAAGTGCTATAAGGGTTAGTACAAGCTTTTGAGTGTAAATATTATATTTTTGAGGTACCTTGATATGTTTCCTAGTATTTCAGGGTCAACATCGAAGAAAGGAGTTTCAGAGACATTCAGGTTGAAACAATGGCCCACGATTGTGGCTTATAAGGTGACGATTGTGACAGAAGCTCCAGGTTTGGCCGCTTAAGGAATGACCTATGATTGTGGCCTGCATTTGAGCCTTTTGTCACGATCGTGGCCTGTGTCAGGAAAATGCGTAGACACTTACGAACTTTAGGTTTTGAGGGATTTTTTAGACCTTTCGGGGCTTAGAAAAATCCTAGGGTTACCCAAAACACAAAATAGTATAAAAAGATCATAAAGAGGTAGAGAAAAGGGAGCTTTTCTGACAACCACTGTTGAAAACCTAAAGGGAGAATACCGAGAGAGAGAAAGAATAAAAAGGAAGAGGTAGAAGAGGAAAACAAAGCTGACTTGACGTGCTTCCCAAATCAGGAGATTTTTCAACATTGCTGCCTTCCATATTCTATTTCAAGTTCCATTTCCTTTTCGTTTCGGCTTTATTTATGTATAGAATTGAGATGGAAGTATGATGATAGGATTTGGAATATTGATGATGTTTTAATCTCTCCTTTAGGATTTTATTTTGATTTAATGTTATCCATGTTGATTTTGTGTTATTAAATTAGGTATAATGATTTGTTGCGTTTCTTGCATAATTCGGTAATAAACTGAGAGGGTGAACTGAATAAAAATGATCGAATCGGATTAATGAGAGTTAGGTGATTCAATAGAATCCACAACAAATCAGATCGGTAATTATGTATAGAGAGATCTCATGTAAAACCCGATAGTTTATTAGAGTGGTTTAGATCTAATTAGGATTGTGAGTCTTTTGTCAATTGAGAGATTACAAATTCATAATCCAATTAGGGTTTATAAGTTAGGGTTAATGGTTATAACTTAAGAGAGAGTAATCAGCCCTAGGATCATCTGGAATGGACGCCCATTAACACATAATTGACTAGGTTAGTAGTAATGATAGGTAAAATCCCCTTTCTCATTACTTGGTTAATTTCTCGATTGATTTTCATTGTGTTTTTGCATTCCTCAAATTTCATTTCTTTTGTGTTAATTTATGAACTATGACTCTTGCCAATCAATCTCTCAAATTTACTTATGAAACTTTATTTTTGTTAATTCAATCTTCTTAGCCTTAGATAACATATAATTAGACTAGTTCTCCCTCCTTGTGGGATCGACACCTCTTATACTGCAGTTGCTGATAAATGCACTTATGGTATTTGAGGGCTTATAAATTTTAAAGCTCAAACGACACAATCACATCACATCTAAATTAAAGAGGGAGCTAAACCTATATGTCATTGCAAGAAGATTAGATATACTAATGATGCAAAAAAAAGGAGAGCATAGGAAATTATAATTAGAAGAATTAGAGGAAATTCATAATGATACCTAAGAAAGTGTAAGAATTTATAAGGAAAAGATGAAAGTCTTTTCATGAAAATATGATATCTATGAAAGTGTTTAAATTTCATAAAAAAAGGTCCTATTATACTATTCATGATTTCGTTTATTTCCCAGTTAGTTACATTCTTCTTTGTTGGACCTTTTTATTACTAATATTTTTCCCTTATAATGTAATAAAAATTCAAGATTTAGCAACATATAGTGTTCAAGGTGATGACCATAAGCTTAAACCTTACTATAAAGGCTTTAAAGTAGAAAATGTTAATATGCATGAAAAATGCATATATTTTTCTTAGTATTTTTAAATTTTCCTATCTAAATTACCTTGGTTTAATTGATTTTATGCCTCTTTTTAGGTAGTTGTGAATCAAATTGCTTAAGGAATGACATAGTCAAGAATGGAAACAAAAAATTAAGAAACATTTTTTTAACTAAAAATGATCTTACACATTACCATATTCCAATCTATGCCTCTCTTTAATACGAAATAAAATGATACATAGTCTAATAAAGGGGTTGAAGGGAGGTCGTGTGGTGAAGAGAAGATAAACAAAAAGATATATAGCTTAAGATATGATTAGGTGTCAAACCATGTCTAATTCTAGGAAATTTATAGAAATGACCTAGGAAATAGAAATGGCCTAGGAAATATGAGTACCTAAGCATGTGTCCTTCTCTCGAATTTAAGTAGAAAGTTATAAGATTTGGGACATGATCATGTCTCTAACCATCTCTACGATGAACAAATTTTATAAAAATTTCAAAAAAAAATATTTTTCACTTTTTTTTCATTTTATACTTTAGTTTTAAATAAGGTTATCCATTGCCTATCCAAGGAGAGCCCAAAGACATATCAAAAGATCATTTTCAACAGAGAGATTTAAAGTCATTTCAAAGTAAGTGATCACCAATAGAGGATAGAAAAATGTCACTAGGGGATACCTAGAATGAATTTTTCCTTCCTTTCAATAATTGTTTTCATATTTATAAGGATTATTTTTTACTAAATACTTTATATCTAGATCAAATGAATTATTAATGGATTTTATGTGTTTTGATTCAATTTTCTTTTATTTGAGAATTATATATGTTTTTCTTAATGTTGACCGTATATAAGCAAAAGCTTGTTCGATTTGAGTTACATGTAAATATAGTCGAGATAACCTATATGTAAATTATCTTTAACATATGTATTAATGATTGAATGGAGATCTAGAGATAAACTTACAT
Source organism: Erythroxylum urbanii (assembly GCA_027568935.1). Lineage (NCBI taxonomy): Eukaryota > Viridiplantae > Streptophyta > Magnoliopsida > Malpighiales > Erythroxylaceae > Erythroxylum > Erythroxylum urbanii. The sequence goes on from JAOQML010000008.1 coordinate 20,420,261, forward strand.
GAGTCTTTTGATACAATTGTAACCTTTTAGGGTTTCAAAGAACATAACGTATTTTGAGTGAAGTTCATCAATAAATATATCAGTTAATTTATTTAGGAGTACGTAATTGTACGTTGAGAGGTGACATATCATTAACCTAGGAGACCTCATCGATCTAAATAATAGAATTCCTATAATTGAATAAGCATCAAGATGAAGTAGGGAAAATATATTTTTAAGTATTTCCTGATATTGATGTTCTCTTTGATTATTGAACAATATTCATGTGGTGATCTAGATTAATGGATCTTTAGTTTACTGTTGATTCAATTAAAAAATTCTTCACTTTATTATTTAGTAGATAATAGTTGGAGGTTTAGATTTATATTTGTTAGATCATTGAGGGATCAACCCTACTATCTCTTTACTAGTGCACAATAATAGGTACACTTACTTAGGTTGAGTATTAAAATATTAAGGTATAAAATTGAAAATATCAAGTTTAGTTCCACTTTTAGGGAGCATGACAATATAGGAGAGAGAAAAATTATTAATCTAATAAATTTCTTTTTTAAATATTAATCTCCCAAAAATAAAGAAGTGGTATGAAAGAGTGGGGATAGACCAAGAGTGAACCATAATTGAAATATAAGGTCAATATGAGCAGCTTATTAGGAAATTAGTGAAGTTAGGGATAAGTTGGAGAAACATGAAGCTACCATAGCCAGTCTACAATATAACTCACCTATATCTGTTACGATGGATGACTTTGAGATATATAAAGAGGTTGAAGTGGTGCCAAATAATTGGGGTAGTTAAACCTATAGGGTGGTAGAGGAGAAAGAGGTGGAATAGGAGGTAGAACTAGAAAACAAGGAGTGGGAAGATTTGGTTTAAACTACAAAAGAGGGTATAGGAAAAGGGTGGATAATGATATGGGTAGTATTAAGATAATGATACCATCTTTTGTAAAAAGGATATACCCTGATGCCTATTTAGAGTGGGAAAAATGTAACATACCACTCCCATAGAGCATAATCCTGAACGTATTAGAGGATATTTGAGAACAGACTCTACGGAAATGATACATTAGGATAATCAAATTAACTACATCTTAGACATCGAACATATCATAAGCATTCAAAACATTCATTTCTATCATACACATAAAAGTTCACCTATGAAATTATAATTCAGAATCCATATATACATTACACAACAATTTAGAGTTTAATCTGTTGGATTGAAAACAAAATCATGCTTGGTTTGGCTAAACGGTAGATTTCAAAAACTTTTTCCGAAATCAAAATATAGTGGAAGCGTAACACCAAATCAACATGCTTTAATCCATACATTATATGGTATAAGGAAAATAAATAAAATAAGAACAAGATCAAAATTTTTACTGATTCCTCGCTGTTGTGTCCTCAACCAATCCGATCTACCACTTGTTCTCTTTAGACAACTTGGTCATCAAGATCCTTTGGTGGGAAAGGAGAAGAAAAATTGGATAGCAAACTTTTTGCTATATTCGGTTAGTTTAAAAAGAACAACAAAATTGAGACATTCTCTATTACTATAGCCGACTATTTTTTTAAAACAAAAAGAGACCTTCTCTTTTACTATGTTCGACCAGCTTTTAAGAGAACGGAGAGAGACCAACTTTGTCACATGTTAATAGCATCAAATCTAAAACAAAAAATCTCTCTTTACAAGTCCAACCCCTTGGATGGTTGTGTAGAGAGTAGAGAGCCCTAAAAAAACATATACCTTCATTTTGCATGCCCATATACGTTCATTTTACATCAAGGCTAAATGAATTATCTCTCTCTAAAGTCCAACACTCGGTTGTTTAGAAGAGAGTGAAGATAGCTACCAAACACATTAATGGACAGCTCACTTTCATTTAAAAACAACCATTAAACCTTTTAATGAGAGTAGCATAATTGGTTTTCAAAAATGAGTGGAGAGCCTAACACACCATGCATTTGATTAAAGCTAATTGCAATGAGACCTTCTAAAGCCAACACTTGGACGTTATTATGCATTAAAACATGTTCATAAATTTCAAAAGAGGGTTGCACGTTTCCTTCTTTAAAAAACCACCATTAAACTCATTTTAATGATTGATGAAGAGGATGACCGAATGGAGCATTACCTTATTCTTTAATATTGTTTCAATTTAATTAATCTAATTAATCAAACCAAAATCCAGCCCAATATTAAATGTTCCTTTGGGCTTATAATTAACAATTAAATAGTGTAAGCCTAACATTTAATTATAGGCTTAAGACCCAATTTAATTAAATTGTTCTGGTCTTATTGACCTGAACCCAATTCATCTAATTCTCTCTAAACTATCTCGTTTTCTTTCTGATAACCTCCATTTATTTTTTTTACTTTCCTTGATAATCTTCTTAGAAGCCAAGTGGGAAATCTAATTGGACTTAAATAATTCAAGCTCCAATAAGCTCAGAATTAATTTAATCTCATTAGAATCAATTCTGACTTATTAACCAAATGTCATTCCACTAAAGACAATTGGCTGAACTCTTAAATTACTTAAAATTATAAGAAATTGTGTTTCAAAAATTATTAATTTGATGTCTAATCACAAACTCTATTATGAACCATATTATAGCCATCACCATAATAAAAGGTAAAATTACTGTTTTGCTCTTATGTTGGGTTTTTCTTCTAGATCTCTCGTTTCACTCTACATGGTGATTAACACATAAGATCTAATCTTGGTGTTAAGACTTGATGGGTAGCTAGTCCATTAAACCACTAGTGCCAGTTTAATCACCAATCTCCGTAAAACATCTAGGAGTGACAATATCACTATAAACTCTTTATTTGAGTGAATGTTCCTTGATGAATGTTTCAATTAATAGTTCCAACATATGGACACTAGATTGATACCCTGTAAAAATTCATTCCGATCATGTCAAAAATTCTAACGAAATACATATGAGTTCACCACTCATCAAGATTGTGGTTTGTAATAAACGAATGCTAAGGTGTATGTTTTAAGATTAAAGTAACGACCTACTTTACACTTTAAAAACATACGCAGGTCCAGATTCATTTAATAGTGCTATTACTGATAGTCAACTACTATCATGATTTGAAACTCATCATTCCCTTGAAGTAAACTCCTTTACTTACATAGAGGTAAATCGCAACACTACAATCTAAACCCTAATCAAGAGACCAACTTGATTATTCGACTGTGAATCAATTAATTTAGTTTCCAATAATATACATGTTTTTCATACATCTCAACGTATATCTATATTACTGACTTAAAAACCTTGGTACCTTATGACTAGTTATATTATGCTTATACAAATAAAATCAAACTCTTTTGCTTTATTAATAATAAATATTTTCATTATAAAATTGTAACCGGAAGAAAATTAAGTTATATGTAAATACACTTGCTTTTCAGGGCACTATATTTACGTAATCCTAACACTCTCCCACTTGCCCTAAAACAAGTTTGACATATCCCTCATTTCGATGCCTTCTAAGTGAACCTCGAAGCTCTTTTCTGACAGTGTCTTCGTGAATGGATCAACAAGGTTTTGACCTGTGGGAATCTTCACCACATCCACCTCACCATGTTGTATTATCTCCCTTATAAGATGATACTTTCTCTTAATGTGTTTAGTGGCTTTATGGTTCTGAGGTTCTTTAAAATTAGCCATTGCCCCACTACTATCATAATAAAGTGTAATGATTTTTTTGCCTCAGGAACTACCTCTAAATCCTTTAGTTAGTGGTCATTAATTTGGAGTTTTTTTTATTGATGATAATCAAATACGTATGAATAATATTCCTGAAGTAACTAGGT
>JAOQML010000008.1:20430496-20444894 GCA_027568935.1 Erythroxylum urbanii
AAAAATTATTGTTATTTCATATTAATTGTCATTATTATTTATTATTAAGATTTTTGAAAGCATGGTTGATGTAAATAACAAACTAGTAAAGTATACAGTACAATTGTACAATATACCAATATGAACTATTTTGCAAATTTTAAAAATTTTACGGACTATTTTATAAATTTAAAAAATTACTTAAAACGGTATCTGGTACTGGTACAGTTCCGTTCTAGAACTCAATTCGATATCAAGTCCTGTATGGTATTCATAACTTTGCTATGATGTTCTTAATAGTGTTTCAATTGTAGAAGTGTTACACACGTTGCTTGATACTAGACGAACAGATCTCACTAATTAACTATTCAAGTTTAAAAACAAACAAAAATAAGTAAATGAAGCAAATTTCAATATGTTTTTCTTTTGATTAACGAATTAACCTAATGTTGTAAATGTCAGCATGAGCAAATTCAATAACAAGTTCTAATTTCAATAAACCTACGTAATTAGACAATAAAATTGCTATATTTAACCAGTTATGCAGGCTAATGCTCCTACATAAAAGAAAAAGTAATCAGAAAAGCAAAGCAAATTCATGAATGAGCTAACCTAATTTCACATATAACTTAATTTTAATAAATTCACCTCAAAGTTGGTAATTTTAACTAATTATGCATGGAAATTCAGCTTAACTATAAAGAGTTTGCACAAGACGAGGTAGGGTGGGGATTCACGAACTTCAATAAGGGCGATTTTCAAACAGTCAGCCAAAACTGTAGGTTCTGATAGCTTCAGTCTACCTTAAGTGGATGTTGAGCTTCAACGTGGAGGTGCTTTCCAACAACGAGGAGTGGCCTAATGGCTTCAGCTCTTTACTTGAGGCTCTCTTTTAAAAAAGAGGTCTTGAGTTCGAGTCACACCAAAAGAGGAGAAATAGAAATTTATCCTATTGATGACCCTCTAGCTCCCTGGGTACAGCTCCTTGATCGGATTAATTACGGACCTCTCGCTTCTAGTGGCAGTGTGGGAGTTGAAGCTACTAGGGAACCTGAGGCTGCTGGGAACCTGATGCTGAATAGAGATCCAGCGATCAATCAACAGTTGACCAATCGAGTATATGACGACTCTTTGTGCGCAGAAATGTACAGGCTACGTAGGAACCTGCGGGGTCTTAGAGTTCTAGATTTACATCCTCTAAAATTCTTAGAGTGGAGTCTTAAAGACTTAGGATTAGTCCCACTAAACTGGGATACCTAATGTAATAAAAAAAAAAAAGAGCAGTCTCGTCATATTGCTTTGAGAGAATCAACCAAGTTCGACGATACAGTGGGAGTCTGTGGGAGCAACGATGTTGTTTGGACAAAGTGAACCAGCAGGATTTGTCTTGGCTTCCACCAACGTACACGTAAAAGTCCAAAGACCATGGGTCGTCGTTTTGAGACTTGAGAGTGCTAACGGGGAGCTATCGTATCGACATGGTGATTGTGATATAGTTAGTTAATACTTTATAAGTTATAGTTTTTAATTCTTAAGGAAGTGTTTGATAAGGTCCGGAGCAATTAACCGTCGTTAGATAAATGCTATTAAAAATCGGAGGCCTGGTCCGGTTCAAATATAATTTCCCCTTGCACTCGTCACGCGGACAAAACTTTCGAAGAGAACTGTGAGTTTCCCCGAGCGCGCCGCGAGCTTCACAACATCCACAATGGGCAGCGATGCCGATGCTCAAGTTCTTGCTCTTCCGCCACCGGAAGCAGAATTTCATCTCTCTTCTCTTGTCTACGGTGCTCCTTGCTCTTTCTCTTTTTCTCTCTTAATTTTCGCTTCAATTAGGAGAAATGGTTCGAGGTCGTGAATCTATGTATTCTATCCTCAGTGTTTCTAATTTTTCCATTTCAATTTTTCAAATTCAGTTTCTATCACAACCGTACAAGTTATGTGCTGTTAATTTCGGTTGTCTCGAATTTCTCACTTTCCATTCGCAGTCGGTTGATTTGCTTCGTTAAGCCAATTTTATTTTAATAGAACATTATAAATGACTTCGCATTATATACTTTTCACTCCATTTCGTGTTACTTGGAGTTTTATAATTAATTCCAGTTACTTCTTTACGAGTGTGATGCTGCAATCTCATTTGTGGAAACGGATGGCTGAATAAAACGGTTTATAAGTAATAGGTTAACTATGATTCTAAGCTAGCTGGTATTGCTTGTTATACCAAGAAGCTTTGGTGTAATAACAATAACCTTGTATTTCTCTTGGAAGTTGAACCTATTTGGAAATTTGTTACATCGTAGTCATACTGTGTCTAGCTAGTATTTAGATGTCTTTGGATTTATAAGCAAATCTTCGCAATCTACCATAAAATAACAAAGCCACAAATTTTGACGATGTGTATTTAACCTACTACAGATATTGCTGAAGTGTTATCTTCATATCCCATTATATTAGTCTATCATAAAAGCACCAAGTGTCTTTTCCCAACGTCCTTGTTAGAGTCTGAACTTCATTCTTCGTGATCCTAAGTTGATTTGGAGTACCATAGATAGAAAGAACGAAGATTGCTCTTCCGAATGTGCATTGCTTTTTCCCTCCCTTGTTTTTGTGCAATATTTCGATGGATATATGTCCTATGACTTCAATGTTAAGCACTTCTGAATAGCAAGTTCGTTACCTCTTCCAAATCAAGATTTCTTTAGAGTAAGACCTAAATAGCATGGATTTCCTTACATGATAGTAGAAACTGGAAAGCTTAAGAATATGCAAATTTACCGTAAGTTGCATATAAAAGGACATGCCTCTTATGGAATTCTTGAAGGAAAGTTTAAGAATCTGGTAACAACAGAACTTCAACCCGATTGATCGAGGTTTCTGGTGTATTTTGTCAATACCAGTAATTCTTATTATAACCTTGGCAGATAACACATGCATACATGCTCGGTGGCGGTCTTAAAAACCTTGTTGATAATTCTAGATTTTTTGAGTGGTCATTCTTGTTATCTTCCTTCCCCTGTTTTGCTAATCATGATCTATTGGTCCGTTGTTTTGCAATAAGAAGAATTTTCTTTTCTTATTAATTTTTTTCTATTTAGCTGGGAAAATAAGGGATATGATAAAAAATTGAGTGTTCTTTGTTGTTACAGATATGTCTCATCAAATCCAGATGGCAATGGCAAACATGCTTAAGATGACAAAGTAAGTTGATGATTATGTTTTCCTTTATGCTTTATGGTGGAGCTCTAGTCAGTTTCCACTTGAAAAGTGTCGTGAGAATTGATACAAACACTCGAAAAGTTTTGTTTGAGAAAAAGGGGTTGAAATGGACAGATCCTTGTGCCTCCCACTGTACCCAAAAAATGGAATAGCTCCTTTGACTAAAATTAGCTTCTTCTCTTTTTAGCTTGCCATCAGATGATTGCTGCTATTTTTTCCTCTAATTTCTATTGTCATCACTGATCCTTCTGTTGCAAACCTAAACTTATTTCACTATAGAAAATTCCGAGTTGTTGCTCGGAATAGGAATTTGACAGCCAACAAGAAAACATTGCATAAAGTGCTGATTTATAGTTGATGATGATACTATACTCCTTGTGGTTCTTGTGCATATATATTTAAGTTAGTTTCTTCCCTTACAAGCTCAACAAGCTTACTTAATTTCTCATTTCCTCCTAATGTGGCTGTATGTCAAGAGTGAAAAAGAAAAGGAGAATAAGTTCCTACCTTCGATATTTCTTTGTGTCTTTGTTGCTTTTTCCTAGTTTGTGCTTTAATTTATGAAAATGCGCAGTGAAGTTGATCAAGACTCTATGGGAATAACGGAAGAAATAAGTAGGTGCAAAGATTCTGCTCTCGAGAGAAAGAAAGCTTTGGAGGATGAGAAGGAAAAGTTTCAAAAAGCTGCTTACACCGTGTTGAATATGCTTAACAACTGACATAAGAACTGGAATCTCAAAACCTTGTTTCATCAACTTTTCTGCTTTTTAATTGTGGGGTCGAGTCAGTGGCCATATGCTGAGACATGCACAGACAGAAAGGAGCATTGAACAGAATTAAGATACATATAAATTTTCACTATATGTTTTGACAGTTTAACTTGAGTAAAGTAAATGAAAATATAGGTTGAAGGTAAATTGCTCAAATTTCGAAAATAAACAGTTGATCATTCTCTCGTAAGGCAATTAATTCTTCCACTCTCGTGCCATCCTCCAAAAGAATTGTGTTTCCTTTTTTGCCAAACTTCCTTTCTGCATCATCAAAGTTAACAAGATCAATATAACATTTTCTTTAGATTTTGTTTTCATTTCTTCTTTTTTCTTTTACTGTATATTCTGAGATACCTGCTAGTTGGAAAAGATCTTCCACTGAATCAGGCAGATGTATGAGCTTTCCAGTGGAGTCGGCTGCTAGATTTTCTTTTGGATGATGCCCATGGATTATCACCCTTATGGGATGTGTGCTTGATAATGGAGTTGCAGCTTCTTTTGTTGCTGTAATTATATTTACAGTGATCAATTTTATTTTTTTTTGGATAAATTAGAGTGATCAACATTGCTAAAAGGCATTTTGGATTATACTTATATTGGCAATTTTATTTCTGTAAATCAGAAGTTAAACACCAAGTTGTTGAGCAACAATGTTGTCAATGCTAAAAAGCTAGACAATCTGTAACTTTCTCCTCCAATGTCTTGCTAGTGTTAGTGAGTTTTGGCTAATGTTTGGCGCTCAAATTGACATGAAGATGACATATTAATGAGGGAATAACATAAAGATCTATAAGTAGACAACAAAAAATAATCCATATCGATGAAACCTCGGGAGTAGGCAAGTGTTAGCCTCCAATGGTTTGCTTTGCCAGAAATCTTCGACTATGGGCGAGATTCTGATGCAAGACTAAAGATGATCACATAATTAAGTTGTGCTAATTTTTAGGTATGCAAAGACCCTTAACTTTGAGAAGGAGGTTTAAAGGTGTGTAAATCTACAATGTTCATTATACAATGACTTAAGATTGTTGCTAACTAAGGTCATGGAGTAATTTGATTGTCATAGATGTGCTTAGATGGAACATGCACAAAGATGATTCAGAATGGTTAAACCAAAGGTTTATCATGCCACTTATCTTTAAGAGGTGATGATGCGGTGACAAATGGAAAGAACATAGGAGTAGTGGGCTAAGAAAGTAGAATCACTACCTTATAAAGTGAAAACACTTCTTTATGTAGTGAAAAAATGTTATGATGTGAAAAGAAGTAGGAATTTTACAAACCATATTTTGTATATGTTAAAATAGAGTTTGTTGTTAAAAAGATTTAACTCCCAACTAAATTACGTAGATTTAGTAAACAAAGTGACAACTTCCCACTAACTGAGTGAGGTGGTGGAGAAAGTGGGTAGGTTAATTTAGTCTCTAAGTTCTTTTAAGCCTATGTAAAGACGACACTTGATCTTTTGTGCCACCAACCCTATGCCAATCCTGTGTCATTCCATCCTAACCATCCATTCATGTGGGACCAAGATTTGGGTTGATATAAAGACACCCTTCATTGTTAATTTTGTCATGTTGTACATTTAATCATCTATAAAAGGGAGTTAAGAGATTTGAAAGAAATTTCTTATTGAGAGCTTCGATTAAGAAGATCATGTGCATTTGTTTTATAGAGAACTTAAGTCAGAAGTATCTCGAATCTTTATATTGTTTCTTTATGAAATCAAACAATAAAAGGTTAGATTTGTTATATCTTTCTTGTTCATTTCATCTGATTGAGTATTTGAGTTATGCAAAATACTCTGTGTGTTGAGTGTGTGAATAACAAACCTAAACACAAGTAATATGAGGCTTTAAAAAATGAAAAGACTTGTTGGTTGATGATCACCAAAAAAAAAAAAAAGAAGTTGAGTTAGGCTCTGTGAGACCTACGCTTGATTGTCACGCAAGTACTTAGTAATCTTATTTAATTTTATTGCACTTAAAAAAGTTCCCACCATAAATAACATTATGCGGTAATTTTTAAAATTAGTTGTACAAGTAAAATATTGTCATCACTATTACGACCCTATATAAAGGCACCTTGGTAAGGATTAATAATAATTTTCAGTGCCTCTTTAGCCCTTAACAAACATTTTAGAAATGATTTTGTACATCACATTATAGCAAGACATTGATCTAAATTCTTGAAAAGATGTTGGGTTAGTGATATTAGGGATCCTATTGATGAACATTTTGTTGAATTCATGAAGCAATTTACCATTAGAGAATAATTCTAACACATTATTGGTAATAATAATTCCCATAAAGTGTTAGGTTTTTTGGTTAAAAAAGAAAGAATAAAAGCCATCAAGGGCTTGAGATTTATTGGACTCAAAGTTGATTTATGCCTCTTTGATATATTATCCTGTGAAGGTTTATTGAGAATATCAACTTGTACCTCGGATAGATAATAAGCAATGAAAGGACTATGATCTAGAAGAAAGGTGCAACACAAACCTTAGCTTCCCAAAGATTTCTTGAAATAATTAAAGGCCAAAGATTTGATGTTTACTAAGAGAAAATAGAACCATAGTCATTAGTAAGCATACAAATCTTATTAGTATTTCGTTTGATATTTGGTTATTAATATTATTGTAGTTATATTTTTATCACTAATAATTACATATTAGATAAAACTTAATAAATAAATTAAAAAAGAAAGCAAAGACTGCTTTTATAATTTTCATAATTTTTAAAAACCGGAAGAATTAACACTAAGATTGATACTAAAAACTTAAACAATAAATTAATTTTTCTGAATTTGAAAACAAAAATAAAAAATAAAAAACAAAAATAGAAATAAACAGGCTTAATTTTCTAAAATGAGCCCAATCGATAATAAAAGTTGATATCCAAAACAAAATGACAAATGCCAACGATCGGTATATAATAAGTTTCTAAAATGAGCCCAATCTATAAGAAAAGCTTATATTCAAAGGAAAATGGCAAATGACGTGTCATATTTTTTTCTTTAAGAAATTAATAATAATTTTCTTATTATCATTATCATTATCATTATCATATTTTTTCCTTTAATTCGGAAATAACTTTGTATGTTGTTGACTTTTTGTTATACTGTTGATGTCGTCGCCGTCGTGGTTGGACGAAAAGCTACCAAGATCCTCGTATTGAAACAAGACGTGAGTTTTTCAATTATTTTTCCAAACATTAGAGTCCACCGGCCACAAACTTACACTAGGATAGTTTTGAATCCTGGGGGAAGAGGAACAGGAAGAGTAGGGTGGAAGTGTTGCAACCCAGAGGCTGGGTGGTCCAGTTACAGTTAGCCAGTAAAGGAGACGGAGTAGGAAGCAGGGAAGGGAGAGAGGAAAGGGGCATAGCAGCAAGCGAGACAAAGAGGACTTAGTGGAAGGAGGGGATGGTTTGCCGGAAACAGAAGAAAGCCGATGAGCAAGGTGTATGCCCCAAAAGGAAAGAAAACTAGTAAATATGGAGATGATGAAATTAGCAGCAATGTTAAAGAAGGATAATTGAAAACTGTTGTTATAGAAGTTAGCAATTGCAACAAAGAAAACATTTGTTGCAATTGTCTTCTAAAGAAGACATCAAAATTAGATTGGGCTTTGAATATCAGCTATTATGTGAGGTTGAGCAAGTGCGTAAATGATTATCACATTTTGGATTTGTTATTTCTTCGTAAGCTTTGCTGCCATATTATGTACTATTAGCTAATTACCAGATAAAATGAGAAAAAAAATATCACCTTCGGTTTTTGCATCTCCATGAGAACCAGATGCTTCTGAACTTTGAATTTGTTCATCTGTAATTATTGGCTGCAAAGTAGAACATTATGACCATTAGCTGACGCCACTAACTAAACTAAAATCAATATTGCTAATCCTTCAACTGGGTACTTGTATGTTTAAAATATCAAAGCTGTTAATGTATGGAACACTTTCTAGATATCATACATAATATATCAAACATGCTGGCTTATGGTCTTTCTGGTTCTAGTTTATCCTTTCTCTTCCACAAATGCGGCAAAAATGAATATTCAATGTACTATTTGTAATCAACTACAACCTGATATTATTTCCTTAGTCCAATTTCCCATATTTTAACATAAGAAGTTCCTAGTTCTAAACCAAGTTTGTTATGAAAATAGTATACCTTTGGACTTTACTTTTACGTTGTACGAAGCCTATCTCCGCTTCTATCTACCGGTTTTCAAGTAAATCTTTCAATGTTTTACAACAAACCAGACTGAATAGCTTCTTGTTAGTACAAAAGAAGAAACTGATGTTAAGTGGAATAGTACGTACTAACTTTGACCAAGTGAAAAAGGGCAACATTTCTTTGTCTTGCATCCTTCAAAAACCATTTTAGATTCCTAGCTTTAGATGGTTTTCTGTTGTTTGAAGGCATTGTGCTTCTCATTAGATAGTTGTTCATATAACGAAATGGAATTATAGGTATACCTCTGTATTACTCTCTCCCAGTATGTCAACTACAAAGGGCAGTTCTTCAAGCACCTCCTTTCTCAAGCCCTTAATATACTGAAGCAAACGGATTAACAGAAATAGATGATTTAGAATGAGCGTAGCAGCTTCTGTGTCTGCTGGTATATGCATAATGGATCAGATCAGGTAAAGCTGCAAAACAAGTTTTGTTTCAAAACCTGAATGAAATTGGACATCATTATCTTTCCATCATCACTATATGGCTGCACCATTTGCTTGAAAAGATGATGACTGATCCGGATAACTTGGGAAAGTCTCTTAGTTCGTACTGTAACCGGCTGTGGCACATTGAATACAACACCAATTTCTCCTGCCATTGCTCCTGGTCCTAGTTTCGACAAGATCTGAAGAATTCTGATGAGAACATGCTCGATACAAACTGAAAAATTGTTAACAATTTTCTTATGTGCATAAATCTTCAGATTTTTCAGTACATGAACAAAAATCGTGCAAGATTGTATCAGTTTATCAACTTGAAATCGATTTTCTGATCTTACTTCATACCATTTCAATTTATTGCATTTGTTTTTTTCCACTCCCCATTTTAAGTTGTATTACTTCCAGTAAGTAGTACATTTACTTCTGATTTTTGCACCAAGAGATGCCTCAATGTGAGAAAAAAAAAGTTTGTTCCTAGTAGTCTTTTGCTTGGATTGTCCATAAAGAAAATGGTAAATTTGGTTATTGTTTTTTGCCTGCCCATGAAATTGGAGGAAGAAGAAAAAAGCAATCTAATAATAAAAGATAAGTGAGTTAATTTCAGTGACATCTCATTGTGGTGATGAGATCAAAATTATCAGTACAAATAAGGACTGTATTTCATTTGTCTCTCATTAGATAAAGTGGAAATTTACCTTTTATTAGTTGACTTTCTTGAGTCCCAGGAAAAAAAAGTTAAAATGCAAACAGATCCTCTGGTGCAGACAAAGTCTTACAAGTTAAAAATAGTTAAATGTTGCAGTAAGGTTCAGAATTCAGTGGTGCTTAATAGATGCAGTGAATTTATTGGTTGATTGCAACCATGAATATGACACTACTAATTTCGTTGCCACATGGAATGAAATTCTATGCAAATGCCAGATTGATAAGGCCCTTGAACGATTCATGCTTTCGTGATCAATTTGGAGGTAATTTTCTTTGTATTACCTTTTCCATTCTAAGCAGATGTTGGATGAATCTTACTAGGTGTACGTACAAAAATCATCTTTCTTTATCTAGAAAAACTTCCATTTTATTCCATCATTGTCACCGTAGAGAGCAATAAGTATATCTTGTCAAAGATGAACAGTCTTAAGGTTTTAGTTTCTTGGAAGTTTGTCTTATGTAAATGAAGTTTCTCTCGTGTAGAAGTTTTAGGTGAAAAGGTTTCAAGTACCTGCTCTGTTCCATTCTTGTATGTTACCATCTCCTGCAACTCCAAGTAAAGCACAATATTATGACTAAGAATATGATAGATGTGTCTGAGAGTAATAAAAAGGTGACGTACAACTGCTCCAGATACCAAGATGTAGAAATCTGTTGGAATTTCATTCTGCAAAATGATATCAACCTTAGGTGGAAAGTATTCTGCCTTCATCTCTGAAACCTGGAAGCAGAACCCAAACATTCTTAATGCAAGGATTATATGGCTATGCATGTCAACCATGAAATCAATCATAACTTCTTATTATTGTTATAATGCCATTTTGTAGACATGTTATACCAATTGGGTGATAAGATCTTGAGAGGCTCCTTTGAACAAATAGGTATTTTCAACGGTGTGATGGAAAAGATAATGTGCAATGCTACATCTTATAGCCTTAGGTAGGTGTTCCAATACTTCTTCTTGCTTTAATTTGGCTGTCTGAAATTTGAGTTGAACATGGGCCAGCATTTGCTCCTTTAGACCTTCTGGGAGCCTATTCTTACTTGCATATTGCAGAACCTGGTCAATGGAATCCCTCTGCACAGTCACCATGATTGAAAGGTCAAACAAGTTGCAAAATAGTTTCTAGTTATATGGTTGCTGGTTGAAAATGTTGAGAGACTTAAATTATCACGTCTTAGCTTGTGAAGGTGTTAAAGAGTATTAACGAATTCATTTAGACTCTTCAATGGTAGAAGAAATTACCAACGCAAAAGTCCGAACAGCGCTGCGGACGATAAGATTTGTCATGTTACCGATTATATAAGCTGTAAGGCCTATGTTGAAAAGCATGTAAAACATATTAAAGGTCTTCTCTGATGTATTCACTGCATGCAAGTCCCCATAGCCAACCGTAGTTAGGGTGACAACTGACCAATACATGGAATAGGTGTAGCCTAACCAGATGCTTCTATGCTTGAAATCTTGGACCTGAACCCCAATCCAGGTATTATCAGATGCTGTATGATGAGCAGCCAGCCAGAAGTAAAAACACCCTGCTGAGTGCACTGCAAACAGCGTAACCTGTGGAAAAGAAAATGTCTAAAGGTGAAATCCCTTTGGGGAGCAAGTTCCCAGTGTATTCAAGTTACTACTCACGCTGATGAGTTTAGATAATCTGGTCCAAAAGTAACCGAAACGTACGTCTTTCTCTAGCCTGCACAAACTAAGCAATTAGTTTTAAATATGTTGGACAAACTATTCTCTGAGAAGGGATTTCTTCCCGGAGGTACTCTGGTTAGGAATGTTTGATTATAACCTTTTGAAGAGATCACTGACGCGCCTAGCTCGCCAGAGTCTTAGCAGGTTGAGGAAGCCGAAGGCATCCCCTTGGTTCAATTTGCCTGTGAAGATTCGGTATATGACTTGAAATGGCATAGTTGAGGCCAAGTCCATCGGGAACCATAAACTTGTTAGGTACCTGATAAAGATATATGCCATAGAAGACCGTGATTGTACTACTATTTCCAACTAATCCGTTCAATTAGCAGAAAAGAAACTCGAGTTGGCATTAGCAGCTTTGTTTGCTTCTGAAATTGTTTATCATAGCCATATAAATGCTATAGTCCTGCTTAAGACTTCTACTACTAAGAATTTTATAGGCTACGTTTCTGCTCAAATTCCTATGGAAAATCCTACAGTTATCCCTTATTATTGATTGATTTTAATATTGTGTCCCAACTCATATTATCTTATACAAAGTGCTTACTGATAAAACTGATTAGCACACTGATTTTTAATATTGTTAAAAGTAAATAATTTAATTGACGCCTTTCAAGGAGACATGACTGAAAATAAACAAGTAAGGTACAAAACTGAAGGAGAAAAATACAGCAAGAGGAAGAACTTAAAATCTGGCAAGCCAATGAAAAATTGAATTTTGCTGTAAATTACAAGAATAAGTTTCTTGTCCCATTGGAGTAAAACAGGTCCGGAAGAACTTTACTTTTCATATTATTTTGAATAATTAAAAGGAATAAGAAGAATTTATTGTGTACCTCGTAGCGATTTGCTTGTGATCATCCACGAGAAGATAAGTCGCTTTGTCCAAGTAGGCGACAAAGAACGTTAGTATGATATCAACGGCGAAAAAGGCATCGACGACCAAATCGGGTACTAGCAGTCCCGAAGCTGCTCTTTTGAAAGCTAACTCAAATGGAGATGCCCAAGCCGAGTACACCACCAACACTACCAGGAATGTCTGCCACAGCCTACATCACATTATACACTCGGTAGTCAATAAACAAAGCCTTGGCCTGACAAGGTGCTAGCTACTCAGGAAATTAGACTTGGGCTAAGGATTTTATTCTCATTTAACGAATCATATACTCAGTGGTAGAACTTGCTTTTGCATATAACAGGTATATATACTAGCTATAGGTACAATTTCACTGAGATGGTATAGAGCTATAATCCATTTGGCTGGTATACAAATTAAAAGAAACTAACCGTACACGTAGCAAAGTGCATGTGCCGAGAAAACTAAGGTGTGGTAGTTGTATATTACCGGTATCTGCGATCATAGGGAGCAATTACATACTTCCGGAGCTGCAAATGGCCTTCATCGATGACGGTTCCGAAAGCTGGCAAAAGACTGCTGGAAACTGAGGCCAAGTTCTTGGCCATGTCCCCACTTGATCTCCTCTTGAACAGGTATGGCAATGGTGAGGACCTGCCGTTTAGTGACGACATATTCTTAACTGATGGCCGGAGATGGGAAATTGTGATGGTCCCTAGAGCTAGAACAAGAAGTTATGGTTTTGATGAGGTCAATAAGTAGGTAGTAATGAGCTTTCCTTAATATTTTATTTTATCTGCAGATCAATGTCAATGCCATTTAGTTTAAAGCGTTGATGATGCATTGTTTCTTGGAATATAATTAAAGAAACAAGATTCTTATCTTCGCAATAGTTGACTAAAATCTGCTAAATTTAGAAAGAAATATTTTTGATCATGAGTGATGACCTATAGATGCCATGGCCAACCCAGTCTCTAGTTTCTTTCGGATGTCACATATTGTGGACACAAGTTCCATCTGCGGTAAGATGAATCCATATTATATTCCTAAGAGGTAAGAGCCTGTAGAAAATAAAAGCAAGGACATCTTTCTCTTCGTTCCTTACTCAACTTCTATATAGTAGAGATTCAACAGGGAGGCATATCAAATGTATCATTGGAAATGGCCTCGGGGCCTCACTACTCTTTGATAATTGGAGCAAAGTAGGCTCTTTAATGCATTTACAACACAACCAGCTAGTACTTAGAATTGTATCACTGGACACCAAAGGTAAAGGATCAAGGTGAACCAGTAGGCTAATGTCTAGGATGAGATCACTTCCACTTTACCTATGGCTATGTTTGGTTGAACGCAAGCTTTTTAATGAAATGGAACAAAATGGAATAGAATGGCATGATTTATAATTGAATGAAATATAAATTGATGTAATATTAGAAAATTGTTATTCGGGAGGGATGGAAGAGTTCATAATATAATATAATGAAATGTTATTTGGAATAAGGATTCATAATGTAATATATTAAAATATTGTTTATCATTTTACATTTCATCCTAAACTGCTTAAGTCGGAGGTAACTTTTTTTTTACTATTTATGATGAAATGTGCTGTAACATGAAACCCTCCCTTTCTATCATATTCTATTTTATTTCATTATAAACCATCCTCTTAAACGATGGAATAATATTACATTTCATTCTATTAATAAACGCCTAATCAAACATAGCCTAATTATAATCCTAATCTCGGGAAAGACGATTCCTATCAATAGTTGGGAAAATAAGATGGCCTCTTTTCAAATAAATCATGTAAGGAGCTATTAAGGCGTACAGGTACAATTGTGAAGTGGAGCAAAATAGTTTGGAACAAGTCTTCATTGCCAATAGTGTCCTTTATAATGTGGCTGGCAATAAGGAATAAAATGACTGCAATGGACAAGGTGAACTATCGGAATCTACTAGCATTGTGTCCCCTATGCAAGTTTTGCTTAGAAACTCGAAATCACCTCCTCTTTGGATGTAGTTATTCGGAGAAAATATGGAAAATAATCACAGAACAGATTACAGAGGCGAAATTGCAACTTTGAAGCAATGTTGCAATAGATGAGTGAAGACAGGAACTGGGGAACATATCCTAAAGGGATCTTACAGTATACATAATATGTCTAGGAATGTCCATGTGTTAAGTTATGGATGGAGAGAAACTGTCTGGTGCAGATAGCAAGGAAGATCATTGACGAAGACATTATCTGAGACGTAAGGGAACTGCTTCTATAGGAAAAAGGGATAAAAAATTGCCAAAGAAGCACGGAAAACTATCACTAATTCTAATCGAGATGCTGCTACATGATTCAAGATAGAAGGTGAAGTGCTCTTTCCATACATTTAGGATGATAAAATTATACCCGCATGGGTAGCTCAACTGATTCTCAGGGAGGTTGTTGAGTGCAAGGTCTCAAGTTCGAGTTCCGGCAACAATAGTGTGAGAG
>JAOQML010000008.1:20459361-20483319 GCA_027568935.1 Erythroxylum urbanii
AAAAAAATTTTCCCCCAAATATTAATGTTTTACTATATTTGAAACAACTTTGACGTTTTATACCCATCCTACAAATATTATCGATTAACCGTTCTTTTTTAACAAAATTATTATACAAATATAAAAAACAACCACAATTAATAAATATATCATGTAACTATGAAAAAATTAAACTTTAATATAACAATTCTATTGTTCCCTTAAAATTTTTTATTCAAATATATTGATTAATATAAGAATTTGAAAAGTTAAACTAAGTGGGCATATTACTTAGAGATTAGGACTGCGCAATTGCGCAGTCTACGTCTGCTAGTTATTCTAGACAACTTATGTAAACACGAACTCCATGATTGGATTGTGACAAAGGCCCGAGTAGAGAAAGCACGATAGAAAACTTTCGGCTTGCATGTAGCATTAGGCTATCAGTGATTTTTAGTGCATAGGCTTTACATGGTCTGTTGCTATGTATTTTGATAGAAGGGTTAAGAACATAATTATGTAAAAGTCAGCTCCATGGTATATTGGTTATAACCAAAATGACCTATAAAGTAGAATGCTAAATGACCTGTAAAGTAGAATGCTTATGGTTTAGAGGGGTAATATTTTTTCTTTTAGTTGACCAGTAGTATTGTTTTCTAGTACGTGAAACAATCATAGACAGTTGTTGACGGTTATTTTAACAGCGTACAAGTAATAATCACAAACACCCGTTTGCATGTATTCTGCAACTGAGACACCTAAGCAAAGGAATGTGTGAGGAAAGGAGGAGCAGCAGTTATTCCCGGCAACACTTGGCTGTGCATTTACAGGTAGCATTTGGACCACATAAATGCTTACACTACTTTCTGAAATAAAAATATTATAAGTCTCATTGCAACTGTAGTTTCTTCTACTTATCTACAGGTGATGAATTGATGATGTTAATATAACTTCGCTAATTACGATTGCTTTGACATCAGCTACCAAAACCTCTAAAATAAATAATATTCATCCTCACTAATTCAAGGCATACAACCCAAATCCCTAGAACTTTATACATTCACTGCAACCACACTGTCCTTTAGAGTTGGGATTGATGGAGATGAATTCAGATCCGTTCTAAAGGGCATGCAATCCATGGCACAGGGTAAGAACTGATTAAAAAGGACAGAAAAAGAGAATACATACATATTATTACAATTTTCAAAGTAAAACAAGAAGCACAAATAGAAAACATAGCAATTACTTCCAAGTTTTTAACTTTGTCATCACAATTTCAAGTTAGAACTTTCTTAATTTGGATATTTATTAATTAGTCATTTCTTTCAAGTTTTGGATTCAAGTAAAAATCTTAGTAAAGCCTATAATTTGTTATAATAGGATGTTAGACGTAACTAGACAATCCGATTTACTATAATCCATTAGGTTTGAAGTCTCTGTGTATGTTCTTTACAGGTGGGTTGAAACGGACCAGTTTTTTGCTATTGTAGCTTCAGTCAATCAATCGGAATCAGTTTAGAGTTAAGAATGTTTGCTTTTAGATCTTAGGTGGCCGATTATTTATTTTTCTAATTGTAATTTCTCTTTTCGCAATTTTAATAAAAATTGATCACAAGTTTTCTATAATTACATGCATGAAGTAGGAAATTTTCATTTAACATTTAGTTTGAATAATCATAATTTCAAAATTAAATATACCCCATGCATGAATTCAAGTCTTAAAATCAATTAAAAAAATATTTCTATTTTATTGTTATATTTGTGGTGGTTCCAATTTGAAATTGATAAGTTAGGTTTTAGTTAATTAGACTTTAAGTCGAACTCGACTTTAGTTCATGAAATCACCTCTATCAACAAAATTACATTGTTTTAATTTGGTCTAAGCCTAGTCAAGAGTCATGAATTAAGCGAAGTCAAAGGCTAGTGATTTTATGAAGAGGAAGAATAGCTTAAATATAAATTTAACATTACATTTTTAATTACATAACATTTTATGTTTGAAATCAGATTTTAAGTCTAATGATTGTCTGAGATCATAGAATGAGTCAGCACATAGCGAGACTTCCCTTGAACAATAAAAAAATTAGCTCGACTTTTCAACAAAAAAAAAAAAAAACGAGAACAACTATCTATATATTTGAGTGAATAAGATAAATAAAAAGAAGGAAAGAATCTTCACTCGTGTGTGTAACTGCCAGAGAAGCGGATTTGATCATGTTTGCCTAATTGTGCAATGATGATAAAATTAGGGATGAGCTTTCGGAGAAACCAAAAAGCACGGATGACTAAAAGGACCTCGGGCACTAATCATTGTTCAATTGACCCTTTTTTTATTTTATTTTATATTATTTTATTCATATATTTATTTGACACTTAAATATATATATAAATAAATAAGTATAAAATAGAATAAAAACAAATTAACGGAAACAAACGATCTCATCTCGACAACTTCGCTTCATACACCACTTTCACATAAGTGGTTAATGATATCATCGTTGGGGATCAAATAGGCCACCATTCATTAGATCCTATGTTTGTACTTATATTTGATAATATGCAGGCACGAATCATTAAAAAAAATTTGAAATGCATCAGAAAGAGATTTTAAGTACTTAAAAGGAAATATCTTGTTTTTTTAAACTGTATTTAGGATTCTCTAATGAAATTGAAAGGTGTAATCAACATTACCTACTCTTTGTTTTAGGAGTCCCTTTTAAGTTCTGACATTGAATATCCACTCAAGATACCTCCGGATGCAGTTTCCATTTAAGGCCACGGCAGAACTTGCCTCTGACCCAGCAAAATGACTCCCCATACACAACTGGCTCTAGACGACAAAGAATACAAGGGTTTTTCAATAATTGTCACTAAGAGAGTCTCCGTACTACTTTTTTCCAATATACTATTTTCTTTGTTTATAAATAATACTACGATTCTTCAATGAAAATGTTACTGTCTCCAGACTACTTTCCATGAATAAAATTGTTTTACGAGGATGACCGTCCTGTAGAGGCAAAGAGTATTAGAAAAAAGTTACCAGACGGAGTTGTTAGGAAATCTAGCTACGATCGAATTCCAATTTAAGCGAAATAATAGTAAAACTTTTCGTTTGATTTTTTAAAAGATAAGATTAATAAAATTTTACAAAATGATTAATACATAAATTATAATGAAACATGGATATTAATTTATATTTTATTTTAAAATTTGATACTTTTCTTATCGTATTTTTCAAATTATTTATGAAATCGGCATACCTCAATCATTATAGCTACATAAGTGTCTAGCCTTTAAAGATATCTACAAAACAAGCTAAGATAACTCTGCAATTATTGCAGAAATGATTAAGTCAGGAATGTACAACATCCCACTACTATAGGGTACATACCTAAACTTTCAGAAACATTCAAGTATATATCTTATGATAATGGCATGATAGAGCAAAACAGATCTAACTTACACATGGCGTCATCTAACATAATCAGAAGTCATCAAATTTTAAAACCATTCATTGCATTCATTCACAAATATGTACATTGTCTTCATTAGACGAATATATACAAAACCTGATACAGGTTCTAGTACAATCTACAAAATAAAAGTTATAACTCTCTGACATCAGCTGACAGACCTCTGAGCCATAACTTAGTCCAAAACGTTCTTCTAATCCAGAATAAACAGTAAGTCTCCTGCCTTGTACCTGAAAAATCACGTTGCAATTTTTGAGTTTTGCAAACTCAATGAGTGAACCATTATTGATGATTTCCCCGGATTGCACACACATACCACATATTTCACATATATTCATTCAGAACATATATACACTCCAGATATTCGCACAACATAGTATATCATATAATCTCACAATCCACATAGCCAAGTATAACAAATAGATCATATCAATTTTTCATTCGTTTCAGCTCTGTAGATAATTAAAAGAAATTCAATCTTATAATGTTATGTACATGAGACTCAACATTCTTTCTTATTGTTGTGACCGAGTGTCTATCCCAAACTTATACAAATACCAGCCCATAGGACTCAGTCAAACAGAATCACGGAGCAAAGCTCTATGTGGAAGCGCTTTATACTGGCAACTCAAGTCACAATGCCTTTATCTGATCATGCATTTTATTAAATGCAACAATTTCTGAATATCGCATATATCACAATCTTATACAAATGCTCAGACAAGATTTCACAGTCATCGGACCTAAGTCCGGCATTCAACTTTCGTTGAGGATCAAATGTCAAATTCATATCAAATCAAAACACTCCCAATACATGCCCAACTATTAAACTCCTTGGACCTCAGGTCCGGAATCCAGAAACAATTCAAAAATATTAGAAGTTTAACAAATCAAAATAATTTCAAATCAAATCAATCCTAAGAAATCATCTAGGTTGACTCACAGTACGCTCCAAGAAGCTATTGCCTGGATGGTCCGACAATATCCGACTGGCGTCCGATGTACTCCTCTAAAACATATACAACACATTCACAAACATCACATTTTTACACAAATGTATAAGTGTTCTTTTATGCACATCAATGTATAGAAAGTATGTATAATGCATATTCAATGACAATTCTGAGTATTTTATTGTAATTCTCATCATCAAATCGATCAGATAACAAAGCCCTCATAAACATCGTTAGAACTTATAATTTGGACCTTAATAAAGCAATGTGAAATCCATTGCATAACTTAATTGACCACTTGAGATTTTCTACTCATAAGATTTCGGGTCAACTTTGCATAATTAAATTGATAGGGTAAATAACAAAATTAGGCAACACTTCCTTCTAGAAAGTTATTATACAGTGTCTTCAGTTTCTAATAACTCTAAGATCATCCAAATTGATTTAGTATTCAATGAATTATGCACAAAATACCACAGAATGTGCATATTAGAACTTTTAGCTAGTATATGATCATACCTTTTAATTGTACAACTCATATCTTTCAGCTAAGATATCAAAAAGTTACAAAATTTAAACCAAATTAAAGCTAAGAGAATAAGCTACAACTTTTGTGAAGACACCGCAGTCTAATTCGGCCTATATCAATACATTTTATTCAATAACTACAAGATATGATTTCTGACCATGATAGTGCTTCTGCTTAAGCTACAACTCACTTACATGCCAATTTTGAAAATCTTAGAGATAGAATCAAAATTAGACTTCTTCAAGAAAGTTGTAGAATTATGTCTCTAATTTACTAAGAAGCAAGAATAAACCTATTCATGAAAATTTTCCAGTTCAAATATTCCAGCAGACTTCCACACTTTCACCCTATCAATCATTTTCAAACTAATTCAGATAACTCTAAATTTTTATGGAGAGAAAGAAAAATGTCTTAAGAATCCATTGGTCTAAGTTTCAAGTTATTTGGAGTTCAGATGAAAAAGTTATAAGCAAAAGACTGAGAGTTGTTCAATGAAAAACTCTAGTTTTTAACCCACACAAATAACCATCACCTTTTCTCTCTCTAACACGCCAACTTCATCTTCTTCACCAAACTCATATCACCAAACTGCACTTCTCCTCTTTTTTTCTTTTCTTTTTTTTTTTGCTTCATTCCTATACATCACAACTATTATATCTGCTCTATCACCCATTTTTTCCCTACTTCCATCTCAATTGAACCCATCACAATTAAATCAAAATTCCAAAGTTTTATACATACAAGAGTGGTACTGTTCACGTAAGCAAAAGCCACATTTCTGCATTTTTCGTCCATCTTCATCTGTTGCATTCCTTTTCTTTTTGTCATTTTAATCCTTCTTAAAACACAACACTACACTACTTTTATCACTAAACTTTACCCAAACATTTATGCATATATACAAAAACAGAGTATGTTTATAAACTTTACTGCACATTTGTTTCTGCACATCATTTAGTATCCAACATTCTCATTTCATCATAAGTTTATCATTTTATTAACTCTATACTATGACTTCACCTACATCTTCATTTAAATTCATTTCTACCAACATGCAACATATTCACATAAGTACAATACTTGGTAAGCCTTCTACGTATGTTATCAGTCCAAAACAGAGCATATTTAATACATCAATTTTCATGATTTTCTGCATCATCATCATAGTCAAAGACCATTCCTATATAGAACCCAACTTATTCATTAGCAAAATTCATCCACTAATCATATAACTCATCACTATCACCGAATTACTCCTTACCCAATTCATGCATTTATTCACCGCTAAACTGTACAACATCACCAAATCCACAGAACTTAAAACCTTAAAACTTCACTTACCTGATTTAACAAGCTTTTGGTTGTGCTGGTAGATCATATGTATAGGATAAATAGCAATTAATTCTCTATCAACAAACTGACAGCCTTACTATAGTTTCAGAATCAATAGCCAGTGTTTTCAAATTATTTTTGTCTCACGAAACTTTCAGTATGAAGGAACAACAATGGAGGAACCGAGGTCCTCCTCTACGTGGCTGTTGCATGTTTAACACGTATCACTATATAATGCTGCCACTTGTTACAAAATAATTTAGCCATTTGTCACATATATACTATCGCCACATGTCATTATATAATTGGTCCAAAATATTCCAATTTTTCAAAAATTTCTAAAATTCACCAAAAATTTCAAAATAATAATAACACTCTCTAAATAAATTTTTACCGCAAATAATCCACAATTCGCATTTTTAATCGGATTTATAAATCAATTATACCCAAAAAATGCCAATGAATGCATGTACAAAATTTTTTTTGTATATCAAAATAAATATTCACATATACGTAAATATACGATGATGCATGAGCATGAATTATGCTTCCTAATTTCTCATTAATCTCTAATAAACACCTTTTAACCCTAATTCAGATAACGAGATGTTACATTTTGTATAATTTTACAAAATACTATAAATGATTGTGTTATAATTTATAATTTACGAATTTTAAAAAATACAATTACAATTTTTAAAATTGTCTTTAAAATTTTTAAAAATATAATAAACGTCCACAGCCCGGGCCATTCTGGCCCATACAAGCCGTGCCAATTTTTTTCACTGGATCGGGCAGGCCCAACCCGACCCGTTGACATGCCTACACGGAAATAGCAGATGAGTTCTGTCGTTAACTTCACAAGGGCTATTTACAAATCAGTCTTGCCGTGCGTTATTCTGGCCTACAGCAGTGGAGGTCCCATGGTTCACGATTGTCTAGTCTAAGTCTCTTAATCCCAAAGCATCCTTCAATACTTGGCTAGCGATCAAAGATAGATTAAGAACAAAATGCCGATGGTTCAGGCCAGCTGATACTTTGTGTACCTTGTGTCATAACGCCGAGGAAGATCGAAATCATTTGTTCTTTATGTGTGAGTATAGTAAAGCCATACAGAGCAGAATTTTATTCATGGTGGATGCAGTTCAATATTCCTATGAGTGGGCACCTACCTTGAGGTTGTTTATCAGCTATTCTAAACCAGGCAAATCGTATGCTCTCTTAATAAAATTGCTATTCATCACTACCATTTACATGATATGGAAGGAGAGAAACTGACGTCTCCACAAACAGAGGGAGGAAGATAAATACCCGATAGCGGAGTAAATAGTAAATTGGATCCGAGCCAATTTATTAACCAAGAGAATCGTCCATCTTCTACCTTCATCTATGCCTATGCGACCTAAATGGCACCTAAGAATGGGTATGGAAATCGTAGGTGTTGCGATATGTTTTTCAGTTTGCCAAAAGTTTGTTTGACTCATAGAACAAACCGATGATATAATCCTTGAGAAGGAGCAAGAGTTGAACTCTGGTATTTTGTAAGTTGTAATTGCTTTGCCTATCGTAATCTATTTATTCTTTGATGGTGTAATGTGTAATGTGTAAATTTAGTTAATATAATTAAAAATATCTAAAAGCTTATACTTGGTGTCTAGTAAAAAAGAATCCATATAATATTAGTTAATACAAGGTTCTTTTGTTTTAATATCTTTTTTATTATCATCTCGTGAAGATTATACTAAATATATAAAATCTTAAACATTTCCTAATAAAAATAAAATTTATCTTACTTAAAATAATAATCTAATATAATTTATTGAGATTTAATTTAATTTAATTATGAGATGGATTTTTTTTTGTTTTTAACTAACGAAAACCATCATCATCTTTTGACGTACATGTTAAATAAACTCCTAAGTATACACGATAATCAACAAATTACTTAACTTAATAAATTACTTAGCAAGCAAATCAAAACTAAGATTAAAAGGCGTTGGCTAGGTTCAAACCCCAGTTCTCATTACAAGCAAATTGTCATACCCTAAAAAGATGTCACCCATTATATTGTAGAAAGTTTTATTTTGGGAACTCCTCCAATACACATTTTAATTCAAAAACTTACTTTTGAAATTGAATACCTAAATTAGAGAGGTTGAAATTGGTTGCACTTTTTGCAAAATAATTCCGAGTCAAATGTCAAAATGTTATACAGGAGTCTGTCCTTGGTCTTCTACAGATTATGGGTGTTTCTGGCAATTAGTCAACTGTCAATTGGTTTGAAGTATATTCCATCTATTTGTCATTACCTTGCTTATTTGTATATTAAAGACTCTTGTTAGTATAATTTCCCTAGTCCATTTAGATGACTATACATCATATACTAATTACTTTTCCTATTATCCTTGAATGTTTTTTCTTTTATTTCCTATCAAATAGCATATTGTAAGCATTCATTATGCTAGCAAGTTAGATTGTATAGTCTCTGTATCTAGACTAGAGAGTGACAAGAGAAATAACATTTGAAAAATAAATTGTTGATACTTTCTAGCTATTGGTTGTAGATTTTACAGTTGAGGTTTATATCTAAGCCAACACCTCTAAGCGTCTCTATTGTTTTGAGTTTATTCTTTATGGCTAACCATAGAATTAATAAGAATTTGGGAAGGTTTTGATGACTATAGCATACCTGATATTAAGAATCTTAATATATTTTGGAATGTTTTATTTGTGAATTCCTTTTATGAATTTCTTACCACATAATTGACTCCTCTCCTTTTAAATTAGGGTAGTTTTTTGGTAGTCTTATGATTGTGTATATTTTAATTATGTTTTAAACTCAAGTGCAAGATGTAATTATAGTTATAGCTAGCATTAACAAGCATGGGTCAAGTCCGTGAGGACTACAAGCAATATTATAACCTCTTTCCTATTATGTAACCGATGAATAGGATGATGGTATAACTAAAATTAAACTAAACCAAAATTTAATACAATAATGAATCAGAATGTAGATAATACACTGATTAATTAATATTAAATAGCTTGAACTTAGGTAATGAATCCCCTTAAGATCTCTTAAGCATTAACCATTTATCATGCAATTAAATTATTAATTACTGGACTATAGAAATTCCTATCTTATGTTAATATCTTTCTTATGACTATTAATAACTAATCATCGGTTGAGTATAAAAGTTCTTTATAGCATTACTCGATTTGTGAACTTTAATATTAGATTTGATCCTAATCTATAAGATTTATGTTGACCTATCTCTAAGTTTCTATGCAACTCATAATTATGGTAGATCTATTCATACAAAAATATCTCAATCTTAATCATATGAAACCAAAAATTAAACCAATATCTCTGATATATTAATTCAAGATAGAAAAGCACAAATGAATTGCAATAAATCAATCAATTAAATTACATTAAATAAAAGATTAAATCACAATATCCATCTGAACTTAGGGTTCATCGTACTAAGGCACTAAAAAAAATTTGTTCATAAATATAGAAAACAAAAACATAAAAATTCTGAAGAATAATTAAAAAGAATCGATGATATATATCCCCTTTTCTCTAATGTAATCTTCTTAAAACTTTGATAAAAGGTTGCTCTTTGTTGAATCTCTTGAAGTAACCTTCATGTTTTTCTTGTTTTAGGTTCATAATCACGTCTCCCACTCTAACTCATATACTTAACTCCAATTATAATTACTTATCCCTCGTCTCCTCTTTATAATTGGCTTTTATATTATGGAATTAGGGATCATCTTAATGACCGTATCTCTTAAGAAAACCTCAAAATCGCAACTTTACACATTTTTAGGAGTTTACATGGGCATGAGATATGGCTGTTTATGTTACTTACATAGGCGTGTATCTTCACACAAGCAAAAACAACATCTTTGAAGCTTTACACATTCACAGTTACTTACATGGTCCTTTACATGACCATGTATGATACCCACAACATTTTGTACATCTTCAAAATAGCTCTATTTCTTTTATTTTATGCCCTAATTTCACTCAAATTCTTCTCTTTTTGATCTACGAAGGCCATCTAAACCTAAAAATATTCTAAAATAAAACAAGTACCAAAAACAATGAAAAAATCTTAAATAACAAGTAAAACACACCAAATATAGGCATAAAACATAGTAAATTAAATGTTTATCAAATATTCTCATACTTAAGCTTTTGCAAGTCCACAAGCAAATTATACACCAAACCATCAAACTTAAAAACATCCATCTCTTATTAACCTCAACTTGTCCATCCAAACTTTAAATCATTATATCATATCAATCAAATTAACATACAATTAGAATCAAGTTATGCTAGAACTAAATTTCACAAGTCAATATGAATAGCATTCACATTGATAATCTTTTTTAAAGCAAAAGCACAAAATTTCGCACTCTCACAAAGGATTCATTTAATGCACTCAAATATTTAGGGTGGAAAATATAACAAATACTCAAATCATTACATAGGAGGATTCTTAATCATAAGCTTGCAATAAAACCACATATCCATCATTTATAAGTAACCTACAACTAAAAATCATAATGTCTTTTAAATAGGTTGTAATGAGGCTTAGGTAAAGATATGGTAGGGATAATTAAAAAGGGTAATAATATTGAAGGAAATTCATATAAACAAGATTAAATAAAACTTAGTTCTTTATAACATAGGTCCTTCAAACAAAAAGTTCATTGGTACAACAATAATTCTTCTCACTCTCCGACAAATATCACAACTTTTTTTCTTTTTCTCTTTTTTAATTTTTTTCTTTTATATGCTCGCAACACATAATTTTCAACTTTTGAACTTCTTTGAGCAACTTTGGAGAGAATATAAAATTGTATAAAGGAAGAACTCGAGAATAAGCAAGTTAATAATCACTACGTACCATTGAACTAGAAATATCGGGCCTTTTATTTCAAATTCTTTAAGATAACCAAAGTTTCAAGCAATCAAGAAAATGCAAATTCCTTCAGGGTTCAAAAATAAATAAAAAATTTTAAGAAAAATAAATTAAAGTTATTAATGCGATTATAATCGATCAAAAAAAAAGGTTAAGTATCAAAAGTGGTTACTCCTAAAGGATAAAAATAGGCTAAATAATAATCAAAGAAAGTAGGCTACAATAAAAGGCTAAATCTAAGTGCCTTTATCATTTTAATACCTCAAGTTTTAAAATGTGGTTTCAATATGAATAATAAAAACAAGTTCTATAATCATCCAATTATGCATGATAATACATAACAAAGAAGGAAAGAAAATAAAATAATTATATGGTCCCTTACACAACCATGTATATAATACTTACACAAGCATGTAAATCTCCAAAATAGCTTCAATTATTCCATTTTATGCCTCAATTTCATCGAAATTCTTGTCCTTTTGATCTACGAAGGCAATTTAGACCTGCAAACATTCTAGAAACAAAATAAGTACCAAAATACAATGTAAACCTCTCAAATAACAAGCAAAACTCACCAAAATTTAGTCATTAAAACATAGTACATTAAGCGCTTCTCAGCTACTAATGATAATGGAGCATCCTTCCAAATTACAAAACCACTTGTGTTTGATTTGCCAACATATGTCTCAGGTTAGAAAGCTTAGGAACTTTATGGAGAGGACCTATCTTGCTTCACTTATCATACCAAAAGTAGGTTGACCTCCTATCCCTAATTTTGTGTTTCATCTTATTATTAATCTTGTGTCTCATTTTCAAGAGCTAGTTCATTATCCAAGATAAACTCATTTTGGCTTAATTTTGTAAAAGCCTTCCCTTTTCAAAAGATGAAAATGAATCTACTTGATGTAGCTTCTTTATATGTAAAATTCTCCACATTCTCCTTATCATCAATATATTTTTATTGTTGTCGTAAGGACGATGCCTGGCCACATGTAGTCTTAGGTAGACAGACCTATTGACATTTAACTTTGGCTTTTATGTAATTAAAGATAGCTCCAGACTATCATAATCTCCTCATGATCTTTTAGCTTTGATTAGCTTCATTGGGAGTATTAAATATAAAATCCAGTATGCATATAAATTATTGAGAATAAAATTGATAAGATGTTATTAACTAGTAAAAGAAAATAATTTGTCATTTTAGTGGCTAAATTTTTTTAATATGGTGTCAAAAAGAGGTTAGCTATCCCTAAAAATTAGTCTCTTAGTGGTGATTGGAGTGCTTAGATATTTAAAGGGGGACTCTTTGAGACTCAATCTGAAAATATAAGAGAACTACCTAGCTAGATGAACTTCTCCAATAGATACAAATAGATTGCTTTTGTCTCTATTAATGGTTAATCTTAAGAGCTTTTTAAACACTTATAAAGAGTTTATTAGGATCTTTATAAATTTTGGCATCCACTCTACATAGAAACAATAGAGCATCTATAAATGATAGGTTAAAAATCTTCAACTGCCATTTGTTTTAGTATGAGAAATTTCTTTCAAGGTTATTGTTGTGCTTAGC
The DNA here is from genome assembly GCA_027568935.1 of Erythroxylum urbanii. Classification (NCBI taxonomy): domain Eukaryota; kingdom Viridiplantae; phylum Streptophyta; class Magnoliopsida; order Malpighiales; family Erythroxylaceae; genus Erythroxylum; species Erythroxylum urbanii. The sequence continues at coordinate 20,472,135 of JAOQML010000008.1, forward strand.
TAATTTTACTAGCACCTCAATATAAAGAGTAAAGAGATTAAAAAAGGGTCACCTTGCCTTGGTCCTTTTGCTCCCTTTATTAGCCTAGTTAGCTCTTTATTGTTGAGAGTGTTATAGTTGGTTATGTTGATGCATTGCTTAATCCATTTGGTGAATTGTGTAAAGAAACCAAAATCTTTAAGTGTATAAAGGGTGAAAATCTAATTGTTGAAATCAAAAGTTTTGTGAAATTTATTGCACTAATATTAGAAGAAGTTTTTGGTAATTGTTTTTAAATAGCTTCTGACTTAATAGAATGTTATCTTTAATGTTTTCGCTTGAATAAAATGCTTTTGACATAGATTGATGATGGATCTAATTATAACCTTAATTCTAGAATCTAATTGTCAAAAATAAGTTTGTATTTAGTGTTGCAAAATGAGATAAGTTTAACGCCATTCAAAAAATAAGGATTATGGGAATTTGGAACCATGAAAATATAAGTTTTATTCAACTCCTATAGAATCTTGCCATTAGAAAATAATTCCAAAATAATTTTGTTGACTTGGTTCTGAACCAGATCATATAATTTTTGGATGAAGAAAGCATTAAATCCATCTAGTCTATGGGTTTTGATAGGAATCTATGAGAATGTAGTATTTTAATATCAGATATATTAAATGCCCTTAATAGAAATTCAAATTATTCTATTGATATTGATTTAGGGATTAATGAATTAAGTATCTACATAGTAGAGAAATATTAGGGAAGTGTTTAGTGTTTTGAAAGTAAGTTTACACCATATTCTTAATCTTCTAATGCTTCTAAACTATGCCTCCATTTAAATTAACTATTAAGGTCTATAAAAAGAAGTTCTTAGATGTAATTCTTTATAACTAGTTCCTTTTCTATTTTATTCAATGCATTAGTTGGATATTGATTCTTCTCATCCTGCACTTGGTTAAGATTTTTTATACATCTTATCTTTAAATAGTATAATTAGTATTGATAATACGAATTTGATTCATCTTATTGAGTTCTTCTTTCATGAATTTAATCTTTTCCATACATTTGTAAACATTTAGACATCCATTCTTATCTACTTCTTTTACCTCTTATTCAAAACCTTTTAACTTAGTTAAATAATTATTGAATTTAAGGGGGGTTCTTTTCCTAGTCTCTTTAGTCAAATTGTGTATTTCAATAAAGGAATGAGCAGATGCATGATTCTTGGAATCCAAACTTGGTTAATTTATGCCCTATCTGGCTTCCTCCTAATCAACCATTTAGCACATTGCCTGTTACTCCATATAAAGAAATTTCCCTCATGTCTTAAATATATTACACCAACCTAGCTTATACAATTCTTGAAGTCATCATTATGATTTCTCTGACTTATTTTGTCTCCTTTAGATTTTGATGCATAAAGTGCAATATTGAAGTCTCTTAGTATCATCCAAAGGGAGTTTAGATTCTTGACAGTGTTCCTTATGTCATTCTAGAGTGACGTTCTCTAAAAGGACACATTGGGAACATAAACAAAATTGAAGCAAATAGTTGAAGGATTGGGAAAAGTTGCATTGATAGATGCAATAGTTGATTTATTAAAAATGCTTAAGTTATTTTCACTTTGTTAGGGTAAAAAGCTACTATGATTCATCCATAGAAGTGGTGTTGATAATAAGTGAATGAAGACCATTCCTTCCTTAAAAACCATAAATCCCTACTACAAGTATCAATTTTCAATTTAATTTCCAAAAATCTATTAACGTAGGCATATTTATTAACAAGTAATCATGAATAACTTATTATTTTTAGGACAATTGAGCCTTATAACATTCCATATTATAGTAAAAATCTGTTGGGGGTGAAAGAGGTTCTTTCTTTTTTTTCACTTTCCTACCTGACTTCTTTTTTATTGCAGGGATAAATTCATCGCCCAAAGTATTATGAGTAGACATAATCATACTTAGGGAATTGTAGATTTCAACTTCCATAGGTTTGTTATTGGTCTACTCCTTACTATTTTCCTGCATTTTTTCCATCTTAGAAACTTGAACCAAATCAAATCCCACTATAAGGATCATTAAGTTAAGATCATAAATTTGGATCTTTTCTTCCCTTTATTCTGTTAGGGGGATGGGCAGTTCTCCCTTTTGACTCAACTATTCCAACATTTGTATTTTAAAGGTCCAAGGATCCTTTTGTGTTAGTGTTAGCACTAGATATAATCGAGTTTGGTTGAATATAGGATATTTTTAATGATGGTACAACAATTTCCTTAGAGCTCTTAATATTGTTAGTAATCAATTCATTCTCCTCAACACCCATTAGCTCATAAAGAATTTCTTAATATCTTTCAAACATTCATCTAATTTTTAATCTCTATGCGTGTCGTAGCATACCCTGTACATTTTTTAAAGGTCATTGCCTCATCTAAGCATATAGCTCGCTAATAAAACTTTTAAGTATCTTAGTCTCATTGTTGACTAATACTCTAATAGAATATTATAGAATTTAATTCATATACAAATGTGGATAATCCTTATTCTCTCTATTTGATCTTGGTCTCCAATTTTATAGAAAATATTGGATTGTTGTTATATGTTATGACACTTGTTCGATTATCTTCTCATGCTTTCCATATATGATAATTTAAAGATGAATATATCATGTTTGTTGATAAGTGATAGGTGCAGATTATAGTATGTTTTTCTAGGTGTTTAAGTATGTTTTAAAGTGTTTATTAGATGATTATCATGTTTATAAAATTGTGTTATTGTCCACGTATGTGTTCTAAGTGTTTTTTTAGTTTAGAGCAAGAAGTTGACTTCAATTTTATGTTTCAAGAGGTGTTTGTGAGTGTTTGGAAATAGGAAATTGAAGAATGGAGAAGATGTTAGATGCATGCATGTTGGCACGATTGTGCACCATGCATGATTACGATAGAAGAGGAAAATTCACGTAGGGCACGATTGTGGTGTGAGATTTTTTAAGTTCTAAAGGTCGAGGCTATTTTTAGAACTAAATAAAAGGAGGAAACCCTAAACACAACCCTAAAACCCTCAATCACTATAAAAGAACATGAAAAACACCAAAAAGAATTTATAGCCACTACATCAAAGCATATCAAAGAGGAGATCAAAGAAAATTTCAGAGAATTTCTAGCATTCCAGATCAAGACTTCAATAAGTTTTTTGACTCTTTTCCCTTTATTTATTTCATAGTCTTGACTGATTATTTGGAATTTTAAGATTATTAACATGATTATAGGTCCCTAAATCCATATTTAGGGATTATTCTCGAATTATTTTGTGAATCTTATTTCTTATTGAATTCAATACATTGATGAATGTTTATGATAATTGTCATGCATATATTGGGTAACAAATTGAAAGAGTGAATAAAGTCACTAGTGTTAAGGTGTGCAACAAGAGTTGATAACTTAATAAACTTGAAATTATCATATTAACAAACAATTGAAGAGTGATCTTAATTATGAAATTAATTATCCATAAAATTGCTTCAAATCTAATTGAATAAGTTAGGAATAGTTTTGTGAATCGAGAAATTACAACTCTATGATTATCGAATTCAATTAGGATTATTTGATTAGATCTTGACAGACAGTAATCAAAACTTTAATATATCCATAATCAAACATAAATTGAATCAACAAGATAAAGGGAAACAAAGTAAGGACAAAATAGTTCCTAAGTCTTCAAACTTGATCAATCTTAATTTCATTGGTAGCTTAATTTTTTAATTCCTACTTGTTTCGTTTTGTTAATTCTTTTAATTTCAGTTATTTTTTTAATTTCAAATCAATTTTTAGTACCTTATACAAAGTTCTTTTCAAGTTATGTAGGTTTTTAATAGTCCTCGTGGTAATGATACTTTTGATATTACAAGATACAATCTGTATACTTGTAGTAGTGAGCATTTTATTATCATATAAAACTTGCTCAACAATGAGAACCTCTCCTAATTTAGCCCTTTTCCAGTTATGTTGAGCCTACTTGTTCATTATAACAAAGGTTGGCCTTTCATCGATGAAGAATCCTATTAAAGTAGCTGACTTCTTAAAGACTCCAACTTTAAGGATTTCTAGTGGGAAAGCTACTAAATTACATCTATCAAAGCTAGAAGGAGGAATGCATCTATAAGTTTTCACCAGGGGAATAGTCTCCTGCCACTTAACACCAAGTGTCTTTTATTTTTAAACCTTGGGTAGAGATCTTCACCTTATTGGTGTGAGCATAAATAGGATTAAACAGAAAAGGAATTATAAGGAGGAGGAAGAAGGTAAATTTTAATGGGGCACAAATCATTGGTTAAAATAACAAGAGAGGAGGTTGTTTCAAAACTAAGACTTAGACAAAATAGAGGGAAAGTTGTAGGAGATGAGAGTTCTTGGAAATAAGTTGCATGATAGAGTGGGTATAGAAGGGTGGTTTTCTTTGAGTTTTGAAATTCCATGCTAAAAGAGATAAAGGAAACTAACCATATATATAGAGTGGGAAAGCACTTGTTAAAGATCTACTAAAAATGGAAAGCAAGACAAAAGAAAACTAAGACCAATTAGGAGAAGAGACTTTAGGGATACTGTGGAAAGGGGCTCATGCAAAATAAAGAAAGGAGGGATGTACTGGTGCAAAAAAAAAGAGAAGAAGAAAATTAGTTAGTCATTAGGTGGTTGAGGAAATCTATAGTGAAGGAGGAGTATTTATTCTAAAGAAAAGTTGTCTTTAAATAATATTTACCTTCAAAAGTTTTGAGAATCTTCTTCTTTTAATAAAATTTAAACTAAATAAGATTCAAATTTTTGAATGGCATCTTGCCCATTATTTATTATTATAGACAATGTTTTCTTCTTGTTTAATAAAATCAAAAGTATTAATCATTAAATATAGAGTAATATGAGAATAATAAAGAAAATTTAACTAATATTCATTAAATTTCTCTTACATATTATAAATTGTTATATTCATAAATCAAAAAGAGCCTTTTGTGTCTTTTTTTTAACACTTTAAATTTTTCATACACTTTTAAAATAAAATTTGTTACTGTATATTTAAAATTAGAAAGATGATTATTAAATCATAAAATTCTTTCAAAAACTTACAGAAATAATCACTTTATTCCTCATTAGTAAGTGAAAATTTTATGAAAATAAGTAATCAAAACATATTTATAATACTTTATATACTATAAATTGAATTCTAGATATGTTAATCCTTTCTAATAATTGTTTAAATCAAAGCTCCTATAATTGTTTTGAAGATTTCTTTTAATCTTTCTAATAGAATTATTCAAATGCTTATCAACAGAATAATCAATAATCTTTATGCTAATAATGTTCTCAAAACCCTAAGCCTATTTAAGGCACAAAGTCCTAATGGCATGAACATCTTCTGCTTTTGGAAGATTTAGTTCATAAGTGGAAGCTTAATGATAGCAGTAATTGACGAGTTTTTCAAGGAAAGAAAACTTTTAAGGGAGATAAATAGAAAATTCATTATCTAAATACCAAAAGGCAATCAGCAAAAGTCATTGAAGGATTTTTTACTTATAGCCTATTACAACTCCATATATAAGTTAATATAAAAAATGCTAGCATAAACGCTGAAAAAAGTATTACAAAATCATATTAGATACCAATAGGGTGCCTATATACTAAGAAGACAGGTTGAGGACAAAAATTTTTTCGTATAAGAGACTTTTAGAAATTATACAGGAAAGAGTGGTAGCAGGAATTGATCGCTAAAGGTGGACTTTCAAAAAGCTTATGACTCAATGGATTGGAATTTCATTATCAATTTCCTTAAAGCATATGGTCTTTCAAGAATATTCATGGAGAGGATGGAGCAATGTATTACTAGAGTATTGTACAAGATTTTAGTTAATAATGAACCTTTAAACATCATCAAAAGTATGAAAGGCCTAAAACAAAGTGACTCAATCCCACCATATTTATTCTCTATAAGTAAAGAGGTGTTTAGTAGACATTTTACAAGGGTCGTTAAAAAGAATAAGCTTTTCAAACACCATTATATATGCAAAAAGAACGGGATATTAAGCTTGAATTTTGTTGATGATTTATTCCCACTCTTAGTGGCTAATCACCACTCAATTTCATCTCTAATGACTTGTTTAAAAATATTCAGTAAAATATCAAAGTTACAAGTCAATAACAAGAAGAGTGGAATGTATCTCTCTACAAGTGCTTCCCACAATGTCGTTTTGTTCTCTTGCCTAACTGAATTCAAGTATCATAAATTACCCCTTACCTATTTAGGTGTCCCTATATCATCCATCAAGCTCTCCTATTCAAAATTCAAACCCCTAATGGAGAAAATAATGTCAAGTATAAGCATTTGGAGCTCTAAATCCCTCATTATGGTAGGACAAGCCTAACTAATATCATATGTATTGAAGTTGAAAAGTTTGTACTAGGCTTCTCATTTAGTATTACCCTGCTTTGTTAGTAAAGCAATCGAAAAACTTCTAAGTTCCTATAGAATGGCGGCAAGGAGAATGGTATAGAAGGAAGAGTAAGATAGAAAGATAGAAAGAAGTGTGTGTTACTAAAAACTAAGGAAGTCTATGATTAATTTCTCTAAAGGTAATGAATTTGATAATACTTGTTAAAACAACTTGGGGCTTATTAATGATAAAAATTCATTATGGGTTAAGTGGGTATACTGCTACTACATTAAGGACTCAAATTTCTAAGAAGTTTTAAAAATGCATCTTCAAGTGTACGATGAGTACTCAAGTTAAGGAGTAGCATTAGACAGTCAATATCCAATGAAATAGGGGACAAAAGATGGGTTTCATTCTGGTATAATAGATGGTCCCTTTATAGCTCTATGGAATATCAACTAGCTCTCCTACAACTAAGGGGCATATATCAAGTGAACGTTATAATTAATCAAGTCTTTTCTAAGGAATTACTACTAAGGTTGAATACTTATGCTATCTTGTTGTGCTATCTACTTAATATATCTTTAACCCCTGGAAAAGAGGATGAGGTAGTAGGGGATTGCACAAACACTAGAGAATTTTCCAATAAATTAATGATGTCAATTTTCTATAATGCACAACCTAAGGTGGTGGGACATGAGTTGGTTTGGTGCTACTGATATAAGTGTGATTTGGAGCCAATTGGTCATTTCCTATTCCAATGCCCTTATTCAAATAGGGCATAGAAAGTGACTGGTCAGAGGTGCGGTACTGGTATTACATCAGATGCATAGGAAGAAATTATTGAATAAAGAACCAAAATACAATATAAAACTAGATAAAAGAAATGGGTATACAAAATTGTACTTCCTTACCTAGTGATGGGTATACAAACAAAAAGTTTCTGTGAGTAACTAGATGAAGGACATCTGGTACATTTTATGAATTACATGTGTATGATTCTCAACTAAAGTAATAAGTATTGAAGCATATTATGCTTGTTGTAACCTTTTTGAAAATCATTTGTTTTACCTATATGGTCAATGAATTATTTTTCATTCTTCAAAAAATTTATTTATTCTCATATGCATAATAAGTATAAATTCTCTTAAGGACTCATTAGAATTTTAACTTAAAACACCCTTGAATAATATTTATCAAACAAAAATATTAAATAAAATAGCATATACCATTTTAATTTCATGTTTAATAAAGGATAACATTTTCATTTTGTTTAACTCACTACTTCAATAATAATTTTTAATAATAAAAATATTATTCCTTGAAAGGAAGTGGATGTACAAAGTCACTGAGGACTATGCTACAACTTTTTACAATATGTTACATTTCAAATCAAAACATAAACATTACACATTTCCAGTTACTAATCTGACTTGAATTCCATCTATGTGAATGTGAGTCTCCAATTGGTGTTGATTCTTGAGTTAATTATGTGCTTGGTCTTGAACAAACTTATATGTAATATGATTTTTTCACTTATAGACCTAATGCAATCCTTTTCATTTTTTCTTAAATTAGAAAATACCCTTTTATTTCTCTCATCCCATACAATTGTCATAGATGATAAAGACATATAAATCACCTATCTATCTCCTTCATTCATGCTCGTGAGCTTCACACTCCATTATATTATCTTAGTCCTCCTTTTTGGAGGGTTCTCCATATTGCTTAAGTTTATTATAAACTTCTAGGTCTTTCTTGTGAAACTACATTGAAAAAACAACTATTAGATTCTAGCCCCATCTTTCCCAGAAGATACCAGTCTGGAATGTACAAGCACTTTCCTAATCTTTCCAATGTGAAGAGCTTATATTGAATTGCTATCTATAATGTATATAATGCTCTAGGATAATTATCTTTACACCATACCACTTTATTCCAGCTTACTTGTGGATTATCCTTATTGTATAACAATCCACATGAAGCATTGGAGTAGCTACCAAAGGCCTCTAATTTCCATATCAATCTATCATCTGCGATATTATGCAAAATGTAATTGATTAAAAAGGTGATTACACTTTAGGAGGAAGTGGAGAGTAAGCTATCGATATTATGCAAAATGTAATTGATTAAAAAGATGATTATACTTGAGGAGGAAGTGGAGAGTAAGCTATGTCTAATCATTAGCAATGTATGAGCTTTTTAGAGGTTCCAGATTATTGATCTGAACGAGTGTTCCATAGAGAGCCTAACTATCAAACCAGAAATCAGTAAGTTCACCATTACTATACTAATTAAAGCACTTCTTTCTTATCTTATCTTTAGCTTTCCCAATGAACTTCATAATTGTTGAAGCATTGATGGGAACTTTGAGGTTTCAAAAACATTTATCCTTGATGAAAAATGCACATACCTATCTTACCCAAAATGATTGTATATCTTTCCTTTTTTGTCCATAGCCCTTAATTCATCAGTTTATTTGCTAATATTCCCATACCACCCTACTCTTTTGGTTGGCACAAATCAGACCGTGTGATTTTGGTCCTTGAGTTTTCCAACTTACATCCTAACCACAAGAACTTTATAAAAATTATATCAATTTCCATAGAACACAAAATGAGAGGCCCAGTATATACTTACGGATGTAAGTACATAATTGATTAATTGAGCCCTATCAAATAAGGAAAATTCCCTATAGCTCCAATATGTATAGGATTTTATCAATAAGGAGCTTAATATCAACATGTTTTTGTTTAATTGAGGATACTGGTACACCAAGATATTGAACTAGCAATTCTTATACCTTAAAATTGGTTATGTTTGATGACTATAATCTGCAATTAAGGGCATTTGTTGAAATTTCCAAGGAACCTTTGATTCTTTTGATACATGGTCCAGATAGAGTATTAAACATCTTAAAAGTAGTTATGATAGAGAAAATTCAATCGCAATAATCTTTGGAGAATAAAAACAAATCATATTAAAATTTAAGTTCAAAATTCCAAGCTTTTTGCGCTTAGCATGAAGTTTGAAAACTTGGATTCTCTCCATAACTCTTTTTAATCCCTTGTTGAATATTTTCATTGCTAGTAAGAATAGGTAAGGGGGTAGCCTAATTCCCTTAGCTCCTTTAATTAGGCTTGAAGGCTCTCTATTCACTAATATATTGAAAGACACTGTTGAGATGCATTGTCGAATCCATATTATAAATATACTAGGAAATCCATATATAAGAAAATTATTGATTATAAAGGACCAATCAATTATATCATAGGCCTTTTGGAAGTCAGACTTTAAAGCATAGTTCTTATGGCCTTTTTTCCTAGTATAACGCTCAAACAGTTCCTAAACAATGGTGATATTATCACCAACATGTCTGCCAGGTATGTAGGCTCCCTCAGCCTGATCAATGTGATTTTGAAGAACTGATTTTAGCCTCTATACTATGATTTTGTAGATAACTTTGTAAATGGTATTGCCATTTACAGTTTTATAATCTCTACCTTTAAGAATAAGAGTAATAAATGTGCAATTGATTTCCTTCAAAAATTTGTTATTCCTTGAAGATTCAAGAGATGCATCCACAACTAATTGATTAGTGATAGGCCAAGTTTTGATAAAGAAATTGGCATTAAGACCATCAGGCCTTAGTGTCTTATATGGATGTAAAGATCTTAGAGCTTTAGCAACTTTTAAGCATTGACTGGTTGAGCTAGCATGTTAGCTGCTTGAGATGTGATCTGATCCTGAATAACTTCCTATATTAGTCTTAGGTTGAGCAAGCATCAGAAGAACCCATGAGACTAGAGAAACGCTCTACTACATCCTTAAGGAGTTGATCTTATGTTATTAAGACTGATCCTGAGTTTGAAATGGATGCTGGAGATTATTGCTTTATGAAAAAAGGTTAAATTTCTATCATCTTGCTTCAACCATGTGATCCAGGATCTTCACTTCATCAAGAAATAATCAAAGCTAATAGCTTAAGAATTATTGTGCAAAGCTTACCTTTCTCTAGTTTGAAGAATTGTGGATTGAGGATCCTTGAATAGATCAGGTTAAGCCATGTCTATTACAACTTTAGCAGTCTAAAGTAGATGGCGTATTACTAATATTTTGCTTGTAAAATGTTAAGTTCCTTCCTTATTTTTTGCTCATCTTTTTAGTGAAGATATACTTTTTGCCCCTAAAGCTTAGTCCATAAGGTTTTCCATTGAAAGGAGTAATTAAGTGCATAAATGATAAAAATGTAAGCAGGGATAGAATCAAGATTCTTTCATTTAAGTGTGCATTGTAGTTATGCATAAGCTTCCAAACAACTGGCAAAAAATTAAGTTACAATTAGGCTTTCAAGTTTTCTTTGATGTCATTATTGAAGGCTTCCAAGCATAAGTTAACAACATCCTCGCCCAGCTCAAAGTTGTCGTTTAGTCTAAGTATAGGAATTTCATCAGGAAAATTCTCCATAACTTTAACAACTACACAAATTCTAGAAAAATTAACTATGCTTGTTTTTGTTTTAGCTTGGCCTAATCATACAAGTCTTCTAACAAAGATGGAGATATGGCTTAATCCTTATGTGGTCCAATAATCAAATGGAATTCCATAAACACACATCCATGTTGGGTTATTAGACCGCTTGATTGTAACATCCCCTCACTTATGGGAAAGGGCAATTTGGTCTTTTTGAATGGGGTAGAATAATTAAAAGTGTCTTTATCATATTCATGCATTCATATATGCATATGAATAATAATTAGTGAATTTTTGCACATGAAAT
>JAOQML010000008.1:20483419-20504748 GCA_027568935.1 Erythroxylum urbanii
CTTGTTGTATACACTGATGGTTTTGAGTAATGAAAGAGGAAGGATTTTGATTTTTAAAATCTTGTGATTTACATTTATTGGTTCTTATTATTTTAATGTATGTGATGCCATGTGGAGTTATAGTGATTGTACGTAACGCTCTCTTATTTTAGGATATGTGTTGGAATGACCTACGGGCGTTCCGGTGTGTACCCTAGAGTAATGGGGTATTACATTGATATTTTCAATGTTGATCCTTGGTTTCCAGTTTTGAAACAAAATAGATTTGTTTTGATCATGAAGGTCCTAATTCAAGGACTTCCTTTCAGACGAGCTACTGAGAAATATGAAGAATAATACATCATGATTGTTAACAAGAACATCTTTGAGTCCCAGTCATTTCTAATTAGTGTTGGCTCAAGCTTTCATAGCTAGGAATGACTCGTTTGTCTAGGAAAAATACTACGTGTTGCATTCCACATCTCTACATCAGCTTTCGATGTATCAATATGGGGAGCAATTACTTTGAATTTCATAATTCCTATTTGGGAGACAGTAGCTAAGTTTGATCACAGAATTGTAGTCACTTACCACTGGGTCTAAGGTTTTTTGAAAGCTCTAGAAGTAGTGTTGGCATAGGGGTTCACAAATTCAGTAGGAGTCAAATTAGAGTTGGTAACGTCAAATCTTGAGGATGATTTTTGGTTTTCCTATGTGAAATAACAGATTTTTCTAACATTGCTAGAAATGGAAAAAGGTGATGAACAGTGGAAATGTTGAGGCAGGAAGGATTAAAAAAAACAAGGGAAAAGCCAAAGCAGGAAGCTGGAATTTGGTGAAACACTAAGAAGAGAAGAAGAAATTGAAAGCATAGAATCGGGTCGAGGTTGAGAGGTCCAATGGAGCTTGAATGCCATGCGTGCACGAGGGACACTGCAATTTTGCTACTTGTATATTCAATAACAAAAAATTTACTGAAACGGTGCTTTATCCTTTGGAACTTATTAATATATCCATCACTTAAATTAAACAAGAGTATTACTTAACTAATTTTATTTAATATGAAAAATTATTAAATAAACATCTCTGAAGTGCAACAAGGGTGTAGTGTAATGGGCTTTACACAATCTCGAAACAGTGATTACGTTGGTATATGAGAGAAATTTGTGTTGATGTGATATTTTTCGCTATATTCCAACTTCTGTAGATAAGTAAATAAAGAAATGGATGGTGTAACATAATGCAATAATACGTATCCATTAAATTGTACCAAGCCTCACCATAAAATACATATTTCGAAGAAGGTAAAAGAATTTTCTGAATCGGGGTGTTATAATCTTGTTTTCCAGAATTCTTTGGAGGAAAGGGTGAGCCTTGTTTCAGCTTTCAAATCCTACTTGGCATCTTCCAGTAGCCTTGTACCGAAGAATGCTCTTGATCATTCCTTCATGTTTATAAACCAATAACTCCATTTTCAAGTGTTATTTCGACCACAAGCACATTTCTGATTAATTTGCCATTGTAATGTCGGAAGAGGAAATCTGAAGAAGAATAATAGCCATTACAAAAACTATGGCCAAGTGAAATATCAATAAATCGTCATATTGTACAAACCATGGAAAATCAATAGCTTCACAGCCTTGGAATGTTCTAGACATTATTGCTTGTATTAACAGATCAAGGCTCCACGTTGCAGCAGAGCTAAAACTGATTATCAAGCTTAGAGGCAGCAGATGATCTATTGACTAGATTAACCTCCAGAAACTCAGATGCTACACCTACTAAATAAGTACACCTCCCAACCCATCAGATAACTAACTTCTTTGGCTCAATTCAAAAGTTTGTACAAGCTGTCTTTCTTCAAGCAAAAAAGTTTTTGAGTAAGCCTCTTCAACTGCAAGCAGGACCACTTGAAAACCCCAATCAGTTTTATGTTAGGGGTACAACTGCAAAGTAAGGCCCACCGCCCACACTTTAAGATTAAATCCCTGTTGAGGAACAGATTTTGCCCGAACTGAGTGCATGAAGTAACCTAACTGTGCATAAAATGATGTTGAAAACCATAGAAACTGGAATAACATACTAAATAAATAAAAGTCTGTTTTGACATCACTCAGAAGTTGAGCTCCGAAACTAAACAAAAAGTTATTCTACAGTGAATTTTCAACTTCCAAAATAGAGATCAGAAAACTTACCCCAAAATACTTATTGTTGTTTATGAATGACAAGTTTTTGCGAACTTAAACACTAGAATTTGTTCTGGAATTGGAATTACAATAACAATCTCAGCTCAATGGTTTGAATTCATTTACCATATATCAGACAGTTCTCCACTTTGTTATCAATCTTCAACAGCCAAATTATCAGGATCATTTTTTTTCAGTGGAGAACGATCACGCACCTCAAGATCCATGCAGAAGAACTTCACTTGCATATTTATCAACATGAATAGGCTCCAAAGAACCCCAAGTTCCCCCAACTTTTACTTTGACTTGCAAAGGAACTGAACATGACACAATATAATTTACCAGTTAAAATCAAAATAGAAAGAATAAAATACCAAGATTTTAAAATATACCTAGAAGCAAGGCAGCACTTTCCATGCATGTTTGCAACAAGCATGCAGCTTCCTTAATCACCGTGGGATCAACTTCCAATACCAATTCATCATGTACCTGCACAGTTCAGGAGAAGCATCAAGCATCCGTAAACACTCGATGTTGTGTATGGGAACTCAATAAAGACGTATAGGATGATATCTTGTTGTAGATTAACAAAGTGCACAAATAGCTCGTATAATGGTTCTATGCAATAACAACTATTTTCCCAATCCTTTGAAGTTTCAAAGTGGTTGGCGCTAAAAATGAGAACTTCAAGCTGAAGATTTTTAAAAACCTGTAGAAGAATTCGACAACGACCCTTCAGCATTGGAAACTCGATTGCAAGTGGAGAGTCAGAATCTGCCAAGTCAACTCCTTCAACGATAACAGAGTATATATTTATCATTGCAATCTTGATTATATCAGCAGCAGAACCCTATCAAAAGCAGATAAATTAGATGATTTTATAATCCGATGCTGCTATTCACTCCAAGGATTCTTCTACCTGACAGATAGAATTGACAGCTTGCCTCTCAGCTTTTGATTTTTCTTTACTGCTTCCAAAATTTATTTTTGATAAGAAGCGCTTCCTTCCCTTAAGTGTCTCAACATACCTTCACAATAAACATAAATAGTTAGGAAAAGACCTTTTGAACCCCACATACTACAACCACATCAATCTGGCAGAAATTTTAACAGCATTAGAAGTGTAAGGAATATATTGAATAACTACCATAATGCAAATGCACTAAAAATATAATTGTCAAGGAGCCGTTAAACTTAGAAGCTTAAGCTAGATTCACAATTAAATCATATATAATATTCTAATAAATTACCTCGTCCAAACGGCTGGTGGGCTCCCAGTGTCAAGAAAGCATAGGCTTAACATATCTTATGACGACGATAAAATATCAATTTAACATTAAGGGTGGTGTCATTTGAACTCATGACTTGTTGGCTATCAATGCTCTAACACCATACAAAAAACCATTTAATTCAAAAATTAAGCTATTTGGTAACAACTGAGAATGGATCATACACAACTCTAACAATGACCTATCTAGAAAACTCCACAATTATGTATCCTCTTCAAATAAATTATGCACCTAAGAAAGATATGAAAGAGGAATTATCATTCCAAATATATGAAAAGAATATTCAGTGTCATTAGGATGAAGAGTTAAAATCACAAATTGAGATGAAAAGCAATGTCAACTGTCTGAAGAACATAGTGAAAATCCAAATTGAAAAACAGGCACAAGCCTGATCTTGATCAAAAGCAATTGGGTAGCTGATCAACGGGGATCCATAAAAAGGAAAAGCTCTCACCCTTTCTTACGACAAGACACAACTGCTTCTTGAAGCCAGGAACCCACACCAGGAAAAGCACTTTTAAAGCTTCTAATTTTCTCAGCAGCTTCCTCTGAACTACAATCCAGCTGCTTGGCAAGTTTATTAGCACCCATTCCATAAAGAATGCCATACACCAACCTTTTAGTCTGATCTCGATCATTTGATCCCACAGAATCTTCTGGCTTTCTGGTCCATAATGCAGCTATCATGGTGAAAATATCACCTTGCGGTTTACTGAGGAGCTCAATTAACGAGGCATCTTTAGAGAAGTGTGCCATCAACCTCAATTCTATCTGAGAATAATCTGCAGTTAACAAAAACCAATTTACCTGGGAAAAGGATTAGGCCGCATTAGAATTTAAATGCCTGCAAATCAAGTATGAAAAGAATTTGCATACTTGTGGAAGAAGATATCAAGAAAAGAGTTGCTGTTCCTTTTTGAAGGTTTATCAAGGCAGGATTCAGCAGTACTTTGATAAAAATCAGATACATGAAATAATGTGTATCACAAGCACCTTGTGGTTGTGTGATACTTACCTGAGTTGGAACAAAGAAGTGACGAGCATTTATTCTATGATGAGGAGCATCAGCAACTTCATTTTCTTGCATACTCATTTTGAAATCAACCATATGCTCAACACACTGCATCACCAAAAATGAACTTCAAACAATCTAGCACACAGAAAGGAAATATTAGCACTACCATAATGATTAGCATTGAATGAGTCCAACCTGAAGATTAGGCTCCTCCATGGAAAGCCGTCCAGTAGCTGTAGATGTCTGAAGCCAACGGCCGTGCAGTGTGTACTTTGATGTCCTCGTAGATAGCCTAGCCAATGAGCAGATTGAACGCAGTGTACAATTTAAGAGCTTTGACAAGGTTCGATGCTCTCTAATAACTGGAATAATAGGATGTTCATGTCTGAAAGAAACAACTTCTGTCAGCATGTTCGGGCTATGCATATTTGAAACACGATAAAAAATGCAAATAAGCCATTTAGCTTTAACCCAACGCAGTCTTGAAAGCTAAAAGAGGATATAATCAGTTTATTACCATCTGCAGTATAAAGAAAGTTCATTTCCACCTTTGTCAACAACAATAACAACAACAACAAAAACAATTCCTCTCAGTGAGAATCC
The DNA here is from genome assembly GCA_027568935.1 of Erythroxylum urbanii. Lineage (NCBI taxonomy): Eukaryota > Viridiplantae > Streptophyta > Magnoliopsida > Malpighiales > Erythroxylaceae > Erythroxylum > Erythroxylum urbanii. The sequence continues at coordinate 20,488,492 of JAOQML010000008.1, forward strand.
TGCAAAATGCAAGGTCTAGGGAGGTCCACCTTTATCAAAGTCATTAAATCAAGACTGATGAAAGAAGAAATCTTTTTTCTTATTTTGCACATCAAGTGTCTTTGAATATATACACAAGTCCTAGCCTAATTTTAGGTAACTAAAATATTTCCTATTTACAGCAATATCCCCTATTTACAGCATTTTCCTAAAGTAAATATCCGTGATATCCTCTAGTTTCCTATTATATGATTAGGAAATAATTTTTCCTAAATCAATGTTCTGATTTTCATCACTCCCCCTTAAGTTGGTAGGTGCATAGATGTCTTGCATTCTCAGCTTGCTTATAACATCTTGAAATTGTGCATTTGCCAACCCCTTTAGTCAATACATCTGCCATCTGTTTGATACTGGGAACATATGGGGTGCATATAAGCCCATTTTTCAATTTTTCTTTTATGAAGTGCCTATCAATCTCAGTGTGTTTAGTTCTATCATGTTGTACCGAGTTGTAAGCAATACTAATAGCTGACTTATTATCACAGTAGAGCTTCATAAGTGCTTGCCACCTAACTTTCAAATCATTCAGGATGATACGAATCCACAAGAGCTCACATATATCGTGAGCCATAGCTCTAAACTCTGCCTCAGCACTTGATCTAGCCACAACTGATTGCTTCTTACTTTTCCAAGTGATAAGATTGCCCAAAAACTTAGTGCAATACCTAATGGTTGACCTTCTATTAATGCTTGAACCTGCCCAATCTAAATCTATACACACTTAACTATTTTATTGTCATTTTTCTTAAACATAATCCCTCTACAGGGGTGGTTTTAGGTTAATGCATTAGGTATCCTTGAAGGTCCCCATATATCATAATGAATCAAAGTAAAAGGAAATTCAGATTTATTATTGCTCAAAGAAAAGGAAGTATGACAATGTTTGGCAAACCCACACACATCACAATGGAAACTGATAGGATCATTGTTTTTAAACAAATTAGGAAACATGGTTCTCAATAAACTAAAAGAAGGATGACCTAAACGATAATGGTGAAGCCAAATAAGGTTAAGAGTATCTCTGGTCATGAAAGTCAAGGAATGATGTGAGGTTTTGTCTCCACTATTAGATTCCAAAAGGTAGAGTCCATCCTTTTCCTTAGCATGCCCAATCATCTTCCCCGTTTCCCGATCCTAAAATACACAATAATTAGAATCAAAGATGGCAAAGCAATTCAAGTCTCTGGTAGTTCTTTTAATGGACAAAAGATTGGTAGAAAGTTTAGGAACATGTAGTACTCTTTTCAAGAGAAGATTAGGGGATAAAGGAATGGTTCCTTGACCTGCAACAGTAGTAAGAGAGTCGTCTGCAGCTTTAACTTTTCTGTTACTAGGACAAGGGTTAGAAGAAATAAAAGAATGATGAGAGGTAGTCATATGGTCTGTAGCACCTGAATCTACAACCTAAGAATCCCAAGGAGACACTAATGAGGCACTAAAGGCATGAGAATTAAAAAAATCACCTGATTGGACTAACGAACATGATGCACCAGCACCTTCCAGGGAATTTAGAATGCTCTTTAGGCGCTCAATCTCTTCTTTATTAAGTCCTTTTGGTTCCGATCTAGCTTGTTCAGAATCTCCAGAGTTTGTTGGTTCAGTGAAGTGGGCTTTGGCCTGTCCATCCTTGTTTGCCCCTTCTATCCGTGCTTTCTGTGGCTTCCCATGTAACTTCCAGCAGGTCTCTCTAGTGTGACGAGGCTTCTTACAAAAACTGCACCAAACAACTTCCTTATCTTGAGGATTATGTTGGTGGTGGTTAAGGGCTTTGTTGGTTTTCATAGACATGAATGCTGAGCTGTCAGCAGACTTGGATTCCAAAATCACAATTCTCCGACTCTCTTCTGCCGGATAACTAAGAAGGCCTCATTCAAAGACGGTAAAGGGTGTTTGCCAAGTATTTGAACCCGAAGTTGGTCAAATTCAACATTAAGAACTGCTAAGAATTCAAAGATTCTTTCCCCTTCTACAAACTTTTGTAATTTGACACTATCATCACTGCATTTCATTTTAAAATTCTGATAATGATCCAACTCAAGCCAAAGAATCTTCATCAGATTGTAATATTCAGTGACAGAGTGCATACCTTGCTTGGTAGATGAGATTCTGGTCTTAATCTCATTAAAGAGGCATCATTTACTTTAGAATAAGATTAACAACATCCCATATCTCCTTAGCTGATGAGAGAAACATGTAAGCGTCTCTAATGCCTAGTTCCATAGAATTCCAAAGCTATGACATGATTAAGGAATCCTCTACATCCCAAGCCTCAAACTTCAGATTCGAAAAAACAGGAGCAGGTCCTAATACCTTGCCCTTAAGGAAAGTCTTAACTATTTGTGACCAGTGGATGTAGTTTTAACATTGAGTTGGTAAGATGGAAACAAGGTTTGTAATTCACCAATATGGGCAGAGGTGTACATTTTGGGATTACCAACAGAGGATATTTCAGAGGAAGAGACCTCCACGTTGGGGTTTTGCTAGTAACAGCTTCAGCCACTTGTTTTCCAGAAGGCACTATTGGCAATGAAGGCCAATTAAGTGTCAAAAATAATAATAAAAGAAACCAAGAGTTACAATGTCCTGGGCTCTAATACCATGAAGAAAGAAGTAATCTTTTTTCTTATTTTGCACAACAAGTGCCTTTGAATATATACACACAAGTCCTAACCTAATTTTAGGTAACTAAAATATTTCCTATTTACAGCAATATCCCCCTATTTACAGCATTTTCCTAAAGTAAATATCCATGATATCCTCTAGTTTCCTATTTTATGATTGGGAAATAATTTCTCCTAAATCATTGTTCTGATTTTCGTCAAAGACCATTAAGGATTTTATTTTATGCTTAATACCACTATGGACCCCATAATAGTCATTTTCCAAAAAGCTCCTTGTGTTTGAATTTAGCCTTAGAGACCCATGGTTTAATAATTAGTAAAGTAGGTTGCTTTCCCAACTTTTATTGTGTAACTTTACAAAATTATAAGTAATTAAGTCTAATTACTTGTCAGCTATGTTTCAAATTGATCAAAAAAATAGTTTAGCAGACCCAAGATATCATTGAACAATTTCACAATAATTAAGGTTAAATATGCAAACATCACTTGTAGTGTCAGTTACTTTTGAAAATAGCCTTGTCGTTTTAAATTACCTAAAAAACACTTTGAAGTGTTGGAATTACTAAAAGAGGACCTTTTATCGAGTTTTTGTCCGATTATTTTAACACAGATTAATATGTGATTGTAAGGATGGCACCTTAGGCCCGGATCAAAGTCAATGGGCTAGGCCCGAGTTGATTGAGCTTCAAGCTAGACTACGTAATAGATCAATTCGGACCAAACGATGTCATTTTGTCCCCAGCTTGATCAAACCAAGGAACAAAAAAATCAGAACTGGTCTTATGGTTGTGCCGACTTGACTTTAACAGCAAATTATGTTAAAATAACTCGACAAAAACTTAGTAGAAGGTCCTTTTTTAGTATTTCTAATACCACAAGGTGGCTTTTAAGTAATGTTGAACAATAAGAGCATTTTTTGGAATAAGTAAAACAATAAGAAAGGTTTGTATCTTTTACCCCACTAACTATATTAGTTCAATACGCATATAATATTTCAAAGGAAGAATTGTTCAAAACTACATTGGGTTTTCATTCAAAACAAAGAAAACTGTTTTGTTTTCACAAAAGCCAATCCCATAATGTTATATTTTGGTAAAGATACTCGAGTAATTATCATTATTGTCCATAAGCCAGCATGCATCTGTGGTAAAGAAAGCAAGCATTAACCTCAGGTGAGCAAAAACTATTGGATACACTTGGCAGATTAGGTCAGTCAAGGATACTAAATGCAATGGCATGAAAAGTTCTTATTACCTTAATAAATCCAGAGAATGCTTGTCTGTACTTGGATGATGCTTCCCTTTGTTTTGTCCTTTAGGCATCGGCAGTTGCAAATGTGTATACAACAAATTGGCAATATCAGCTGAAGCATGGAGTGAAAACGTTCGACCGGCCAACTTGTAGGCCTCCTTCTCGAGGTTCTTTAACTTTTTCTGCAACACATTACTTGCTTGAATGCATCCATCCAAGTCAACACCGATTCCCCAAAATTCCATATCAGCTAGAACATTCACCTAAGCATACATATAGAGGCAATGAGTTCACAAATAGAACAATTAATATAACAAAATTAAACAAGTGAATTATTATTAAAAGTAGCTCAATGGATCCAAAATCAAGGACAGGTTAGCTCAGAATTACTAGCAACTCCATTCTAAAGTCTGCATACCACTTAAGCGTGTGCAATGACTGATGGATCAAGCTTATAGATCGTGGATCGAAGGCAGGCCCCTTATTAAATGATCGAAACTTTCAATTTGTATATTAACTTTACATAGATAGCACTGTGGATATCTAAGATGGATCCCAGATTTCGATATTTGATTTTACCTTTTCTACCCATGTAGAAAGCAAAGCATGTCACAAATACAAATATACCACCCTTTGCACCAGAATATGATACTCTGTTCACATCACAGCAGAAACCTAGTTTCTGAACTTAACACGGCTACTCCAACAATGCAAAAAACAAAAAGAGAAGAAATTATGTAGCATGCATTAGATATTTTACCAATGGCATCTCTATCTTCATGAGTGCTTCAAGAAGGCCCTCAGATATAAGTCTCTTCCAAAGTACAGAACATAAAGCTCTTGATTGAGCAACCCGACGGCAGCAGCCATTATGAGCAGCTCTTCTTGTTTGATTCATCCACCTGCCATTCCAGTTAGCAGCTTCAACAGCATCACTAGGTAACCTTCTCTTCACTTCCTGCATTGCCATATAGCTACCCGTAGGCCATTTCCATCATGTAAAAAAGTTAAAATATACGAGTACTGTAATAGAAAATGACTCATGGCCAAACAAGTCATTCACACATGACCAGATATAAATACCCTTAGCACAAAAATAGAACAAGCTAAATTTCAGATTCAATTGTTCCAAATATGGTGGTAAAAAGGTTTTACCCTCTCCAGGTCCTGAAAAGAGCTTCTCTCCTCATCAGGCCAAAGAATCCATGCCGCAATACACAAGTCAATTCCTTCTCTGATATTAATTGGTGATAACAGTAAATAGGAGTTGTCTACAAGTTTGAGACTCAAAACTTCCTCTGCAGGATTCAGACTGCTTAATCTCCTAATGGAAATTACAGCACTTCTGAGCACCTGAATCTGAATCTTCAAATTCCAAGTAACTTTTTTAACCCCCACTTTACCCATTATTTCAAGAATCCTATTCCACCTCATCTTAACTATCTCCAACCATTTCTCAGGTGGTTGAATATTATTTTGCTCAAGAGATTCACTCAAGGGAAGGTAATCTTTGCTTTGCCTTTCAATCTGTAAGAGATATTTTGGCAGATTGACATAGTATATAGGAGAATTTTCCCAACAAATAGCAATACCATGGATTTCAAAGGAACCCACAGAACTAATTTCTTTTCTTTTATTATAATGGAGGTCAAAATAAAATTCTTGGGCCTTATCCCACAGATTCAAGAAAGAATCAAATCCACCTGAGATGCTACTTGCACTAATAGGACCCTTCTCATGAGCATGTTCCTTAACGTTAGTGCATAATTGCCCAGTACATTCTTTTGTTACGCAATTATGTTTCCTCATAAATGCCCCAGGTCCATCATCATCTTGCCCCACTGTTGAAGAAGGGACCATGTCAGCACAACCTTTATGATATCTCACATCATCATCATATCCTCCTTTCAAGGTTGGCTTTTCAACTAACACTGGAGTGCTTTTAGCAGCAAAAAAACAGTGCATTTGAGGGTTCATTTCTGCTGGAGCTACTAAACCACCACCAAATCCTTTCATTAATTTATCTCCACTTTTCAAATCGTCATTGTCTGAATTAAGATTACCTTCTCCGGACATTTCAAATGAATGATTTCTTAGTTCCACGTGAATACAGGCATTAGTTTTGTCATGGATAAACAAAGGACTTGAAACTGCCTTCTGTACAAGACCTCCAGAATTGTTGTATAATAATTGATGAGAAAACTGTGGAACATTCAACCCGAGTGATGTAAAAGCTGAGAAAGCAACAACTCTTGCCTCTTCAGCTTTATCAAGAACAATTTTACGTGCTCCATTCTTGATTTTTTTAGCAACTCCCAACTGTATGCGTCTCTGTGCTGAACCTTCTACAGCCATTAAATCAAGATGTCAGAAAGATTATAAAAATGAAGCTTTTGGCATACAATTGCAAAATCAGATGCCATACAGGCAGAGGAGAAGATAGATAATGCATAACACTAACAGAAAAATCCTTGATAGAAAATGTACACTAAGCATAAAAACAAGACAAAACAGCAGAATGATATCCAGCAATAAAAAGTAAAAGATATGCTAATGAAACCCACTGAAAAGAGGAAATCAAGTTTTGTGGAACTAGAAAAAGGAATATACCCCAAGTTTTTCTTAATTGTGTGTTGAGCAAGAAAAAATAGAAGAGTCTGACAACCATTCAGCAAACTTATGAGAGACAAAGTTATCGCAACTGGTGCCTTCTACTGAAACGTATGTATGAAATTTAGAAGCCTTCCTCTGTTCCATTCAATTTGGGAATCAGAAAATTGTCATAATACACATCAGGACTCACAAATTTCACATAAATTACAGTGCATTCAGCATTAACCCAAAACTTGAATACCTAAATTTTTAAATCTAATATCTGTCAAACCCTAAAATCATAGCCTGAAAAATCAAGATATTGAAATAAACAAGTGAATTTCCAAACCCAATCCTTTTCCTAGATTAAAATCAAAGGAAATATAACCGGGCCTATAAATAATGAATTTATATATAGCTACATCTGATATGGATTTATGTCCAGCTTCATATAACATCCAAAACAGTGAACCTTTTAGTCCACTTTTCAAGCTATGCAACTTTAAGGCCAAAACCCAAATTGACCAAAAATTGATTAGCAAAAATGCACATCTCATGCACATAAAGAGACAAAGTGCTGAGAAGGACAATGCAGATACCTTCAAACTAAACTATTGCTTTGGATTAGCCAAGTGCAATAATGAACTTTAAATATTCCAAACGCAAAACCTTAATCAAACTGTCAAGCAAATATATATAACTGGCTAAAGCAGCATTTCAAACCATATAGCAAGAAATAAAGGGGAAGAACATATGAAAATCTCAGCTATGCATCAAAGAAAATAATGAACAAGCAGTGTTCTAAACAGTCTCCAAAGTTAGTTGTCCTTTCGTGAATACCTTGTGTATTTGACAATGACTAACAAGAAAATCCTTATCAATGACAACTAGGAAAATATTGAACAAGATATCTTGAAACAAAAAAATCCAGAAGGGTGGGGTAAAATGTATAGTTAAAACAGAAATCACACGTGGGCTACTCCCCCTTCAAAGATTTGTTTAGGAACATTAAGCTGAAGAGAATAGACATCTTCAGTGCAACCATTGCCTAAGAGCAACAAAATATTCAACCAGTTTACCTTGCGCAGACCATGATGCTGATTCAAAAAGAGCTTTCATAATCTCAGGAATAGATGCTTCAGCAATAGCAAGGGGTGTGCGCAAGCCTGCTTTATAAAGTGCTCTTGCTCTAGAACCCTGCAAAATAAGACAACAAATATTTTAGTCATTTGAGCTACGGATACCAAACCAATCATCATGATGATAACTGGTTGACTAATATGAGAGGATATAGAGCCTTAAGAAGATTTGGAATGTAGAATCACCTTAACATGGGGAATAGTAGTCAGCTCCACAATCTCTGCCCTCACTCCAAACGAGACACGATTTTGGAATTTGGTAACGAGGCCCTCCAGATCATGCCATCCAAGTCTTTCACAAAACACTGAGACCATGGAGGCAAACCTTCCAGCATTCTCTTGCAAGGCTTGTACCAAGCCTCTGGCAACCTTAAAAGCTTCACAAACCTCAACTACAGGTACTTCCTTCACCCCAGAATAAACAGAAATATATTATAAAACAGAAATTCATTAAGAAGTCTCAAATAAAAGTAAGGACAAGTTAGGAAAAGGTAAATGGGGGAGATAACGAGAGATTCAGGTAAACTATGAGCACCATGCAGGTTATGCATCATTTCAGACAGGGAAGGAACATGTATGTGCACCCAAAAACACATAAGTGGGTGACTAAAGCAAAGACAAAAACAAATCGATGTGATACCTGCACTAGTCTTGACAGGATGAGAGCTACATAAAATCGTTTACATACTCGGAGAATTTGTTCATGAGAACTCATATTACTGCTTGTGATCCCACATATACTATTGTATGCTCCATGCAAAGCTTTCAGATTATCAATTGATCTCTTAAAAGTACGCATAGGTGCTCCATGCGCCATACGCATCAAAAATGGTTCTGAGACTCCAACTCGATTTCCAACAGACTTCATCAGCCAGAATTTGGAATGCAATATTAAAACAAAAATGCTAAATCATTGGAAAAACATAACAAAAGGAAGGCTAAAAGAGATTATAGAATCATAAAAGAGATACATTCAGAAATACAGTGCAATTAAAACTGAACATCATGTCAAAAAATAAAAAAAGGAAACTTAAAGATATCTCAATTTTCCCACTGAATAAACCAGTGTCTGTTAGGTAACCAGTGCCATGTCTGTCAACAACTCTAAAAAAATTTGCATTAACTGATATCATTATTTTGAACTCAATTTGTTTTCAAATTTTCAGTAACTAGCGGCATGATGCTCAAGGCTAATGATGAGTGATCCTGCCACTAAATTATATGTCTTCAGGGAACTCTTGACACAAATTGTGTAGCCCCAATAAAGTCCATTACATCTTAAAACTACAAGACCTGCAACCAAAAACCCAAACTGACATAGCGGCATCAGTTGCCTCCAAATAGACTCTGAAAGCATCTCCATATCACACAAAGAAAAGGAGACATACTAACCACTTACCTGATCTAGAGCAGACAATTCCATGAACCTTTCATAAAATAGTTCCCAGTCTGGCTCAATTTCAACATTGACTGGTGTTACTAGGTACACTAAATGTAGATCAGATGCAAGAACAAATCCTTCTCTTGCTCTGGAAAGATCATCTAGCACAATCTGGAAAAGAGTTGACAAAAAACATGAATATGAGCGGAAGATAATCCCGACAAGTTTAGCTACATATTTAAGATGGAAGCAACCAGAAAATAAGTATACTCATTAAAAAAAAAAACCTTGAACATTACCAAGAAAGGAAATCAAATTTAACACTAGCGGCTGTAGGAACATTAACTAGAAATCAGAAAGAGTACAACAACAAAAGCTGCAAAACTTTACAAGTGATTCTTCTGGGCAAAGTGAACTGCCAAAAGCTGCCCGTCCTAGCGGTGTGGTGCTGTATAACTTACTATCTTCATTCCATTCAAGAAACTTTCTATGGCACAACCACCGAAGAGATTCTTGTGCAGACTTGACAACATCCTTGAATGGTTTGGTAGAATTGAGAAGTGTACATCTAACATAACGATGTATATCATTGGCAGTTTGAACGATCCCACTAGCTACCACTTCTAGAATTGCATGAGTCATTCCATTTTTATCTTCAGAGAGACAAGACTGCAATGGTGGACAGCACTCATTGAGTATTCCCATAATTCTTTTAAGCTCTTCCGGTTTGCAAATCAGTACCTGGTTAAGTGAGATGTTTAACTTTTTAGGAGAAGTAGAAAGTAAAATCAATATACTCCAATCAAATAACCAAATTTCGAGAATCTTAAAAGCAACCAGGGGAATATAGTCAAACCAATTCAAAATACTACTTAAAAGATTCAATGAAGGTTTAGATGAATAGCATATTAGTTAGAGGATAAAATCAGGTTAGAAGAGGGAACAGGCACAAGTAGAAAGACTTGTAAGAATATGGAACATACACTTTCCCCTCTAGTATCAATTCCAGTCCGACCTGCACGACCAGCCATCTGTCTGTACCTTGTACCATCAATAAAATCACGACCAACTCTAGGTTGTCGAAAAATGACTCTCCTAGCAGGTAAGTTAACCCCAGCAGCTAAGGTAGATGTAGCTGTTAAGACACGCAAAAGACCTCTCCGATAGCATGTTTCTATGATTTCCCTTTCCTCAACCTGTACAACAAGTGAAAAAGAAAACTAACCATCCAACTATTTAAGAATACCAAAAGTTGATGCTCGAGCAATTGGAATACCAAAAGTTGATGTTCGAGCAAAGTTCACTATTCCAAAACATGAATCCATATCTACAGAAAGAAACCATACAGTAAGGCCAGCATGATGATAGGCAACACCAGAAAGAAAAGTCTCTTCTAACATAGGGTCCAATCCAGCAGGAGATTTCTGTAGTGCATCAACTGCTGAAGCAATATCAGAAAACTCACTATCATTGTGAAAGGTAACAGACCACTTCTTGAGGAACTTGGAAACATGCCTTGCAGTTGACTCGCATCCCTTTCGACTGGAACAAAATATCAGTACTGAATGACCCTCTTGCACAACCTGGATCAGTTGTCAACCATTGGTAGTCAAAAGAAATATCCATATAGCTGAACTAATCCAAGAACATTATCAGTTCCTACCTCATTACAAAGCTCCACAATGTGATCTGGATCTTTACCACCAAGATCAGCTGCTTTCGGCATTGTCCTGATAACATCCATTTTCTTGTTATACATGGTGTTACCAACTTTAATATGTTCCTCCAGCGGAACAGGTCGGAATTCCGTCTGGTATAATGCTGCCTGCACATAAATTCAAGAAGAATAAATAAATGAAATATTCACATGTATAATAGTTTGACAGAAATCATATAACTAAATGTACTGTAAATACAACTTATTCCCAAAAAAGTATAAGAGAATAATTTACCGGACTTCCCATAAAAACATGTCAGGCCCAAAATTTCACATGAAAACAGTTCAATTGAAAATTCAAACTATAAAGCAGATGAAACAATCAGGAAGGTTCCAGCTCTTGAGCTTACTTGGAGCCACTCAGCAACTGCTGCAACATTTGGCATGGTTGCACTCATCCCAACAATTTGCAGACCATGAGCAGGATCATCCTTACTGCTTGTACCTGAGCTTTCTCCACTACTAGATTCTAAATTACCTTCACCAGCAGCATAACGAAGTTTCGTCAACATCAGTTCCAAAAGATAACCCCTGCTCTGATCACCAACCTGTAGATACCTATATGGATAAGAAACATGGAAAAATCATTTGAAACATTGAAACCGGAGTTTGAGAAACTATAGTGCACATACCATATGTAGTTCATCTATCACAATTATCCCAACTTCTGATAAGCGTCCCTCTTCCAGCAATCTGTTTATCAGAGAGTTTGCTTTCTCTATTGTACAGACAGCAACAGATGTATCTCTGGGAAGTGTTCCGCCACCTTGGTTTCCATAATAACTCCTGACATGCTTACCAAGTGGCTCGAGAAGACCCTCCATATGCTCTGCCTAGAGAAATAGGCCAATGATTGAATTACATATGCACATATAGAGCAAATGAATAGTGGTGAAAATGTTAAATTTCAACAGAAAAAGTAAACAAAAACCTTTTCTGCACAAATCGATACATAGGGAAGCACAAGTAGTGCAATTTTTCCAGTTGATATGACCCGCCGCAACATCAAAATTTCTGCAACAAAACTTTTACCCGCACTGGCATAAAGAAAATTTAGCAATTAATAGAGAAAACAAGGAAATCTATAATCAAGGGGAAATTTCTGCTAAAAGTAAAGGGTCAAAGCAACAATAATGCCCTGCAAAAGACAGCATACACAATGAGATTAACACAAACCTGTTAGAGCATCAGATATTGTGGGAAATAATTACCAAATTATATATATATGACAGGAGAAAATATCATAAATTTCCATAAAAGGGGTACCTTGTAGATGCACAATACACAAGATTTCGTCTCTGCAAAACACCATCCACCTGAAGGCAATCAACCTAGACAATAGAACATGTATTTCCATCACGACACCCAACGTATTGACCAATATACATTTATGAGAGAAATTCAGAGACATTGGTTTCTCCAGCCCCAACTGAAGCAGCATCTGCTTGAAAAAACTAATAACAAACACACTTACAGTAACAATAGATGACAAAGATGATAACAAAACCAGAAAAAGTTGTATAACAAATATATAACATCAAGCAGACAAGACTAGCAAACAAATACAAAGTTGAGACAATTAACTAACATAAGAGATTAGAGAGAAATTGGTTCCTGAAGTTGTAAATGTTTATAAACCCTTCTATTTCTACTTAAATCAAGTTACTCTGAAATCTAATTTCAAAGAGCAATTCATCCAAATTCCTATAGAAATTATTGCCTTCTACCCACAGTAGATACATGGTCTATTAAATTTTCCAGGTCAGATGTCAGATAATAACAGTTCACATCTAGGAACTATTTGGTTAGGCACTCTTTTTAATAAGTTCAACAGATCCAAGGATAATATGAATTTCATTATCAAAATAAGCCATAAATACAAGTTCCTTACGATTTTGACAAGTAATACTACTCTAAGTTAGCAATGCTGCTTCATCTAGCGAATATACGAATGATATTATGTGCATAGTTATCTTTAGAAAAGATAAGACAAGGGAAGACGGTGCCAGAAAATCAAGCCTAGGTCCGCACAATGAAAAACTGGGATTTTACTGCTAGGAAGTTAACAAAAATCATGTGAGCCATACAAGAGTCGAGTATTGTTCTCTTCTAATACAAACAAAATATCATCTCTCACCCTAAAATTCTGGATAGTAACTTTAACCTCAATGATCAATGCTTTTATTCAGTACTAGAGATGCAACAATAAGGTAAATCGTGAAAACTCTTCTGCACCAACAAAAACTGCCAAAACTCTGGCTAAGATATTGAGAGAACAGAATGCCAAAAGCATACACAATAAAACTGGAGCATAGGAAGGTGCATATTGCATAATGCCTGATCTTCTTTATGTGTGAAGCAACCACATTAGATCCATACTAGACAACCCATGTAGCCAAGAATAAAAATGGAACTGAACATTCTCTTTCTATAGAAAATTGAGGAGGGGTAAATCAATTTGTGCATGCCATTAGCAATCACAATCAACTCATGTAATCAAAACAAAAGCAACACTCCAGGTATTCAAACTCAACCATACCTGCCAAGGATACAGTTTTGATATTCCTCTTTTCTTGTATATGATGCACACTTCTGAAGGAAGCCAATTGCTAATATCTAATCGGTCCTTGCCTGACACATCACTTGAAGGAGTTTCAGCCTCACCATATTCAGGATTAATCAAAATCCTCACCCCACTAACTGTGGAGTTAGAAGTAGTGCTATCCATACTTGCATCCAATAAACCTGTTTCTGTGTTGTTTACTACTTGCACAGATTTTTCTTGTACTTCCCGCATGCCTTCATTATTGAGACTTTGAATATGATGCACTGCAGTGCTAGGTTTTGCTGAGCTTATGGTATTAATGTAACCAATTTCAGATTGTTCAGTGCCTCTTTGCACTTCTGAACAAGCTGCTGAACAATGTGAAATAACCACATCCGAATTTTTTTCCTCAAACAAAAAATCGAGTTGCTTAACAGGCATTGGAGACACTTTTCCAGCTGAACTTTTGATATGTTTCTTTATTAAATCCAAAGAAAAACCACCGCCTACCTTCTGACTTCTGTTAAATGCTTCGTCCAACATTTCCCTTGACTGGTTACCAGGTTTTTGATTACCAATGTCATTAGCAACAACAGCAAGTTGAGTTTTATCAAACAAACAGTCAGCAACGTGGATAGCTTCATTCCAGAATGCTTCTCCTGGGGAAAACATGGAGCTTCCTCGTGCTGAATTAGGAGTTCCATGACGTGCTCTAACCATTGATGAGGCCGGTGAACATTCAGACACTTCTACAGCTAATTTAGATACTTCATTGCATTTTCTCAAGGTTGTTTGAACCTGGATGGAATAATTAAACATATTCATCTGCTAAAAGGATGGGGAATAACAGAACAAGTAAAATTACCATAAACCAAAAGCAGTTAAATAAGTCCAGTTACATAAGGGCATTTGCTATGCCTTACCTCTCCAGATGCACAGAAGACAGACTTTCCAGTTTTAACTATTAAAACAGATTGCATATCTTCTGCCTTCTTATCAATGAATCCAGCAGTTTCTTCTTCTGAGCATGACCGGTCAGCCATGCAAAGTTTCTTCTTAAATTTTTTATTTTCCAACAGCAGGCTACCATGCCTCTTCCGGTCATTTAAAATTGCTTTTGATGGTGAAGTAGCTGTTGATTGAAGTTCACTGCACAAAACAATAACTAAAAGAGTGAAACACTAGTGCAACAAACAGGCACAGCAACAGCAAGTACTAGACTGATACAGAGCGTACAAATAAAACTCCAAGAAGTACAGTACCCGCAATACAAAGACAAAAAATCAGACGCAAATTGTTTTAGTTCCGAGCTTTCCTGAACAGGATCTGAAGTCAAGGAATCCTTTGGAAGCTCTCCAAATGGAACATTGCCCACGTTAGATGAACCTTCGGATGTTTCTCTTTTTACTGTTTCGAATTGTTGAGAAGTTATGGAATTTTTTTGTTGGAATGAGCAGGGTTCCTCATTCTGTTCTTTGGAATTTGGAGCCTTATCAATCTCCAATGCCAGATTTCTTCGAATTGGATCTTGCCAACTTAATAACCCACAAGTCTTGCTTGGTGATTTTGCAGCAGCGCGTTCATTATCCGATGCATCAACTAAATAACTATCTAAAGTGCATTTCGCGTTAGGTGACCCTTCTACTATAATTCTTGCATCTTTTTCAACTTTTCCAGACTTCAAAGCCGGTGACAAAGATTTCCTCTTTCTCGATGCAAAAAACTGCATGTAGAAATCAAATTTAGCCACTCATTTCCAACAAGAACCAGCTTTGGGACTGGGGACTTCTGCATATTGCCAGGAAATCTTTAAAATTCATTTGGTAAATGAAGGTACAGTTATCATAGTTCTTATTTTTCTAAGGAAAAAAAAAGAGTATTTCAAACTTGAAACTTCCGGTAACCGTTGGACATGTCGGGCCTCGAGAATAATCAGAACCAGACCTGATCGATGCGGATGCAAGGCGAATCAGACGCCATCGGCGAAGGTGGACACGAAGGGGATCTGCTGAACTATGAAACCTTTCTCCGGGTTTCGAGACGCCGCTACGACGTCGCCAGCCGTTCGTTCAAATTCTTGAAGCAACTGCCAAGCTCCCGCCCACACAATAATTTCTTGTAAGAGTCTGATGAACAACCTCGCAAAGGGATGACAAAACAAAAAAACCAACTCGACCCAAACCGGCCCAAATCACTAAAAATTCTAGATGTCGGGTCGGGCTGACAAAATTCTTCGTAAACAAACTTGAAGCCCTACAAAGAAATGCTGCCAAACAGGAGAGTATATGGTATTTATGCAAATAAAAATGAATAATCAAGTAGATAGCAATGACTATAGTACCAAGACATTTAGAAAGGAAAATGAGCTTTCTAAGGAGGATCATCCTATCAACAAACTTAACATTGAAGGGGAGAAGAATCCCAATATTAAGGGTCCAGAATTTGAATCTTTAGGTTCAAACAATAACATTATGACTCTTACAATGGAGATTGAAGAAATCAATAGATAACATATATCAATAGAGGATCTAGAGCATCTTATTGAACTTTAATAATAATATTATGGCTCTCACATTGGAGATTGAAGAAATCCATGCATAAAAATTAGTGGAAACTTTTGGATTATTAATGTCTCGTGTAATAAATGTTTATAAAGCTTAATACCGACATCATAAGTGTGGTGGTTAAAAGGTGGTTTTCTCAAAAACCACTTATAAACGTTGCCTCTTTTGGTCCTATTCTTGCCGATTAAGTTACTTCTATCGATAATCATCAAATAAGTAGAAATACATAAGTGATAAAGAGAGGAGAAAGAATAAAAACACTGAAGAGAATCAACATCAATCGAATTTATGGATCAAAGTATGTTAATTTATATGTGAGAATTATATATGTTTAAGATTATGTATAACCATATAATGAATAGAATATACATATATATGTATATATATATAGAAAAGCATGAAAATTTT
>JAOQML010000008.1:20504848-20526403 GCA_027568935.1 Erythroxylum urbanii
GTTAAATTCTATATATTAAATATAAATATAATTTTAAATATTTTGTTTCATGTTTCACTTCTAGCTGGTTGTTTCCTCAACATGAACTCTTGATGTAAATTGTAATAGTTAAAGAGTTATAACTATTTATTATCTTGATGTAAATTATAATAGTTAAAGAGTCATAACTATTTATTATTCTTTTTATTTGATGTTTTGATATAATTATTGTTTATTATATAATGAAATTGTAACATTTTAATCATCTTACATTTGTATTTGTATGATGATTAAATGATCTTTTTCATATTAATTGTGGTTATTATTCATATGTGAAATAAGTGAAAAATAATATTCATAAAAGTAGATAGATTATTATTATTTTAAATTTCTATTTTTATGACTTTCGAAGATGTGGTTAATGTAACATTATAAATTATGCAATAAAGTATATTAAGGGATTATTTTGCAATTTAAAAAAATTCAGGGACTACTTTATAATTTAAAATATTATTTAAAATGGTACTTGGTATTGATTAATACCAATATAAAACTGTACCATATCAAAATTTGGTATCGGTATTGGTATCGTATTTATAACTTTGCTAATAGCTATACCTAATTAAAAAGCTTATTTTAATTAGATACAACCTAAAGGAAAACTGAGATTAATAGAGTTTGTTATTAATCTATAGTTAATAGTTTTAAAGAGAGGTATGAAAATAATGTAATGATTGATTATGCATATTTGTGTAGAGGTCAAGATTGAATCGTGAACTGGATTCAAAATATGTTGATTAACCTTTGCAATTTTATATTGTTTCATTTGATTTGCTACCTTATTTTAGTTTTATTTTTTTAATTGAATTAAAGAAACTCCAACCCCACCCCCTCCAATCCTATACATTAATTGAATCATTACAAAAGCTAAACATATACTATCTGTGGATACGATCATTTCTTACCACTACTACAAATATAGTTGTACGGAGTTAGGTATTATTTTCTGCTATGTTTGATGTACATCACTAATCCTAATTTTTCGCATGTGCTTTCTCTCAAAGACAGTTAAAGTCCCTTAAAATATAGGATTTTTGTCTTTAAAAACATTTTACTCCACCTACTACACGATCTATCTATGATTGTGGTCCAGACCATGGTTTTTAATGTTTCTCTAGGTAATAGACATGACTTCTACACAACTACATCTCTAAGTCATGGATCTCACTATTTCCTTTAAGATGAACTAATAGCCTTTAATCAAGCCATAACTGTCAACTATGGATCTGAACATTTCCTTTATGACTTGTATACAGCCTCATATTTAGCAATGGCTTAGACTTTGTCAATTGTTTACTTGACTTTTCTTGGGTACGAGCATGGACTAGAACATATTCATCTAAGAAAATCTCATCATGTTTTTCTTGCAATAATGACCGATGACTCCTTCCATCCATAATGCTTGTTTTGCTAAAGTAAATGGTCAAAACAACCATTAATTTTTAGACCTTTTGACTCTTAATATTTATTAAATTGAATTATTTTACTCTTACTTATTAATTTTTACATGCATAAAAATATTTTCAATTAAATTTAATCATATTTGAGTTAAAAAATTATCATTAATTAAAAATAACATGATTTGGAACTACTCAAATAGAATATATTATTTATATAAATTTATCTTTTTTATTTCAATCCATTTAAAAACTTTGATACTATTAATATTTTAAGATAATTTAAATAATAAAATACTTTTTAAAAATATATGAGAATACAAAGAAGATATGAATCTTTTACCTAAAATTTTAATTAAATAAAAACTAAAGTTTTGATTAAATAAAATTAAATGAAAACGCAATTAAGCTTTTAAAAACAAAAAGAGCTATATTGTGTTTTCCACTGATTCATGGTTCCTGCCGAAGAAGCTCAGAGTAGTAATACAAAGGAACAAGAAGACAATATAAATCTAGAACTACCAATTGCTTTATGAAAGAAATCTAGATCATATACTATGCACCGATTGAGAGGTTTGTCTCTTATGATGCTCTATCTTCTCAATATAAAGCATTTATTGCTAATATGGATAGAATTGAAGTTCCCAATAATATCTAAGAAGCTCTTAAAGTTCCAGAATGGAGAGAAGCAGTTTTTGAAGAAATAAGAGCACTTGAAAAAATGAAACATAGGAAGAAGTTGATTTGCTAAAAGGGAAGAAACTCGTAGGGTGTAGGTGGATATTCAATGTCAAATATAGGGCTGATGGTTCCATTGAGAGGTATAAAGCAAGATTGGTAGTAAAAGGCTATACTCAGACCTATGGGATGGACTACAAGGAGATATTTGCACTTGTGGCCAAACTAAACACTATCAGACTATTTCTATCTGTAGCTGCTAACTTCAATTGGCCCCTTCAATAACTTGACATTAAAAATGCCTTCTTGAATGGCAATCTAAAGGAAGAAGCATATATGAAGCTTCCTCCAAGGTTTGATAAGGAAGGAGGAGGAAACAGAGCATGCAGAGTAGGAAAATTCCTATATGGGCTGAAACAATCACCATGAGCTTGGTTTGAAATATTTGCCAAAGTGTTAAAAATAGAAGGATACACACAAGCTTAGTCGGATCATATAATGTTCTTCAAAATTAAAGAAGGTAAGAAGACAATTTTGATTGTGTATGTAGATGATATTGTTGTAACTAGTGATGATGCGGAGGAAATTACAAGACTCAAATCAGCTTTGAGGAAAGAATTTGAAGTTAAAGACGTAGGAGAAATGAAGTATTTCCTAGGTATGGAAGTACCAAGATCAAAGAAAGGGATTTACATCTCACAAAGGATGTACATTTTTGATCTCTTGAAGGAGACAAGAATGTTAGGATGTAAACTAAGCACCACCCCCTAGGAAAGTACAAAGTTTGAAGATGAAGAAAATAAACTGGTTAATCGTGAAGAATACCAAACACTAGTGGGAAGGCTAATTTATTTGTCTCATACTAGACCATATATTATTTTTGCCGTGAGTGTTATAAGTCACTATTCAATATAATACAAAATGTTTTGTGAGAGGGGATCCTGTGGGAAGAAGTAGCCCCTGTAGTGTGAGAAACTGCCACAAAACTCTTAGGAGTATCCATAGGGCAGGACGGGCATATGGAATCTTGGTGGTAGTCGGACGAGGTCCAAAGGACGATAAAGGCGAAAAAGTGAGCTTTTAAAGATCTTTTAGCAAGTACAATAGAGGCAGAGCAGGAAACTAATAGAGTAAGGTATAGACTGGCAAAGCATAAGGCAAAGAAGACAATTTCAGTGGCTAAAGGAGAAGCATAGGAGACTATGTACAGGGATTTGGATATGTTCAAGGAAGCAAAAAAAAATTTCAAGCTAACACGAGATAAGGCTCGTAAGACGAAGGATTTCAACCAAGTATGCTATATACAAGATGAAGTAGGACAGGTACTCATGGAGGCCCAAGCCATCAAGAGGAAATGGCAGAGATACTTTTATGAACTGTATAACGAAGGCATATTGGTTAGCATAGAGTTAGGTGCAGAGCATTTTCTTAACAGGTCCTCATGTGGAAGGTCACAAGGGGAGAAATTACAAAGGTTTTAAAGGAGATGGGGAGCGGAAGGGTCGTAGGGCCAGACAAGATCCCTATAGAGGTATGGAAGTGAATAAGAGTTATCAGTATTGAGTGGTTAGTTCAGCTCTTTAATGTGATCCTCGAATTAGCCAAAATGTCGAATGAATAGAGATTGAGTAGGTTGATCCCTTTATACAAGGCCAAAGGGGACGTCCAACAATGTCACAACTATAGAGGCATCAAATTACTAAGTCACACCTTGAAGCTATGGTAGAAGGTAATTGAAAAGAGAGTTTGGAGAGCTGCTTCTATATCGACCAACTAATTTAGCTTTATACCTGGTAGGTTCACGATAGAAGCAATACATTTACTCTATAGACTAATGGAATGCTACAGGGAACGAAAATGTGATTTGCATATAGTTTTTATTGATTTGGAGAAAGCGTATGACAGGGTTCCTAGGGAACTCTTATGGAGGTGTTTTGAGGCAAAGGGCATTCCTATGACTTATATTAGCGTAATTAGGGATATGTATGGAAGAGCATTGACTAGTATAAGGACGATAGGAGGTGACACGGAAGCATTTTCTATTGGTGTTGGACTACACTAAGGCTCCACCTTAAGCCCTTTTTTGTTCACATTAATGTTAGATGAACTTACCAAACATATTTAAGGAGAGGTACCTTGGTGTATGTTATTTGCTGATGATATTTTATAGCTGTGATTTATATTGTGTTTTAAGGTTAGATTTGATAAGTATTTTTATGTCATTGCAAGTGTTTAATATGCACTTAGGGTTTAATTAGGTTAGTTTTTGTGTTTAAGTGTTTTTATGGGTTAGTTTGAATCTTTGAGCTTAAATTGTATATTTTTAAGGTACCTTGATGTGTTTGCTAGTGTTGCAGGGTAAACAGGGAAGAACGGGAAGAGTTAAAGAGTTTTTGGGCTAAAAAGCATAGAGCATGATCGTGCACACAGGCCACGATCGTGACAAAAGAGGAAGAACCAGAAGCAACCAAGCCACGATCGTGACAGAGAGTGTCAAGTTAGGTCACGATCGTGACAGAAAGGAAAAAGTACCAGCCACGATCGTGCACTGCCTCAGGCTGACAGAAAAACTCAAGTTTCGAACAAATTTTTAGACCATTTCGACCCCAACTTTGACCTAGAGTGCCCAAAGTATAAATAGAACATTATGGGAAATATGTAGCAACCTTGGAGAGTTTGAATCGAGAGCTTTCACGTGAGTCACATTTCAGAAACCCTAGAGAGTTTTGAGAGATTGAGGAAGGAGACAAAGAGACGAAGCTTGACGCAACGTACTTCCCTAAACAAGTGGTTTCCCGCTGTCGCTGCCTCCACGATCCATTTCAACAATAGTTTCTTTGTTTATTTCAATTTTATTTATGTATGAAATTGGGATATTTATTAAAATTGTTGTTGTTGAGTGTTGATTATTTTCTATACTCAACTTTGGGTTTTCAATTCTTGAGATTAATAAAGTTTAATTGGTTGTGTTTCTTTTGATTTAATTGTGATTCAAATTCATGTTCTTAATAATTTGGAAATAAACTGAGAGGGTGAGTCCAGTGAAAATAACCAATTTGGGCTAACGAGAGTTAGGTGAATTGATAGGTAAATGATTGAATCAAACTGGTAGAGTTGTGTAACGAGAGACTGAGCATGGATTCCTGGTAGGTTAATAGACAACTTAAAACTAATTTAGGTTTTTGGATCAATCGCGAAACGAGAGATTGTGATTCCATAATTTAAATTAGGGATCATCAATTAAGGTTAAGAATTATAACTCGAAAGAGAGTAATTCACCCTAAGACCACCTAGACCTGTTAAGTCAAGAATTGCACAATTGATTAGGTTTTCGTTAATTTTGAATTGAATTCCCCTTTTTCTCACTTGATAGTTTCTAGGTTAATTTTGGGATTGGGTTGTGTGATTTGTTATCATATTTAGATTTCTTCAATTCAATTCTTGAATTAATTTTTTGATTGATTTACTTTCCTGCAATAGTTGTTAGGTTTGTGACTTAGTTGCCATTAGACTTAGGACTAGTTCCCTTCCTCATGGCATCGACACCTTAAGGTAAAAGATACCCTTTAAAGTTTACTAAACCAATTGAGTAAGTCATTAAAAATGTCTACTTTAACGCTCGCGCTATATAGTTATTGCGTAAGAAGTCCAACCCAATATCCTTTTTGTCTTTTCTAGTTGTAAATCGTGGACAAGGCTTTCGGGCCTACAACTTGGCCTTTCAGGACAGGCGTATGGGGAAAGATCCCGCGAGGCCATCTGAAACCGCAGGATTGTCAAACTCTCAGGGTTTCTGAGCAAGAACTCCTAGCTTGACTAAAGACAAGAAGAGTCGGACTTTGCAGCTTATCAGCTACTAGCAGATTTGGACTCTATATCAACCACTAGCAGATCTGGACACCATATAAGGTATTATATCCAATGGTATATTTTATTTTTTTATATTTATTTATGTATTTGTTGTATTTTTATTTACATAATCTTTTAGCATGCCAGTTTTACATATTTACTCTTTAACCTGCATCACTGTTTTATTGTCACATCTACATGTGGGTCGACCAGAAACAACCTCTCTATTATGTAGGGATAAGGTTGCGTACTATCAGACCTCCCCAGACTCCGCTTTATTGCAGGACTTTGGACTGGGTGTGATGATGACACAATGTTTCTAAAATCGAATCAAACTAGCAGGTTTAACTAAAAAAAGTAAGAACTGGCCAATTAACTAATTTGGTTTGTGTTTATAATTTTTAGAAATAAAAATCGGTTGATTTTTACTGAACATGTAAATACTTCAAAACAGTAAGTCATTTTTTTTCTTTTGTTTTCTTCAATTTTTCAGTCTTCATATGGAATTCTTTAACTTGTTTAATGACTATTCAATCTTAGAAAAATTCTCAGTCTACATCTCCAGTAAAACTTCAACTTCTTTAGTAACAATTTTAATTTTATCCAATCTTTTCTACCAGTTTCCTATTTGAATTCGCTTTCCTTAAAATTTTTAATTTTATTTTAACCTCTTTTCTTTGGTTCTTAGTCTATACATTATTTTAATTCCTTATTTCGGATCAAAAGTTAACCTTCCTTTTATTATTATTTCTTTTGGTTGTGGTGATTGAAGCCAAATGCTAAACTAATAAATAGAGAAGATGCAAGGTTTAGGGATATTTTTGTTTTTAGACTTTCATCTTCTTTCTTTTTGTTTTCATCTTTCTTCTTTGATTCATTATTATAACATTTGTGACTCATTTTTTCTGGTCTATGAATCTTTTTCAAAGATGTTGAGTTTGTTGGGTTTTGATTAAGTTTTTTGGTTAAGAAACTGTGGGTTTACTAGAGAAGGATTAGGGATTGTATGATTGATTTTGTCTATATAAATCTATTTTGGATTATAGGATGTTTAGTTTACTAGATTATGGAAGGTGGAGTTTGAGCTTGGATCCTTTCAGTCTTTCCTTACTCGTCACAAGAAAGAAAAAAGAAAGAACGACAGATTATGGTGTTATCTTCTACAAGACTTTAGTTACTATATAAAAATTTATATGTGGTGTTTAGATTAAAAGTTAAGCTAGTTTGGGTTAGGAATTAAGAAAACATTTTATTGTTGAGGCCCTTAACATAACTCAAAGAAGCTCATTCAAACTTGAGAGGAAAGCAACAAAACCTGGTAAGAAGAAAAAGTCGTTCCAAAGAGAAAAGTTTGGTGGAAATGGAGTATACATATATAGGAGTAATAATATGTAAAATTGTTTTTGTTGTTTTTGCTTCTGTGGTTTTTGGTGGTGTTAAATAAATATTTATTTTTCTTTAAAGAAATAAAGAAAAAATTGAGCAATTAAGTTGTACTTCCCTGACATCCAAATGCAACAACAAATATGTAATTCTAGATATTAGAAAGTGAGGGGAAGTGGGGAACAATCATGTTTAGGTTGTTGGAGTATTAATGTCTCATGTAATAAATGTTTATAAAGCTTAATACCAATATGATGGTTGTGGTAGTTAAGAGGTGGTTTTCTCAAAAACCACTTATAAATGTTGCCTCTTTTGGTCTTATTCTTGCCTATTAAGTTACTTCTACTGATAACCATCAAATAAGGAGAAAATACATAAGTGATAAAGAGAGGAGAAAGAATAGAAATACAGAAGAGAATCATTATCAATCGAATTTATGGATCAAGGTACGATAATTTATATGTGAGAATTATATATGTTTAAGATCTTGTATAATCGTATAATGAAGAGAAAGTTTAACAAAAACACCTAGTAGTCTATTAGGTGCTTTGGAGCTTGGAAACAAATCATGGTGCTTTGAAAGGAACAAAACTTAGGATTTTTATCCAAGAGTGATCTAAACAAATGTTTTCTCCAAAATGAGCATAAGAGTTTGGGAAACATTTGAGCCTAAATTGGTTTACTAATACTCTATATAGATTTTTTTTGATCATCAGATCTCCTTACAATTTGTTGGTATAAGTGAAAAAGTGACTTGTGTAACTTAGATCTACCAAACCAACTTTTTGTACCAATTCTATGAGTTCTCTATAGGTTCCTACTTGTTGATTTCTGCTTTCTTTAGCTTTTAGTGGACATAAGATACAATTAAAATCCCTAGTTAACACCCAAGGATCTATAATTCTAACATGTAACCCATTGATACCTTCCAAGAGTTTGGCTCTCTGAAACAAGAAGTTTGTTGCATAAATGATAGTCATTTCAAACTTGACTTGCACTTCATGAAGCTAAAATTTCAAATGTAGAGCTTGATCTGATTCCCAAGTTACTTGAACTATGATTTTTTTAGGGTTGTAAACATATATGATGCTTCCATTATAGTGGTAAGTCATGTTGGAGATGATTTTCTATTCAACACCTAAAAACCTAAGGCAATCCTAGACATTAGGCTATTTTATTTTAGTTTTAAGAAGTCTTACAAAGTAAGGCATCTTTTCCTTAATGACCTGTCTGACAGATTGCCTTTTAAGAGGGTCACTAAGGCCTCTAACATTCCAAATGAGAATTATAGTGTTTTTTCAAGATCAACCCCCTTTGGATTGGTTTTTCCTTTCCTTCTAGCAGATCTCCTTCTGGAGCTATTGGTGAATTCATTCTCCTCTTCCTTTTCCTTAGTAACCTCTACATGTTCAATTGACTCATCCCTAAGGTCTTCATTATCCTTATAAAGAGAGGGAGCTTGTGTTAATGGGTTAAGGGTGAATTCTAATATATGGAGGTCCCCTGTCACCTTTTACGTTTCAGTCACAAATTCAACACATCATTCCTCTGCGTTTGTTCTCTAATGGTATTACTAACATCTTGAGAGACTTGACCCATGAGTTCTTCATATCCTCCATTTTTTTGAAAGTTCTTCTTGTAACTATCCATTTTGCTAGAATTATTTCGCTTCCAAGGGTAAGTGACTAGTATTTCCCTTCTTACTAATTCTCCTATCTCTTCCGACTTCAAAATAGGAATGCTATCAATTAGTTCTGCATCTTTCTTAATTTCAACACATATTTTAGCAAAACAAATCCTCTCTATACTTGCAGTTTGTGTATCCATACATATTGGCTTTCCTATAGAATTAATTAGAAAGCTAATTCCTTTAAAGGTCTAAAGTTTAAGAGAAACATTATGAAAATTAACCCAAATGGGAATGCTATTAATGTTTGCTCTATCACAGTCTATACATGGTTTGCATTTCTTGATAAACATTGGTTGACCTCTTATATGCCAAGGGCCCTACTCTAATATCTCATTCAAACAGGTTTCATATTTGAATTTGAATAAAAATGACCCATCTTCTATTAGTATAGTCTTCTTCAGACCTTTATTGCTCTATCTAGTAGTGGTCCACGCTTGCACAACTAGAAATATAGGTCTTTTGCTCTAGAAGAACCTTACTAAGCTGAGGACCACACAGAAGCTCCAACTTTCAGTAACTCCATGGGAGGTGTGAGTACACCATCCACCACGACATTCAAGAAATGTTTGAGTTTTCCTTTATGATGTTTGACTAAGCATGGAAAGGTTCTAAGGAGATTCTACATCTTAATCTTATTTATAAATTGATTCTTTCATTCTTGTTTATTAATTTTAATTTGATATTTTAGATTAAAAATTTTAGATGGTTAACCATTTTTTTAATTCAATAATCCATTTTATTATATTAGATAATAGAAAGATAGTTAGTACTTGTACTTATAGTCCTCATAGGATTTTCACTCGTATTTACTAAGCTATACTATATGAAAGATGGGTATATTTACCTAGTGAAATTCAATATTGTTTTAAAATTTACACAATCAACCTTGTAATTTCGTATGTGTCCACAATTTAGAAGAACATGATCATATATTATATTAACCACTTACATGTTTCATTTTATTAACAAAATTTTTTTCTAACCCTCTATTACATCTCTTCCTTTATGATCAAGCATTCTAAAGCAGAGAACAAACATAAATAACAATTCTAATACCTAAATGCATGTCTAAATGATAGGTGTATATTACAGTATGTATTCTAAAGTTTCAAGTGTGTTTCTAAGTGTTTTCTTTGATAATAATAATAATGTGTTTAGGACTTAGAATTATGTTCTTATTAATGTTTTTATGTGTTTTAATTGTTTGAATATTTTAAAGCAAGGATTTAATCTTAATATTATGTTTCAAAGGTTGTTTAATGTGTTTGCTAGTGAGTGAAAATAGGAAAATTTGAAGAAAAGATGAAGAATAACTTGAATTATAGGAAGATGTATGATCATGCATGAAGCAGCTGCACAATGCACGATCGTGACAGAGAGTAGGAACAAGATGCACATCTCATCTTATATATGATCGTATATAGTGTTTCCAGCTTGCAAAAATTTTGAATTCTTGACATTTTGGGGCTATTTTTGGAACCAAATTAAGTGGAACCCTAGAAGACTCAAGAATTATTTAAGGAAAAGAAAAATAACAAAGACTAGGTTGTACATCGTAAATAAGCAAATCAAAGTGGAGACATTAAGATCAACTCTAGTTTTTCCAAAATTTACAGATCAAGACATAAAGCTATTTTTTCCTCTTCATATATTTTCATTGTCTTAGATGTTAATTTAGATTAATGGGATGTTCAACATGATTATGGATTTCTAAATTCATATCAGAGATTATTCTTGAATTGTTTTGTTAAACTTTATTCTTGTTGAATTCAATATATATTAATTCTTTGTGGTATTTTTTATGCTTATGCTTGATAACAACTTTAAAGATTGAAACAAGTTATATATGTTAAGGTGTTCAAAGAAAGTTAGTAACTTAACAAACCTACACATACCAAATTAACAAAAAATTGAATATCAAATCCAATTGAATAGTTAGGATTAGTTTTGTAAATTGATAGGTTGCAAATCTATTGTTGTCTATTTCAATTGGGATTATTTGATTAGATCTCAAGAGAGGGTAATCAAAACCTTAGGGTATCTATCAAGCATAATTGAATTAACAAGATAGAGGGAAGACAAAACAAGGATAAAATACCCCCTAACTTTCCGTTATTGATTAACTTCATTCTTATTACTAGTGTCACTTAATTAATTGTTTAGTTTTATTAGCTTAATTCAATTTCAGCTAATTTATTTTAATTCAATTCATTCAATATTTTATTACCTTAGACAAAGTGCATTCAAGTTATTAGGTGACTAATCAATCCTTGTGGGAGCGATACCTTTTATACTATGAGTTATGATCTGTATACTTGCTGTATGAAAGTTTTTTTAATGTAAAAGTACAAACAAGTTTTTAATGCGGTAGTCAGAAATTGAATTAGTATCTTTTACGATTTGAATTTCTTTGATTTAAAGACTAGATACTTTTCTTGTGGGATTACAGGTACACAAGGATAGCTTAGAGTTTAAGCAAATTATAAGATACATCAATTATAGATATCACAAAGTAAGAAAGAGAGATTCGAAAAGCTAAATGCCAAGAAGTAATAGAAATAACAATGGAGGCGAAAAGAAACTAAAGAGAGCAACAAATGACCCTTATGGACTTCATAGGGCCAAGGTTCAACACAAGTCAATTGACCACCAACGCAAACAAATTCATTCAAAATCAAACCAGCACTATTGAACTTGTTGCAGACCAATATGCAATTTCATGGTTTGTCCAATAAGGATCCTAATGCTCATATGGCCAATTTCTTAGAGAATTGTAATACATTTCGGTATAATGGGTTGCCAAAAGATGTAACCAAGATGAGGCTCTTCTCTTTAACACTCAAGGATAAAGCCAAGACATGGTTGAATTCACTCAACCCAATGAATGTCACAACATCAGAGTAGCTGGTGGAAGCCTTTTTGGCTATGTACTTCCCTTTAATAAAGGCTACAAAACTTATAAAGGAAATTACAAATTTCTAGCAAAATGAAGAGGAGTATTTATATGAAGCATAAGAGCAATTTAAGGAGTCGCAAAGGAGTTTTCCATATCACAACTTGCTAAAGGAGTTCCTCTTACAAACGTTTTATAACAGAGTGAATCCACCTATGCGAGGCACCATTGATGTAGTAGTTGGAGGTTCATTAATAAGGAAAATAGTTGAGGAGGCACATTATTTGTTAGAAGAGATGAGATGTCAGACATATATATCTTTCAACAATGAAAAGAAGAAGACAATAGTCAACCTTTCAAGATCAAAAGGGAGTGTTAATTGTAGACTTAATGACAACATTACAAGCTGAGGTAGCACACCTAACCAAACAATTGAAGAGTTTGAAGGAGAGTCGAAATAGACACAGTCTAATGTTGTCATCATTTGCTCCATTGATTTTAAAAGTATCGCAGATCTCTAAAACGTTTGCAATATCCACGTTGGGTTCTTCATCTTGGAGTCCATCAAATTGGACTGACTGTTGCACTATCTAGATGATGGTTGGTTTGATCTCAAAGTTGTTCACCTTAACAGTCGGTCCCACTATGTTGGATTCAGCACTAGTTAGGTTTGGCCTAGTGTAGTTAAACATTGTACGTGGTTGGTCAACCATATTGTGAGATTCCTCAGTGTCCATGTGACCTTCCAAACCTTCTACCCAACAATCTAGCTTAAACTCTCGCAAATCTGTCCTACGAATATTCCTCCACACAATTGCTTCTGTT
Organism: Erythroxylum urbanii; assembly: GCA_027568935.1. Taxonomy (NCBI): domain Eukaryota; kingdom Viridiplantae; phylum Streptophyta; class Magnoliopsida; order Malpighiales; family Erythroxylaceae; genus Erythroxylum; species Erythroxylum urbanii. The sequence continues at coordinate 20,517,603 of JAOQML010000008.1, forward strand.
TTAGGATCTACATCTAATAAGTTCTCAGAAGTGCTTCAGGTAATAAATTGATCATGATTCTAAGTCTAAAACCTAAGAGATAAACTAACAAACTAAACTAATAAATACTACGAAGCAAAATAAAAAAGCAGAATAATTTAAACTAAAGTAATGACTAGGTTAATAAAATTAGGGTTTTCCTAATATCGCTATCCTCGACAATGATGCAAAAAACTTAATTTACTTTTTCTGGGTGTCAATATTAAATTACTACAAGTACACAATTTAGTTATAGCTAGTATCGGTAAATACGAGTTGATCCCACAAAGATAGTTATTACCAATAGTTACAATTGTTTTATTATCTAGTATATGAATTGATTCTGATTTTAAATTTAAAAGAAAATAAAACTAGAGCAAGGAAAATATGGGCAACAAGATTAATCAGAAAATTAAGGAAATACTAAGAAAATTATTGATATCAAAAGATTAGTATCTAGGTTTCAGATCCTCTTAAACACTTAATAGATTGCTCTTTCATTATGCAATTATTTTTTTGATTTATTGGATCATAGAGACTCCTATGGTATGTGATAGGTGTAGTTTATATTATGTTTTGATAGATGTTTAATTGTTCTTTTGATGTTATTATTAATATTTTTTATATTCGAAGTGTTTGTGTGGTTTAGAGCATGATTTAGATCTTAATTTTATGTTTCAAGAAGTGTATGATATGTGTTTGAGTGTATTAAAACTGGAAATTGAAGAAAATAGAAGAATTGGAAGCAGGTCACAATCGTGATTGTGACAAGAGGGCGTGTGACAAGAGGGCGCAAACAACAATTCCAGTGAATTTCAACTTTTCCAACTCGCGTGTCTTTTTGTAATTTTGACATTTTAGGGCTATTTTTGGAACCAAATTAAGTGTGGAAATCCTAAAAGCCTCAAGAATTATAAAAAATATAAAGACTCCAAAAAAAAAGTAGCCTCCATCTTGCCAAATTGGGATTAATCAAGGAAGATCAAAAGGAGAGCATTGGGAGTTCTAGCTTTTCCACATTCATTCCAAATCAAGTTCTTCTTCTCTCTTTATTTATTTTTCATTAAACTTGTTGTATGAACTGGATTTGAGTATGCTATATACGTTTATGATGTTCTAATTTTTAGATTAGGATTTGTTCGTTTGTAACTTGATCATTATTGATTTCAATATAATGTTATGGTGATGTGATATTTAGGTTTGCTAAATATTTTGAAAATAAATAGAGAGAGTGAGTCAAAAGTAATTCGATTAGGTTAGGTAGCAAGAGTTAACAACCTAATAAGTCACGTAAATATCAAATTGATAATCATATAAAGAGAGATCTTGTGTGAAAACTTAATTATTCGATACTTAAGAACTAGTTGAAAACGTTATAATGTTTTTGTGAATTAAAAGATTACAAAATCTAGAATTTTGTAATCAATTAGGGTTAATCAATTGGAGTTAAAGGAATAGGTCTTGAGAGAGAATAATTGAAACCTTCAGAAATCTAGGATTGATACCCAATTGAATGAGTAGTGGTTAAGGGAGCAAAATAACGATAGAAAGAATCCTAGGCTTTCAAACTTGATCATCTTTATTTTATTGTGGTAGCTCAATTGTTAAGTGGTTAAGTGCTCAATTTTATCCAATTGTTTTAATTTTTTATATTAAATTTTTATTAAAATCATATTTTAGAACCTTAGACAAAGTTAGGTTCACTTAGTTTTAGCTATTTCCTCGTAGGATCGACACCTTTAATACTACAAGTCACGATCCATATATTTGTAGATATTAAGGGTTTTATATTACGTAAAACATGCTAAATAAGTTTTTGGTGTTATTGCCAGGGAATTAGTTTAGGAATTCTTCAATTATTTTGTTTTAAGGAATTATTTCCCTTCTTTGTGATTTTGGTACCCTATCATAAGAAATTAAAAATTAAAAAAAGGAAGTTTGGATACCAAGTAGAAGATACATCAATTTGGACAACACAACGCAAGAATGAGTAATACAGAAAGTTAAATGCCAAGAAGAGATTGAAAAAACGATGATTGAAAAAATACATCATGGTGAGCAAAGAACCTATATGGACCTTATGAGGCTAGGGATAAGTAATACAAAAAGTTAAATGCCAAGAAGAGATAGAAAAAATGATGATAGGAAAAATACATCATGGAGAGCAAAGGACCTATATAAGGCTAGGGTTCAATGCCTATCATCAAAGAACTATATGACCACCATTGCAAGGTTTTTGTTAAAGAAAATCTAAAAAAAGGTGTTACAATGAATAAAACCTACTGATATTTTAAAAATAGCAAGAATTTTCATGAAAGGTTATTTAGTGATATTTTTCCTTTTAATTGATTAATAATAATAAGTGCATGCTTATAAGTGCCATAGGGTATGAATAGGGTGTTAATATTTTGATTGATATATATATTCAAATTAAAGCACTTAAACATGAAAGGTATAAGTTAGTATGTTGACACTTTTTAAGTGGTTGATGTTTGCATTTAGGTTAATTCCATAAGATTTGATGTCATTGTGCCATTATTGCATTATTTATTTTTTGAGAATCCATTATTGCATTATTACATGAGAGTGTGTGTATGTGTTTTTGGGGTTTTGTTTGTGTTTGTGTTTATGTTTGTGTTTGTCGTTTTAGTTTTGCTTATTTTACTTAAGAGCAAACAAAGGTTTAAATGTGGGGATGTTGATAGGTTTAGATTCTAGTATGTTTTCCAGGGGTTTGTCTTTATAAGTGTTTTCTTATATGATAATTATAAGCTTAGGACTTAGAATAGTGTTCTTGTTAATGCTTCTATGTGTTTTAATTATTTGATTAGTTTAGAGCAAGAATTTGATCTTAATTTTATGTTTCAAGGGGTGTTTGATGTGTTAGAGAGTAAATGGAAATAGGAAATTGAAGAAAAGATGAATACTTTGAAGCATAAAGCAATGCAGGCCACGACAATCTTGGTAGACGATGGTAGCAGCAAATTTTAGCTTTTCTAGCTCGAAAGTGTTTTGTACTTCTGATATTTTAGGGTTATTTTTGGAACCAAATTAAGTGGAAAAACTCTAGAAATAACCCTAAAAGCCTCAAGAAGTATTTAAGGCAAAGAAAAACACCAAAAACTGCAACAAGCACTAGATTAAAAGAAGATCAAGAGGAGACATCAAGTAAAGCTCCAGAAATTTCAGATTTCCAGATTAAGACTCTAAATAATTTTTCTTTCTTTTCTATTCAATTATTTCATTTTTTTGAATGTTTATTTGGATTATAAGGATGTTAAACATGATTATGGGTTTTTAAATTCATCCTAGGGATTGTTCTTGATCTATTTTGTTAAAATTTATTCTTATTGAATTTAATAAATTTATAAATGCTTTGTGATAATTGTTATGCTAATACTTCGTAAAAAATCAAGAGAGCGAATCAAGTTATTTGTGTTAAGGTATGCAATGAGATTTGATAGCTTAATAAACATACAATTATCATATTAATGAACAGTTAAAGAGAGATGATAATGAATTAATTATCCTTGGATTGCTTCATATCCAATTAAATAGTTAGAAGTAATTTTGTGAATCGAGAGGTTACAATTCTATTATTATCAATTTCAATTAGGATTACTTGATTAGATCTCGAGATAGGGTAATTAAAACCTTAGTATATTTAAGATCAAGCATAATTGGATAAACAATAATAAGGGGAGATGAAATAAGGATAAAATAACTCCTAAGTTTCCAACTTTCATAACATTCATTCTTATTGGTAGGTCAGTTATTCAATTGTTTCATTTTGTTAGTTATTTCAATTTCAGTAAGTTATTTAATTCAGACAATCTTTTAATACCTTGGACAAAGTATTATTCGATTTGATATGTGTTTAATTAATCCTCGTGGGAATGATATTTTTTGTATTACAAGTTATGATCTGTATACTTGCATGCAAACTTAGAGATAGGACAACATAAATCCTTTGACTTAATATCAAACTTAATAGTGAAATTTACAAATCGATAAACCAATCCTAGGGTTTTAACTAAAAAGAATTATGTTAATCAACTGGTGGATTAGTTGTTAATAGTCTTGAGAAATATATTAACATAAGATAGAAATTTCCACAGTCTAATAATCAATAATATAATTGCTTGATAAAGGTTAATATTTAATGATTCTTAGGGGGATTCATCACCTAGACACTATTATTTAGCATAAACTTTTCTAGGTACTTTCCTGTACTTATCGTTCAGAATTGTTTTAATTCTTAGTTTGTTTATTTAGTTTAATTAAAAACGAAAATCCAATTCGTAGGTTAGAATAGAAAAAAAGGTAATTAGTATTACTTACTGTCTTCAGAAGATTGACCTATTCTTGTCGTTCTAGCTACAGCTATGTCGTGGACTTGCGGTTAATTTTAAATATTGACACTAACCTAGTAGGCAATCAAAACAATATCTTATAGCTCTATATAATGTTGTAATTATACCATACTAGGAATCTCAAGAATTCAAACCATATAAAAATTTAACCATAGTGGATTCCTGATCTTCCTCTACATTCTTTTGGACTATAGCAATCTCCATCTCCTTGTAGTATTCCTTAACACTCTTCAACCTTTGAGTGAGGTGTTATAATTTTTGGGACAAATCCCTATAATAATAACTATAGAAAATTTCCTTCTCATGATTGCCTTCATATCATCCCAACTTTGAGTAGACCTTTTTATGCTTCCTTCTCATATTTGTTACTAGCTAATCCTACCACATAATAGCATAGTTAGTAAACTCAATAACAATAAACTTTACCTTCTGATCTTTGACGTAAGGGTGGTTGTTAAAATGTCAAATCTATCTTCTATTCCCACTTTGAGTAGGCCTCAAGGCTTTCTTCGATGGCTTATATCTTACCAACCACCTAGATGTGCAAATTTGTCCACGTTATTTCTTTACAGTTAGTAATCATCATGTAAGTTATATAATAGATGCTTGATTGATTATATATTTACTCGCTAATGCTTTGTGATTAATGTTATGTTGTGCTTTAGATACTTATTTCGATTCATATTTTGTTTTAAGTATAAGTTGGAGGACAAGAACCAAAATGAGCTAAGAAACATATCCTTAGAGCTATTTTATTAGTGTTTGATCTTTTTTGCCTTCGTAGAAGCAAAAAAGAGATGAATTAAGGTGATGATGGGATAAAGAATGCAAGAAATGAAATTATTGCAACTTACACGGTTGTATATAAGAATGTGTAACTCACTGGAAGTATGTAGGGGTGTGAAGATGCAGTTTTAGCCACTTTTGCAACCTATATAGTTATGTTTAGACTTACAAGGCCGTGTAAGTGAGCTACACAACTAGTCATGTAGCTTATTGTGAATGTGTAAATTCATGATTCTTTCAATTTTTACACTTATGGTCGCTTACATGGTTAATGTGATGGAACCCTAATTTTTACTATAAAATGAAATTTGAGAGTCCAAATGAGGTATGAAGACTTTAGAGACATGATAGGAAGCAGGCTTCTTACTCTTTGGAGAGCTATGAGGAGCTAAACTTCATCCTTCCAGTTTAAAACATATATGGACGACAATAAGCATATTTGGGTAATGATTAATCAGGTGGTTTTGTTCTTACTTTCTTTTAGAATTGATTATTTTATTCTATAGCTAACGTTTTGGGATTTATTTAGGCACTTTAAATACATTATTTATGTCTGAAACCATTTCCATAATCTAGATTGCAATATGTAATTGTTGCACATCTGATTCACTAATGGCAAATTAATGGTTGAGCATCATAATATAGCTTATGTAGATGTTGCTTAGATTAACCTATTTTTTTATTGCATAATGCAGTTATCACACTAAATCTAGAGAGCTTATTCTAATTTGTCTGATAGCTAAACCTAATTAAAGAGCTTATTTTAATTTCATATAACCTAAGGGAAAATAGAGATTAATAGAGTTTGTTAATGATTTACAGTTAATAGTTTGAAAGAGAGGTACTTGAAAAATATAATGATTAATTATACTCATTCGTGTAAAGGTTGAGATTGAACCGTAAGCTAGATTCAAAACCCATTGGTTAATTTTATGACTTTTGTACTGTTTGGTTTGGTTTACTTACAGTAGTTTAGTTTTACTTTATTTGGTTAATTGAATTTAGCCAAACCCCCCATATCCTAAACCCTGATTTATTCATTACAAAAGCTAGACACATACTCACGATCCTTGCTCACCAGTATTACAAATTTAGTTGTGTAGAGTTAGGTTCTATTTTTTGGTGTGTTTGACACGCATCCAGAATTTTGGCGTCATTTTTAAGGAGTGAAGTGATTTAGTTTTTATTATTATTTTAATTAGTGTTTTTACGTATATTTTCTTATAATTGGTTTTTACAGTTGTTTCTTAATCTTTTTATATTTTTTAGTGTTTCCGTATGGTAGTGACGAGATATCCTCATCAAAACCCTGTATAATTTGATCCCGAGATTGAAAGGACACTGCAAAGGTTGCTTAAGGAAACCAGAAAAACTCTAGGAATACAACAAAACAATTTAACTTGAGGAAGCAATAGCTAATAAGAAGACTTTAAGACAGTTGACTACCCCAGACTTGACTCAAAGACCCTTATGCTTTACTTTTCCAATTTTTTTTGAACATATTACTTTTCAACTCAAGTCTAGCTTATTCCATCTTTTATCTAACTTTTATGGAATTACAAGTAAGGATACTCACAAGCATCTCAAGGAGCTTGATATGGTCTATCTTAGTATGAAATCTCCAGGGAGTGATTGATGAGCAGATTACATTGAGAACCTTTCTATTTTCACTGAACGATGCAACAAAAGACAGACTTTATGATTTACTTTTAGGGAGTGTGAACATATGGATCAAAATTAAGAGGCTATTTTTGGAGAAGTACTTTTTAGCATCAAAGATAGCTAGTATAATGAAAGAGATTTATGGGACAAAGCAACATCATAGAGAATTCCTTTATGAGTTTTAGGAGTGCTTCAAGAAGTTGTGTGCCAACTTCCTCCATCATAACATCTCGGAACAACTCCTTATCCAATACTTCTACGAATGATTATTGCATATAGATAGGAGCTTGGTAGATGCAGCAACTAGTGGAGCACTATGTGAAAAGACTCCTATGGACGCCAGAATTTTAATCCAACGTATGATGGCAAACTCTTAACATTTTGGCATCTGCAATAATGATTGTAGGGTAAACAAAGTAATTCATCCATAGAACATCGTTTTGATAATCTATCATCTTTTCTTAGACAAACTGCTACAAGGTAGACATGGGTGAAAGCTTGTAGTTTATATGAAAATGTGAACCATACAATAGATGGGTGTCTAACTCTATAAGATGGAAACATGGAGTATGTCATTGTTATATGAAAATTTTTTCCCATCAATATAACCCATATTCGTAGACCTATAACTCAGGTTGAAAAGATCAACTAAACCTAAGTTACAGAAAGAATAGGTAGTAAAATTGCTTCCCACATTAGCATGGACACCATTTTCAACATAAACAATAAGCCTCCTCCTCTATATTGGGTATGTCTTTGGAAGATATTGTTAAGTATCTTGCAATTAACACTTTTCAATTCCAACAAGATGTGCAGTATTTTAGTTAGGAAACCAAATATAATTTTTAGTAAATGACGTCTAGCATTTAGAATTTGGAGGACCAAGTAAGTCAAATAAAAGTGGCTATCAACTGTTTAGAAGCCAAAGAAGAGGAACACTATCATCACAACCTAAGATAACTATGAAGAATGTTATTGTAATCACCTTGAGGAGTGGTAGGAAGCTTAAATATCCTAAGAGGGTTACACAATGGATGGCTAGTGAAGAAGAAACTGAGAAGGAGCTTAGAGGAGAAAGGGATATATCATCTAGCTCAAAGGTAAATACTAAGAAAGGTATTCACAATAATTCCTCTTAAATGAATAGTAACTTTCCCTCTCGAATGAACAGTAACCTTTCAATTGTAGCAACTTTTTTGGTGAGTTTAAAGTAGATTTTAGGTAACTTTCTATTAAGGGAAGCTTTATGGAAGCCTACAAAGGAGGTCCTTCTCTTCTAAGAGAGCTGCAAAATCAATTTCCATCCTTATAAGAGTCGACGAATGTTAATCTTGTGAGAGATCTAAGAAAATAGAAAATAAATGACATGAATGGAGTAAAGAAAACATGGAGAAATGTAGTCTTAATAGAAATCTGTCATAAGAAGCCAAAGCACTTTCTAGTAACTTTAGTAAATGGCATTATATACCCCTCTTAAACTGCTTTAGGAGGGTGCAAAACATTGAGGTAATACACTTCTTGGCTTCTTTCTAAGTAAAAGACTAGTTTTTCCCTCTTATGCAAAATTGGGCTCAAAGTAGATAGGGAAACAAGGGTCTTAATAGAATATTGCTTGCTAAGGAAGATACCTTTCTATTCAAATTCATTAATGAAGACCGCATATGTAAGATAATGGATTCAGGATCTTGGCATATGGCATATGGGAGGACAACCCATGTTCATCTAAAAGTGTGCTGCAGTTTTGGGATTCAACAGAACAAGCATAAAACTATGCCCTTATTGATTAATTTTCATAATAATACTCTTGAATACTAAAATTAAGGTGTAACGTCCCGTTCCCATATCACGGGTCGGACCAGGGAAACGGGTACACGAGAGAGCAATTAGAGAAATTAGGACAACACATCTCATGCTCATGCATTTGTGAACAGTGAGTTTTGCGCATGAAAAATGTCTGTACAT
>JAOQML010000008.1:20537534-20547621 GCA_027568935.1 Erythroxylum urbanii
GGCATCCGTCCTCGTCGCCACCTTTCCATTGTAGTCTCCTGCTGCCGCCCCCTTTCTGGCATTGTTTCCTGCCGCCGCCCTTTCCGGCGTTGTAGTCTCCTGCTGCTACTACCTTCGGGCTTGGTGATTCTACTGTTGCTCTTTGTTTCTTTTTTTTTGGGTTATATTTTGATGGCCGATTCAAAGGGTGAGACTATGGGCACCAGTTTTGGGCAGTCTAAAGATACTGTGTATGGGGATCGCAAGATTGAAATTGTTACCACATGATACTAATGGGTAGGGAAAATTATCTTCCCGGGAGACGTACTATTAAGCGGTACTTGAAAAGTATTAATAAGCTTTCTCATCTTTCTGCTACACCTCCGGATGCACTGGACTTAGAGGCTAAGGAACAGTGGCTTTTTGACGATTATAAGCTGTACAATCAAATTTAGAAAACAATTTCTGATTCTGTTTCTGTTGCCACCAATCATTTAGATACTGTTCATTAACTGAGTTATATTGAATTTATGTATGGGAGTAAACAAGACTTTAGTTATGTTTATACATTGATGCAGAATGTGTACCGAGCCACGCAGAAAGGTCGTTCTCTCTTTGACTACTACAAGGAGGTGAAACGTGCATTTGAGGAGAAGCACACGATGTTCCTATTACAAGTGATGTGAAACAGATGCAGGAGCAAGAGGAGGCTCAGGTTGTCCAATGTTTCTTGGCTGAATTGGACCCACAGTATGAGGTCATTCGTACTCAGCTTTTTTTGGGAACTGGTCTCCCTACTTCATTGAGTGACATGTATGCTCGACTTCGTCGTGTCCACAAAGATGGTGTTAATGATGGCACACGCATTTTTGACTCCTCGGCTTTGGTTAGCAATGTCTTAGGAGGTAGAGGTGGTAGAGGAGGTACACGAGGAGGTTGAGGTGGCCGAGGCTCTAGTGGATCTGGTCGTGGCAATAACGGTCCCCCAACGTGTTACCATTGTGGAGAGATTGGGCATATTCAACGTTATTGCCCCAAAGGTACTGGCACTTCAGGTCCGCATTTTTCTCATGTTGCAACTCAAGATGGCTTGCTCCCTACCCCGTTTGTTGCTCGAACCACTGAACCTCAGGTTACTTTATCTGTGAATGAATATGCTCGCCTCACACAGCTGCTTCAGTCTCAGTCCCCTCCTACTGCTACACTAGTCCAGACAGGTAATCCCACAGCTTGCCTTTCCACCACTTCTCACAACTGGGTCATTGATTCAGGGGCAACCGATCATATGACTGGTGATACAGGTATTCTTTCCTCCTCCACTCCTTCCACCTCCTCACCTAGTGTGACGTTAGCTGATGGATCTATTGCTTGTGTTAGTGGCAGTGGTACTGTCGTTCCTACTGACACCTTTAAATTATCCTCTTTCCTATATTTACCGAGGTTTCCATTTAATTTATTATCTGTTAGTAAACTTATCAATTCTCATATTTGTTCCCTTCACTTCTACCCTACTCATTGTTACTTTCAGGATCTTGGGATGAAGAAGATTATTGGTAGAGGTCGTCAGTCTGGCAGCTTATATATTTTGGAGCCATCACAGTCGGTACCACATTCTGTTGCTTGCACCAGTGCTCGTGATCCTTCCATTCTACAACTTCATTCTCGTTTTGGTCATCCCTCTTTGTCAACCTTGAAGAAGTTGTGTCCGTCCTTACATTCTGTATCTAGTCTAGAATGTGAGTCGTGCTAGTTTGCCAAACATCATATGATGTCTTTTTTGCCTAGGGTTAATAAGAGAGCTGCATCTCCATTAGAGCTAGTTCACTATGATGTTTGGGGTCCTTGTTCTATTTCTTCTAAATTGGGTTTCAGATACTTTGTTACTTTTGTTGATGATTATTCTCGTGTTACTTGGCTTTATTTTATGAAAAATCGTTCTGAATTGTTCTCTATATTCTCTAACTTTTGTACTGAGGTTAAGACACAAATTGGGTGTCCTATTCGTATCTTACGTCGTGATAATGCTAAAGAATATTTTTCTGCTACTTTTTCTTCCTTCCTTGCGCAACAAGGTATTGTCCATCAATCTTCATGTGTTGATACCCCTCAACAAAACAGGGTAGTTGAGCGTAAAAATCGTCGTCTACTTGAAACTGCTTATGCCTTGTGATTCAACATGTGTGTTCCAAAAATTTTTTGATCTGAAGCTGTGGCAACTGCTTGTTATTTGATTAATCAACTACCCTCTTCAATCTTGGTTGGTAAAATTCCTCATTCTGTCTTGTTTCCCTCTCATATCCTATTTTCTTTACCCCCTCGTATTTTTGGCTGCACTTGTTTTGTTCAAGATATACGTCCTAATCGGACCAAACTTGATCCACGCTCCCTTAAGTGTATTTTTCTTGGGTATTCTCGGTCTTAAAAAGGATATAGGTGTTTCTCTCCTGATTTGGGTAAGTTCTTAGTTTCTGCTGATGTTACCTTCTTTGAATCTACCCCTTTTCAGTTTTCTTCAGGTTCTTCACTGCCTATTGAGTCCACATTGGAGTCTGACTTCTTGGTTTATGTTGACACTTCTGTCTTGGTTGCTCCACCAGCTCCTCTTCATCCTCCTTCTGTGACAAGTTAAACTAGAAAACGCAGAGATGTATAGGAAAATTGTGGGGAAGTTAAACTACCTTACTGTGACAAGACCAGATATTGCGTTTCCAGTGAGTGTAGTCAGTTAGTTCATGTCATCACCTAGGGCTACACATTGGGATGCAGTTGTTCACATCCTGAAGTACCTTAAAGGAGCACCAGGACGTGATCACGGTCATTGCAAAGAGGAGGGGTTTTCTAATGCAGATTGGGCTGGATCTATAGTAGATAAAAGGTCTACAACTGGGTATTGTGTGTTTGTTGGTGGTAATCTTGTGTCTTGGAAGAGTAAGAAGCAAAGTGTGGTTTCTCGCTCCAGTGCAGAGTCTTAAGTATAGAGCGATTGCTCAAGTTACGTGTGAACTCATGTGGATATCTCAATTGTTAAAGGAACTAAATGTTGGAGTCTCCCATCCTATGGAGATATGGTGTGATAATCAAGCAGCCATTCACATTGCTAATAATCGTGTGTTTCTTGAGAGGACCAAGCATATAGAAGCAGATTGCCATTTTGTTCGGGAAAAACTTCAAGAAGGATTGGTCTTACTCAAATATGTTAAGACAGGAGATCAATTAGCTGATGTTTTCACTAAGGCTTTGGTGGGTAGTTGAATAACAAATATTTGTAACAAGCTGGGCATGATTGACATCTATGCACCAGCTTGAGGGGGAGTGTTAGGATTTTAGCATTGTGAGTTTAGTGGGCTTTGTCTTGGGCTATGATATCTCCTATAATTACTCTCCTATATATATGATACTGCCATCCCTAAAGGGTTATGGCTTCCAAATCATTTATTCTCCCTCTTACTCTTATTGTTCTATTCTATAACACAGACAATTGAAGTGAACATCCAGGATCAAATTTATCATTGTGAAACTGTCAAGGAGATATGAGAAACCTTGGCGTTTATGTTTTCAGGTGCAAATAACGTGACTCGAATGTATGATGTTGCCAACGAGGTGTATCAAGCTAAAATGAATGATAAGTCTGTTCAAGATTATTCCTATGATTTTTATTGAATGCTCGAGGAGATGAATTCACTACTTTCTTACACAACAGATATTGGTGTCCAAAAGGTTCAACGTGAACAAGTTGGAGTTATGTGCTATTTAGCAGGGTTGTCTCCTAGTTTAGCTTTGGCCTGCTCACAGATTTTAGCTAGTCAAGAGATTCCTTTGCTCTCAGAAGCCATTCGTTATGTATAGCACGCTGCCCATTCTTTACCATCTGAAAATTCAACAGCTAATAGTAGTGCACTTGTAAGCCAAGTTCCTTGTTCCGATAGTGGTAAAGGTGGTGGTCGAGGTGGCCACTCGAGGGGCCGTGGTGGGAAGCCATGGTCGTAAAGACACTAGTGGTCGCTCTGAGGGCAAGACAGTGTGTTATCATTGCGAAAAGCTAGGACATCATATAAAGAAGTGTTGGTTGCTTCATGGTACGCCTCAGGGAGCTCAGCTAGGAAAAAGTGGCGGTTGAAAGCAGGAAAAAGATATCAGCTAGGGAAGTTGCTTGCGTTGGAATTATTTTCCAGAATAGGAGTTTGTTTCAGATCTAGAATAGGATTTTGTTTCATATCTAGAATAGGATTTTGTTTCTTATTAGGGGTACTTTTTAGAGTCTTTTTAGAAGTCTATTTCTGTTGAAGTTTATCTTTATTTTTCTGCCTTATTAGGAGTCTAAATTAGAATCCTAATCAGGGTTGAACTTGTGTTTTCGTGCCTATTTAAATGGGCAGTCATTCAATAATAAAGCAAGTAACAATTTACCATAAAATTAGCTTAGAAGTAGAATAACTTAGTCCAATCTAGGCAGACCTTGTCCTCGACAAGTGCTGCCTGTTTTTATCAGCAAAAATAGGTTCTGCAAGGAAGGGGTCCAACGTCAACAAGGGAAAATAGGTTAACTTTGTTGAAAATCGTCCTTGGACTCAATCACAAGCACGGACACATAACAAGGTGACTGCGAATTGCTTCTCCCACTCTTTCTGATTGTGTTGAACCTCCTGCATCCCTTCCTTTGCCATGTCCTCTGTCATATGATCCTAGTCTTGATCTTCCAATTGCCTTGTGTAAAGGTAAATGTAGTTGCTAGTATCTTGTTTCTTCTTTTGCTTCCACTGCTAATTTATCACCCCTTCGACAAGCATTTGTTGTTTCTTTAGATTCCATTTCTATACCCAAGTCTTTTATAGAGGCTTTGTCCCTTACTGGCTGGAGGACAGCCATGGAGGAAGAGATGGCAGCTTTGGAGCACAATTCCCCATGGGATCTTATGTCTCTCCCAACAGGTAAGAAAACAATTGGTTGTAAATGCATGTTTACTGTTAAGATGAATTCTAATGGCACTGATTCTCGCCTAAATGCTCGCCTAGTTGCCAAGGGCTATGGTCAAACTTATGGAGTTGATTATTCAGATACTTTTTCTCCTGTTGCTAAGCTTGCTTCTGTGCGTTTCTTTATTTCTTTTGCGGCATCTAAACAGTAGCCATTGTACCAATTAGATGTCAAAATTGCATTTTCACATGGTGATTTACAAGAAGAGGTATAAATTGAGTAACCCCCTGGTTTTGTTGCTTAGGGGGAGTCCGGGAAGGTATGTCACCTTCGTAAATCCTTGTATGGACTGCAATAGTCTCCTCAAGCTTAGTCTGGTAGATTTAGTGAGGTGGTTATGGAGTTTGGTTTACATCGAAGTGTATATGATCACTCTTGTGTTCTTTTCTCAATCCGTTGCTGGTTACATCTTACTTGTTGTATATGTGGATGATATTGTTATTACTGGGAATGATAGTAAAGGCATTGAGCGGTTGAAATTCTTTCTTCAAAGCAAATTTCAAACCAAGAATTTGGGAGATTTGAATTATTTTTTGCGTATTGAAGTTGCTAGATGTAGATAGGGTATCTTTCTTTGCCAAAGGAAATATGTTCTTGATCTTCTAACAGATATAGGTATGCTTGGATCTCGACCATGTGATGCTCTATGGTGACCTATTAGATGATCCATAATGGTATAGAAGACTGGTAGGAAAACTCAATTATTTGGTTGTGACATGCTCAGACATTGCTTTTCTTGTGAGTGTGGTTAGCCAATTTATGTCCTCACCACGGAGTATTCATTGGGAGGCAGTTATGCACATACTTCGATACTTGAAGGGAGCTCCAAGTGTGGAGTACTTTATTGTGACCATGGTCATTTAAAAGTTGAAGGACTATGTAGTACATATTTGGCTAGTTCTCCAGTTGATCGAAGATCCACATCTGGCTACTGTGTTTTTGTGGTTGGCAATCTCATATTGTGGAAAAGTAAGAAACAATCAGTAGTTGCACGGTCTAGTGCAGAAGTAGAGTATCGTGCTATGGCACAAACTACATGTAAGTTGATGTGGGTGCATCAATTACTTGAAATTAGTTTTCCTAACTCAAGTCCTATGGACCTTTGGTGTGATAATCAAGTTGCTCTCTATATTGCTTCTAATCCAGTATTGCATGAGAGGACCAAGCATATTGAGGTGGATTGTCATTTTGTTAGGGAGAAATTGCAACAAGGATTGATCTCTACTAATTATATGAGAAGTGGGGATCAACTGGTAGATATACTTACTAAGTCTTTTCCTGGGAATAAGGTTGAAAGTATTTGTAACAAGCTGAGCATGATTAACATGTATGCTCCAGCTTGAGGGGGAGTTTTAGAATATAATAGTATTTTAATAGGGTATTTAAGTCTTTTATATACTTTCTCCTATTTATAAATAGAAGATGACTAAGCTAAGTACGGTTAGGCCCTCATATTCTCAAATTCTCTTCTTCCACTCTTCATCACTCTGTACAATTTACACACTTCACTCTCTATAGCATAGGAGAGGCACAGGATAAATTTTTCTCACCACTCAAATCCATATGTCCTCGTGTAGTCTTAAAGGAAATATTGCACCCTAGGTGGTGGAAGTTAATGGCGGTGAACCAAGACTATTGGCGAATCCTAAATGCAACATACAACATTGAGTTGATTCTTTATATTGTTAATCAAGACACGGTAAAATGAACAATAATGAACTCTGCTATATCATAAAGCATGAGAAGATTCTTTCTAGATTTTAGTTTCAAAGATTTGTTAATGACATAGTTCGATACATTTTATCAATAAATCACATAGGGAATGGATAAATAGTTGAGTAAAAACTAGTTATATGGATACCAATACACATTTAACAATTAAATTATCCTCAAAATAAAAACAAACTTCTAGTAAAGTATAAATCCTAGACCACTAAGTCTACCCTTAAAGTAAATTATCTATAATTATATGATTCTATTATAAGACATCCCATTTTATTTTAGAAGCACGAAGGAATGGCACATAAGATAAAACTTGTATTTTTAATATGATTAGTTTTAGGAAGAAGTATTAAATTCACCTTAATAAGCTTTATTTGGTTAATAATCATCTCTTTGGGCCAGTCAGCCTCATCTTTCAGTATATCCTATAAATTTGTAAATTTTTCTAGTCTATTTATCCAATGTATCTAAGTGCCCATTTAAAATGGCATGTTTCAATTGGATCAAACAATTACATTACATTTAGTTTACAAAGGACAATTTAGGAGAAATTAAATGTAAACATTTAAAATAAACAACTCAAGTAGATATCATCACTGAAGCTAATGTTATGTGTTTCTAACAGGTAATATATTTTTAAAATGGATATAAATGTGTACATACACCACTAGCTTAAAACAACACAAAAGTAAAAGATTAGTCAATCTTAAATCCTTAGTAATCTCATTCCCTTCTCCAATTGAGTATTAATGAATAAAAAATACAATGTGGCTGCTAGTAGTTTAACAAATCAAGATATAAAAAATTGAGGATTTGACCTATAGGGTGAATTTGGTGAAGCGCTTACCAAAAACATGATAAGAGTGGCAATACAACTCACTTTGACTTCTGATTTGATTTAAGTTTTCTCAGCTCCTCCCCTTGTTGCTGTGAAACAATCATCATCATCAATGCCATTTGATTGATAAGAAAAACCATAATACAGAGAGCACCTTTTAGAAAATGCCAGAAATAATATGAAGATCAATTTTGAAATTGAAACTTGGAAAAGATTGTGACATTGTTCAACACCTTGTATAACTTTTTCCATTCTATATCTGATCTTTCTTGCAATAAACACCACTCCATAGCCATATCATACTCAAGTGTATTGGGTTGAGAACAATGCGAAGTTGACACAGCCTCTTTCTGTACACAAGAAACTTGGAAGTGAAACTACACACAATCCATCAGTTAATGTAAAAATTAGATCAAACACAAATTTCGCCAAACAAAAAATATTATTAACATTTTACAATAATTTTCTAAAATCCTTATCATTGAAAGTTCTATTATTCGACAGCATTTTATTAATTGTCTCAAGTCTCAAGTTTGCACAGCTAAATTGGCTAGGATTCGTTTCCTTCAAAACATCACAACTAGCTACCTTGACAACTTGTTTTCAAGAAGTTATCATTTTAGAATAAAATTTACAAGGATTGTTTTCCATTAATCCACCATTATGTAACCATTGATATTTATTACCTATCCTTGAGAGGGTTATATATATCAATGTGCCATGCCATATTAGTAATTTTAGCAAAATTCCCTATGCTATTGAGATAGATTCATTTAAAACTATTCTTGATGTAGGACAAATAGGAGAAGTACTAAATAGTAGCTAAAATTAACAAAAATAGGAATTATAGCTAATATTAGGCTGTTAGAATATCAAGTCTGAATTTCGATTAGGAATGCTGAAATTTTAGTTTTGCTATAGTTGGGCTTTTAGGGTTTGATTGTTGTTAGTTTAAGCTTAGAATTTCAGGGTTTGATTGTTGTTAGTTTAAGCTTAGAATTTCAGGGTTTGATATAGCTGGAATTTAGGTTTAAGATGGCTGGAATTTAGGTTAGGTTTGTTGGAATTTAGTAAGGAACACAAACAATGAAGGGTAAGAAACTAGGAATCACTCCTAAAGTCTAAGAATCACTCTTAAAAGCATCACATCTTCTAGTTGAAAACTCAAATTTGTAGACAAAATACAAATTGTTATTCTTGATGGGCTAAGTATACCCATGTTTATATAAAAGTTATTAGAATCTTTACTCAAGTAGAAAATGGATAATAGAATAAGATATTTAACTCACCACTACTTATCTAATAAGAAATCCTAACATAATCTAAATTTCAGCTATTATTTTTTTATCAACTCAATTCTCAATCCTCATTCCACCGAATTAAGACTTGTGATTGATTAATTTTTCCTTTTTTATTTCTTCTATAGGCTTTAAACTCTTTTGCATCAATTCTCTGTGGCTTGTCTGAAATTGTCCTCAATATAGCATGTGATAAATATTGATCATATAAATCTAAATTTAACTTCCAAAATTCTTATCCTAAAATTCAAAGTACCGTCAAACGTTGGTAAAAAATTGTCGATATCCTACATCTTTTATGGATATAATTTGTTCATCAAGAACATCTTTTATCTCCTCTTTAAGACGGGAATGGTTAGAATTCTCATAGCTATAGTAGGAGATTGCATATCATCATATCCATGATAAATAATTAAGTCTACAACATTAAATATAAAACTAATTCCCATGTCACTTGGTAATTCCAAAATATAAGCATTAACACTTATCTTCTTGATTATCTTATAAAGTCCAGCACTCTGTGAATGAAATTTTTTATATTTTTCTTTTGAAAACGCTTTGGATGAATCATAACCATCATCATATCCCCTTCAATGAATTCCACCAATTTATGATGTTGATCAACATGTTCTTTATAAGACAAGTTGCTGGTTGTTAGCTTTTGTCGTACCTCATCAAAGACATCCATCATGTGTTGTGCAAAACCTATAGTTTCAACACTAACTCCTGTTGTTAGTGGTAAAGGATGGTTATCAACAGTTTCAACACTAACTCCTGTTGTTAGTGGTAAAGGATGGTTATCAATAGGCTCCCTTGGTTGAATTCCCGAGACTATCTCAAAAGGGCTCTTACCAGTAGACCTATTTATATAACTATTGTATTCATATTCTACCATAGGAAGAATTAGATCCCAATTTTTCACATTGTCTCCAACAAAACATCTTTACAAGTCTCCCAAGCTTCTATTCACCACCTCTGTTTGCCCACTAGTTTGGGGATGGAAAGAACTTGAAAATTGAAGCCTAATATTCAATGTTTTTCACAAAGTTTTCCAAAAATAATTCATAAACTTCACGTCACGATTAGAGACGACAGTTAAAGATACAACTTCTCCAAAAATCGCAAGTTTTGATCATTATAGTCATTGATGGTTTCATTACAATATCACATAGCTTCTCTACCACATAGGCATTAGCAACTGTTAGAGTTAGGAGTCTGAACGCTTAAAAATTGCTCAAATACTTGAGAATATTATTTACGTTTACAGGAGGAACCT
>JAOQML010000008.1:20597444-20607870 GCA_027568935.1 Erythroxylum urbanii
AAATAAAAAATAATAATCATCGATATTGTAAAAAAACTAAGAATAAGTAGAAACAAAATTATTTTATTAACAAAATATAAAAAACATAAAATAAGAAAATAATATAAAGGATAGAATATACTTGAATGTTAGATACCTTAGATACCTCCTAGGAGATGGAAGTATAGTTATTTATAATAAATATCTTACCATGTTGCTCATAAAATATTTTAATAAAATTAAAGTATAATTATTAAATGATAAAATGTATAATTAAGCAAAAAAAGTCTGATAATATAATTAAATTTTACTAAAAGACAAATTGTGGAAAGAACTTTAAAAGATAAAAAAGAATATTCCTAATTTTATAACAAAAAAATCCAACAAAATTTAAAGAACATGTGTCGATAAGTTTATTGACTTGCCAATTCGTTAAAAAACCGCTGCTGATTAAATCTAATACTTATTTAATGTTTAATTCTTGTTACACCCCCTAAGATACCCTTCTGGATTGGTAAGTTGGTTATTCATTAAATAATCCCTTGTGGAATATATGAAAGAGTTATTACAATCATTTGTGAAAAAAATAATAATTTGTTGAGACGGAAATAAAGATATCTATTTCTTTAAGAAAAATATAAATTTCATTCAATAAAAATCTCAATAAAACGTAAAAGAAAATATAAAGTCAAATAGAAACTATTTATTTTTGAAGAATTCATTTCAAACTAGCATAAATAAATACAAATTGGATGAGTTTTGACCTTGTTTAATGAAGTAGTTTTCATCGTGACTTTGAGGTTGTTAGAAAAATATGGTCAAAAAAGAAATTTAGTTAGTCATATATAAAATAAAATAACTATTTGATAAATAATGTGAGATAGATTTTCTCAAGATTTCAAATTTCATTTTTAACTGTTATTTCTAAGAAATCACTAGATTTGAGTTTGGTGATTACCTAACCTTATTAATTAGAGTTGCTATATTAGTTAATTAGCATAGATATACTTGTTTTCAGTTCTTTGAAATCATATTAACTTCAGCCCAAATGTTCAAGCAGGCACGTAAAAATTGGGTTCTCTACTTATCCGCTCCAGTTTGTTGCTGGGGAACTAAATATTTTGAGAATTACTATGAATGTTATGTTCTTTGTGCCACGAGCTTGACTTCTTATTTCTAACTAACTAGATGAAAAAACACAACAAAAAAAGATCATATAGAGTTAACTCCTAAAAAAAAGCCGTAACTTTTGGACCGTATGTCCATTTTCATGACCCTAAATATTTCCCACTGGTGGAACGACTAGAACAATTGAAAATTTCTGGTGTGAGTGAACTAATATCAACCAATAAAGCCATGCTTAGTTTGAGTAATGCTCACTTGTTAAATTAATTGGAGTGGTCAACTAAGGTAAGCAATCATATCCGTCAATATTGAATTGATACCACTGACAAATCTAGTTAAAAAATAATTACTTTCTGTTTCAGGTTCCTAGTCAATCCCATTCCGTAATAATCCAATTCGAGTGTAGAAGCACCAGTTGGTATTACTATTTGTACTTGGTAATGAAATGATAGGGATTTTTGTAGTGGCAACGGGGAGTGTTATGCGTGACATAAAGGTGTGATGATCGGGAGAAAGCAAAACACGCCGCTTAACAGTCCCACCGTCCCCATGAATCATAATCTTGTCTTGATGCCAAAAGCGCCTGGCGCTCTCCGTACCACAACTTGTTAAGGAACTAAAAGGAAGCCAAAGTAATGTGGATCTCCAAATCCATTATTGTGCTCTCTCTAAAGGAAGCAAGCATGAGAAAATTTGGAAGGAGAATCAACTTCCTCTTGTCAAGTGAAAAGTATCTGTTATTGCTAAATAGATTTCAGGTCAATTTTGGTACATCAAAGGAAAAGTAAAAAGAAAACATGTACAAGGATCTGTAAGAGTTTTATCTGATAAATTTCGATAAACTTACCTGTGATGGTCCACGTGCTGGTCCACGACAAACACATCGTGGATGGACCAACCCACAACCACTCCACATTTTGTGTCGCCCACCTACCTGTCTCATCGTCTTCGTGATGGCCGACGGCTTTTGAGTGGTTATGGATTTATATCCATTAGTTTTGGTCCCCTATCTTTACCAAGCATCCAGAGCACACCATCGGCTGAGCTTAGGCAGAGGATAGAAGTTCCAAAAACTTCTCAAACTTCTTGCAGATCTTCGGTGAAGGCAATGGCTGGAGGTATCCCATATGTTTTATACGCTTCCGTGTTATATATATGCATATTTTTGACGTGTTTTTTAAGCATGTATTCATGCATGACGTTGCTGTTCTATTATGGCATACATTTACAGGATCAGTCTAATTGATACATATATACTTGCATGTGTCAAGAAATTAAACCTATAGTATATTAATTTGAATACCATAAATGCACATTCATCATATGTAGGTCTTGAATTCAAATTCTTACTTAGTGAGCTAAGATGTAGAGGAAAAGGACGATTGTTTCCATATTTACCCTAAGGTAGGATAAGATTTGTTGCATAACTTAAATTAAAACAATGTTAAAATTTAGAAAAACAAATCGAGGGCTATCCTTCACATAAGCCAAGGTCGGATAATATCTGGAAAAGAGATGGTTACGACCCTTGCTATAAAACTCGATTAACAATGTAAGAGAGGTTGTATAACCTAAGGTATAGGAAAAGAAAGGGTTGCCCTTTTTATATAAGTTAATTCAGATTGGCATGGATGAAGTAGAAAAAAAACAATATTAATATTTAGAACAAATAGAAAAGGTTATCCTATTGTACAACAGGGTAGGAGAATATTTAGGAAAACAGAGGGTTACCATTCTTGTATAACTTCATTTACGGTTGAAAAAGAGCCGAACAGGATTAAAATTTAGACCAAAAGGAGGATGATAGTGTTACATAACCCAATGTAGGATAAGATTTAGGCATATCATATACTGTTGTGTGTTAATCTTATTGGAAAATGCGTTGGATAAAGAAAATTGAATTAAATCAACTATTATGCAGAATACGTATGGTATAATCAAGTATCATTTAGCGATAATACCATGCGTATTCAGCGTGATATTAAGAGAAAACAACTCCGAATGGCTTAAAGCTCCTTTCTTAGATAATATAAATCTATAGAGAATTGTTTATACATAGGGATCAAGATCATCATCATCATTATCCAGTTCGAAATTCCGTAGTGAAGCGAAGTCTGGAGAGGTCCAATAATACGCAACCTTACCTCTATACAATAAAGAGGTTATTTTCGGTAATATATTGTGTCAAATATAGTCCAGTGATTAAGAGTTTTAGTTGTCAAAACCCATTAATAATCAGTTTATATTTAGACAATATCTTACTAGCTAGTCTGGTTTTTTTGGGATTTTAATTATGATATATCTAATTCCTGAAAATGAAAAGAAGAAAGAGAAAAGCAGATTAGATCTGTGAATGGTAATGATTAAACATGCATACAGTATATGTGGGACTGGCCCCAATGTGATTAGTTGCAAAGAATTTTTGCCGACGATTTAAGAACAGCCACAAAGGATAAAGTGGATTAATTTGAAAAAGTCTTGTTATTAGTCCTTTCCATTCCAACTTTAATTAACATTAAACAAATTGGATTAAGTAATTAACATTCACTATGGCGGTGCTTTGACTCATTTGTTTTGCATCATCTTTGCATCACATCAACGTGTCCGGAGGATTTCGTCTTCGGTTTATTTAATTGAAATTTGAGTTAGTAGTTTACATATAAAGTTAATTAGGTTTTTGAATTATACATATTAAAAGTGAGTCAAAATCAAGGGTCCATGATGGAGCTATTAATGGATGTGCATATGACAAGCTATGATTTCACAAGGGAAGCAACCTCACCAATGAATGAGGAAATCATTAGCTTGCAGAAAGGTGGGTTAAATAACCCCTCTCATTCAATTCTTTGTGTCCCCATTGGGGCTTTTCTTATTGCCTAACGATTACATTTTCTCCCTTTTATGTGTTTTGAAAATTGTACGTTAAAACTAGATTATCAACTTGTCAGACTATTTCATAATTTTATTCTAAAATACTTCTTCATTCGCTTTAGATGCTAAGGTCTCAACATGTTATTTCCAGTATACAAGGAAATTAACCATCAAATGGGGCTTCAATTTGAACTTTGAAGTCAACTTAAAGTTCACGGCGTTGAATATGTGGGATTGACTTTTGTTATCTGTTTTGGATACTACTGAGTATGCCCAATTGAAATGAGGGAAACATCATAATTGTCCAAATCAAAACCACATGAATGGAAATCTCCCACATAATTTCACTTCATGCATTTTTTACTTTTCATCATTACATGTTCTGCTGGCTACAAGTCATTACAGGGCCCAACTTGCACTAGACTAGTCCAACTCCTTCCATCCCGTTGCCAACCTGAACTGAATAGAGAGTCATTAATAATATTTTATATTAAAAAAAAACACGTTGCAGCGTGATTCAAACTAATTACTGGGATTTGGAGCCAAAAATACCCTCCAAGATATACTTTTAATTGTTGTATGAAATGAGATAAAGTTATCTTTGACAAATAATATAATTTAATACCATTATATATATAATTGATAGAATGATTATGCATGTAAATGAATTAATTCTTATTGTTTTTTCTTTCTTGTCTCTTTTGAGTAACAACTAGCTATTTAAAATCTCATCAGAAGTGAAGTCCCTTAAGGATCTTTGGATGTTCAATCTCTCTTATGACAAGTAGTGACGTTCTTTGTATGGCTTCAAGCATGGCCACAGGCTGTTGGTTAGTTAATACGAACATTAATAATCTTATAACATATGGTACGCAATCTACTTATATGTGTCCCACTTCACTCTCTCCCATATAAGTTTGCCTGTGAACAAAAGGAATATATAGAGATATCACCATCCCTCTCCCTCTCACTCTCACTCTCGCTCTCGCTCTCGCTCTCTCTCTCTCTCTCTCTGTTTCGTGGTTGAATGCTGATTTAGCCCGTAGTTCTTGCTCATCTTCCGGTTTACCCTCCATTGAACAAACACACGCAGAGAGATTAAAAATAATACCCATTCCCATAAATGGACAACACCTTATCCCCCTCTCGTCAAATCTAACCGCTCTGTTTAGATAAGAGTGAAATCGATCTATTACAAAATCTCCGCCTAATCTTTCAAACTTAGTCCCCCAACTTAGTTTGTTATACACAAACAACACGTTTTTTTTCCTTAATGGGTTCTCATGAATTTCGCTCTTTCTCCTTAATCCAATAGGGTTTAAATTCTGCAACTTCGCTTGCATCAACTCACTATTCTTCCTTTTTAACCAGAACCAGATCAGATAGTCCCTATTACGGAGATCATCATCATCAGTTCTTGTTCCTAGTTCACGTTGATGGACTGCTTGAGTGAGATAGAAGGAAAACAAGCTCATGATCCTATTTTTACTGAAAGAATGAGTAAATCCTCACGTTGTGTGTGCGTTCCTGGTCCTGTAATCGTTGGAGCCGGCCCTTCAGGGCTCGCTGTAGCTGCTTGTCTAAAGCAAAAGTGTGTCCCAAGCACAGTTCTTGAGAGATCTAACTGTATTGCCTCTTTGTGGCAACTTAAGACTTACGACCGTCTTCGTCTTCATTTACCTAAGCAGTTCTGCGAGCTTCCTCTTAAGGGATTCCCCGCCGAATTTCCAACTTACCCTACTAAACAGCAATTCATTGCATACTTAGAGGCATATGCTGAAACTTTTGATATTCGGCCAAGGTTCAATGAGACAGTATCATGCGCAGAGTATGATCACGCTCTTGGGTTTTGGCGTGTCAGGAGTGTGGGGCTAAAGGGAAAGGAGATAGAGTACGTAAGCAGGTGGTTGGTGGTAGCCACTGGAGAAAATGCGGAGGCTGTTCTGCCGGACATTGAAGGTATAGAAGAATTTGGAGGAGATATAAGGCATACAAGTTTGTACAAGAGTGGAGAGGAGTTTAGAGGGAAAAGGGTTTTGGTCGTTGGATGTGGGAATTCAGGCATGGAGGTTTGCTTGGATCTGTGCAATCATGACGCTAATCCATCGCTTGTGGTCAGAGACACAGTAAGTTGTTGTACTACTAATACTACGCTTCAATCATCCTTCACTCTCTCTACTGTCTCTCTACAGAAAGGGGAAACCAAAAAAAAAAACTCGAAAAGTTTTTGCAACTTTTTGTCAATTCAAGAGTCGAATTTCGGGATTTTCTTTCTATCAGTTTATTGATCAAAACTTATCTTTTTTTTCCCCCCTTGTTTCCTCAACCAAGTCCAAGCAGTGCAATAGTAGTCTTCTCCGCAACTGCTAAAAATTCCATGAAAGCTGAGAACTGTTGCTCTTATAGAAAAGTTGGCCCTAAAGGAGAAAATTATATTATATTACATACATGTAATTACATATGTTATAGAGTTCCAAATACTTAACAATCTATATATTATATTGCGAGTAGAGAAGTAAAAATCCTTTTCATCTTTAACTTTCTTGGGATTCCCAAGCATGCGTAACATGGGTCAGAATTGTAGTATCTTACAAATATGTTGATAATAATTATAATACATCAGAAACCATTTTCATGTTCCTCTGATTAATCTTCCCTGTAAGAAAGTCAATACGCACGCACGACCTCCAGCTCTAGGCATGAATTGATCGAGGAGGAGGGAATAGTGAGGATTAAGGGGAAAGCCCGTCATCTCTTTCAATAGTCTTGTTTTTTAGGGCACTTATGAATTTTATTTTAAATTTAGGTGCATGTTCTACCACAAGAGATGCTATGGAATTCAACTTTCGGGTTGTCCATGTGGTTGCTAAAGTGCCTGCCCATATGGCTTGTCGATCGGCTGCTGCTGGGAGCGTCTTGGTTTAAACTGGGTGACACGGCTAGATTCGGATTGGACCGGCCGCAATTGGGTCCCCTTCAACTCAAGAACCTGTCCGGGAAAACCCCAGTTTTAGATGTTGGAACACTTGCCAAGATCAAAAGTGGAGACATTCAGGTATTTTCCTAATTATTATCAGGTTATCTTTTTTACATATTCCATATCGCATTCAACCTTTTACCCTTTAAATTGCTCTTTGGCAGCTATTTCCTTGATGATGGATCCTTTTAATCTACTGTTTCTATCTTATTACTTGTTTTTTTTTTCCCCCTTCATTCACACTCGCTTAGTTCTCTCTTTTCGTCTGCTCTTCCTTTTTAAATTCCTTTACTTCCTCTTTTCCTTTCCATTATCAAAGTTACTTTAACAATTCTCGTATTATCAATTTCTCATCAACTATTTATCATGTCCTTGCCTAAGTTCATACAAGTCATAATTTGTTCAATTTACTTATTTTTTCTTTAAATTTTTTAAAATCAAAAATTGATAATTTATAATAATTTAATCAGAAATTTATAATAAAAGAGAATACTTAATTATTAGAATTCAATACTAGATCTTGTGTTTTTTGTGAAAAATATTTTTTGTTTTTGTTGCAACACTTTCTTTACAAAATTTCGATTGAACTAAGTTAAAAGGGAGAAGGAAGAGTATACTAATTAATTTTCCATCTTCAAATCAATCATTCCCGTAAGTTATTGTCCCAATAAGAAAAAGATAGAAAAAAATATCGTAGAAGTGAAATTTGATATAATTCAAAACAAGAAAGTAGCAATTCCAGTAATAACAAATAAACCATAATTAACCCTGATAACATATATTCGATTCCTATTATGAATGCCTAGATTCAAGCATCTCTTTTACACCTTTTTTTTGAAGTCGGATCCTAAATTTGACCGCTATTAGTGTAGGTATGTCCTGGTATCAAGAGGTTAAAACGTCGTGCCGTGGAGTTTGTTAATGGGAAAACCGAGAACTTCGAAGCAATTATTTTGGCCACAGGTTATAAAAGCAACGTACCCTCTTGGCTAAAGGTGCTTTTATCTACCTTTATTCTAGTTATTATATGTATATTTCCCTTCTTTTTGTCAAGTTTCTTGATTCTTATGTGTCTGTTAAATTACTATAGCAACCCAAGTTTCAAAAAGGCTAACAAAAAAGAGAACATTGGCATGAATTGAACTTGTCAGGAGGAAGACATGTTCTCGGAGAAAGATGGATTGCCAAGAAAGCCATTTCCACATGGATGGAAAGGAGAGTGTGGGCTATACGCAGTGGGGTTCACTAAACGTGGACTACTAGGTGCTTCCATGGATGCCAAGAGAATAGCTGAAGACATCGAACGATGTTGGACAGCAGAAGCCAAACATAGCATGCCCTGTGCTAGGCCACTTCTGTCTCGACCATCTCAGTGATTATGGGGAATTTTAACTGGAAAAACATATAGAGTTGATGAAAAGCACTGAAAGGGTTTTCTATGAATGAAGGTGACGAAAGACGCGCGCATTATCTAGGGTGGGTACTTGTTCTCATCCTCGATCGTGAAAGGAGAAAAAAAAGAGTTGGGGTTGGACCAAAAAGGGTTATATATAAAGATGAATGTACCCTTATCTCTTTTATCAGGATCTGAAACCGGCCAAAGGGTTTGGGAATTAAAGAAAAGTTCAGAGCAAAAAGAAAAGGTCGTTTATGGCGTGGGGGACCTCAGAGATCGACAAGCTACCTGTACATCATCTTGTACATTTGCCAAATTTTCTCTAATTAGGTAATGACTTTTCTAGATAGGAAAAAGAAGGTGGTGGTAGGTTGTTTGGTATTTGTTTGCCCGGTGATGATTAGATATGATTTTGTGGTTTTTTTTTCATTTTCCCAATAGGGTTTTGGATATGAGATCATGAGACTATTAACATGTAATCTAATTCTGGTCTGCTAGCTGCCTAAAATTATATGCTTCACATCATCTTCCTTGTAGCTATCTAGGTTTGAGAAGTGCTCAAGAGAAATTGCCATTTCTAATGGCAAAATTCTTACGGATCATATAAATGGTACAATTCCTCCGATCCCTTTCTCTGTTTCTTTTTTTTGGCTTTTTTTTTTCTTTCAAGGGGCGTCCTTTCTGCAAATTTGGTATAATTCAATCCCAGGAGAGGTCAGGACCACCGACTTCTCATGATAACCTACATATGGGCATTTAAAATCGACGGAATCACGTTAAATGAAACGAGATTTGTCAGTGATTCTTCTTGTTATTTACATTTTACTCTCACTCTCACAGCCTCAGTTACGTCCCTGGGTTTGTAAGTTGCAATTAAATCCTCCTCATCGATCTTAACATGTTCAAACACCAATCTGCTGTTATTATTAGCTAGCTACCAGCTGTTTAAAAACCTTAACTGATAGGTATCTTCGGAAGCTCCATACCAATATCCCAATATGCAATTTAATGCCCACCAGGGCCATGACACTAGTACGTAGAAAGTGCTTCAGTTTAGAGAATGGCCATTGTGAAGATGATTCATGCCATCTTTTTATCCTTTAGTAAAAAGATTATACAGCCAGCAATATCTCGGTCTTCTACTTACCTCTTCAGGCAAATCATCCATCATATATGCAGGAAATCGTCGTCCTTAGCTCATCCATAATAAATCAATTATTTCAAACATACCTTATGAGCTTGCAATTTTCTATATGCCACAACTTATCCTACTAATTGAACCCTAAAGCTATTTGGTTGGCAGCCAGTTTTGTCCGGACAATACAACCCGAAATGTCAACCTAAAAGTTGAAGATCATTTTAGAAAAAGTTCAACTTACTAATCATTTGTTACGGAAATATGTAATAAAAATCAGTTTGGTTGTGATTTTATAGAGCACTTAGTTACCTGAATGAACCAAAAATATAAACCATGCATGCATCGCTACATTAGTTAGACTAACATAAATTGAAAATGTTGAAATAGATGAGTATTTTTATTAATAAAAGCCTGTTATGAAATAGCTAGTTCTCAGATGAGGGAAAAATCAGGTGAGAAAAAGTGTTTGAAGAACGGAAAATTTAGGCATGCAATCCTATTGCTAAAGTTCCAAACTGGTAATTCCAAGTTTAGCAGCTTATTCATTTGATGATTATAAACTTTTAAGTTTTGATTTTCGTATTTATTCCAAAATCTTTTTGGATAATGTTTATTATAATACTTAGCATAAAGAAAGAGCGCTTTTTAAAAAAAGAAACTATCCAAGATCCTTTTAAGTCTTGAACCCAAACCATATCAAAGAAGCCTAATTAAGTAGATTTTAATTGTGAGCCAATCTTACATAGTTTAAGACAAGGTCAAAACCCGATTGCTACTATTTTTTTTTTTACTTTGATTTGAATACAATATTTTTCTCTTGTAGAACAATAAGGCAATTTGTTTACATCATAAAATGAAGGATCTAATTATTACATAAAGTTCCTCATAACTATGATCTATAATTGATTTACCTCCTTCATCTAATTAATTATTACATAAA
>JAOQML010000008.1:20638793-20649385 GCA_027568935.1 Erythroxylum urbanii
ACGGGCGGCCCATGGCCCTGGCAGGCTGGGTGGGCCTGGCCATGGGCCGCTATTCTCGTCCTGCCACAGCCCACTGGCCATATTTGGTTCGTATAGGCCAGGCCACGGGCTGGGCCATTCCCAGCCCGCCCGAATACTTTTTTCAATGAGCCGGGTCGGGCCATCGCCAGCCCAGGCCCGGCCTGGCCCATTGATATCCCTAACTCGAGTGCATTGAGTGAAACCTTAGTGATGGTGTAAACAATTTTGTTTTTATTTTAAAAAGATTATTGACGTGATTATTACTGATGTTGACTTATGAAGTTAGTTTTAGGATAACTTGATTCTAATTATATGTTAATTTGATTAATATGATATAATGACTTTAGATGGGCAGGTTGAAATTAATATAGGATGGACTTTTTGAGATTGATAAATTAGATTACTATTTGTTTAAGGATAAGCAAAAGTTTAGGTATGGGCATGTTTAATAAATGCTTATTTGACTACAATTTTACTCATATTTTGCTTGAAATTTAAGTGTTTTGTTGTATATTTTGTACTTAATTTGCTCTAAATGCATTTATAGGTGATAATTTCCTTCTCATACCAAAAAGAGAAGAATTCGAATGAAGTAATGGCATAAATGAAGATTTGAAGCAAGTTGGACTTACAAGGCCGTGTGCCCATATAAGTCTCTATGAACATGTAAATTCACAATTTTAGGTGTTTTTGGAGATACATGACCATGTAAGTGATCGTGTATATCCCATAAACCTTAAATTTTACTACAAAAATATGTAAGTGGAGCCAAATAGGAGAGCTAAATTTTAAGAGTTTTTAAGTCGTAAATAACATTCAAAGGAGATGATTTTGATCAAGGGATAAGGAAAACATGAAGCTAACATCAAGAGGCCTAACAGAAAACTACATTCAATCCAAACTTGCAATAAGATTCATTAGAAGAAAATTGGAGATTTAGAATTATGAATTCTTTGCCTTTTAGTTTCTCTTCTGCATGTTTGTTATTGATTTTATTTTCTATGAGTAACTAAATGAGTTTAGTGTCTAGGTGTGATAGACCCTAGTTTTTTATAACAATATGTCTTAATATTTTATTCAATACAATTATTTGGATTGATTTATTGTGATTCAATTATGCATTTTATTCTTATTCTAATAAATCCAGAATATCAGTGCATAATATGATTCCATATGATTGAGATTAAGAAATCCTCTTGTATGAATAGATATACCATAATTAAAAGGATTTACATACAAACCTAGAAATAGATCAACAAAAATCCTTTGGATTAGAGTCAAACTTAATAACGAAATTCATAAATCAATAAAGCAATCATAGGGGTTTTCAATAGAAAGATTTCTATTAATCAACAGATTTATTAGTTATTAATAGTCTTGAGAAAGATATTAACATAAGATAGAAATTTCCACAGTTCAATAATCAATAATATAATTGCATGATAAAGGATTAATATTTAATGATTCTTAGGGGGATTCATCATCTAGACACTATTATTTAATATTGATTTTTCGAAGTAATTTCATCAGTCTTGTGTTCAGAATTGTTTTGATTCTTAGTTTATTCGTTTAGTTTAATTCTTTTTAATTAAAATCCAAAATATAATCCTTAGATTAGATAATAGAAAAAGGGTAACTACAATCTTTGTCGGATCAACTTGTACTTGCCCATTTTAGCTACAACTACACTATGCACTTGCGGTAAATTTTAATATTGACGTACGGTAGCATGTCATAACACTACACAAAATAAACTAAACTAGTACTATAGCAGTGGTAAGTTTAGGTCGATCCCACAGAGAGTATGTGTAAAGCTTTCGAAATGAAATTAATCCATGTTTAGGTTTAGGGGGTTTTGGTTTTAAAAATGAAAAAATAAAATAAAGTTAAACTAACAAATAAAAGCCAATTAGAAAAAATGTAAAAAATGATGAAAGTGGAGAATTCGATAGGGACATGGTTCTTTGGTTTAATCCGGTCTACACCCAATTAAACATATTTCAATGATTTGTTGTTCTCAAACCTCTCCTAAAAAGTATTAGTCGTGGATTAATCTATTAACCTGAGTTTTCCCTTAGGTATTGTTTAATTAAGATACGATCGTTAATTAAACTTAACTACCAAATAACCTAGTATATGTCCTCTAGAATTAGTTAGGAATTAGCATTACGAATTAGGTAGACCAATTAATTAGGGCAACAACCACATACAATGCATCATTTTACTTAGTTTATGTTATCCCTAATGATTATGAACCATTAGTCGCTACAAATAAATTTTAACATAACAATTATGGATTATATTAAATATTCTAACAATAAGTTTGTAATAAAATGATCCAATGAATACATTAAAATCATCTTTCCACAATACCCAAACAATAATCGTTGGATAACATAAGCAATTTCTAAAGAGAGAAAGAAACAACAAAACAATGGAAGGAATCCTTAATTGGGTCATCGGCGTCGATGTCACCTTCGAATTGATGTCGAGAAGCTATCCCTCTATGGGTGTTTCTTTTGCCAAATGTCTGCATTTGATCTCTTTGTTGTGTTGTCGTTTTACTTCATAAGGTGTTCCGTTTTGGCCCTCCTTGCTTATCCACCTACATTGTTGTTTTGGACCTCTTTGTTTATCCACATGCATTGTCATTTTGGTGCTCTTTTATCCACCTGTTGCATTGCTTTCTTCTTCTGCATTTTGCTCTCATTATGCTGCCGGTTAGCTCCTTCTTGCCTATCCACCTGTGCTGAGCTGTCCATCAACCAACCATCACTCTTCACACTTCTCTTTTAATAAATTACCAGGTTATTGTTAAATGGACAAATGGTGGTGGCCATGTAAATCCATGCATAGTTTTAGCCGTGAGCAACATAGCTTGGTTCTTTCTTCTTTGTGTTTTCATTTTCTTGTCTCCTTCTTGTGTTTCAGTTTTCTTCTTTTTACTCTATGAAGACAAGTGAGTATTAGTCTTCAAAAAATGGCCCAAATATTATGCTTTTGACTCACTTTAGCTCATTTACTTCCGAATTATGCCTAAAACCATATACGAGTCAAAGTGAGTACCGTAAGCAATTTCATGTCATTAATCGTTGTGTTATGGAATAATTATACAATTAATTAAACATATGTAAATTTCCCCCACACTTGGCTTTTGTCCTTCCTCAAACAAAATATCAAAATTAAGCTCATAGACCCAAAAACATTTACTCAATTCCCATATGTTCAAAGAATATATAATCATAAAAAAACATTATTGAATTTCAAAAACATAACAAGAACTTAACATCCCAAGCTTTCATACATAATCAATCAACATTTAATACCTTTAACAACTAAGCAATCTAATGGTAGACTTGAAAATTGTGTTTAACTAAAATATATTCATGGGTATGCTCAATACCATTCACAATCAAGACATTCCATAACTTTACATATCATTTCATTTCTCTACCACTAAAATTCATGTGCAAAATCAAGGATCAAAGGACTTTTCAAGGTTGTAATATGGGAAAAGGTAAGGTGACATGTATTTGGGTCAAGTAGCATGAAAGTCATTAAAGCTAATAAAACAAAAACAACACTCAATGTGATATTAAGTTCACAAGTTAACGTTCATTCAGAATTAGGTACTGTCAGCTATGATGAATGCAACAATTATATTTCCCAACTCCAATTCAAGCTCTCATACCATAAATCATATGAAGTGTAACCAACTAGAAGGAATCACCCATACAATTGATGATAACAATACATTAAAACTATAATGAGTGAACCTTCCAAGACAACGTCTACCTCATATCTAACAAACTCAAGTAACCTATTCAATACAACTTTAGGAGGAAAGATTAATCATAAATGACTTTTCAATGCATATACACTTCCTCCTTGATACATTTACTTAAACATTTTTTTCTTTTTCTTTTTTCTTTTAATTCTTTTCTAAACATTAAAAGAAACTACATTAACATAGGAATTTCAATGATATGACATATAATAACATCCCAACTTTATAACTAACCCACACATATGTACATCTCCATTTTTATACTTTTGTACATCCACAAACTCAACAATCGCAAATGCTCCTCTAGCTTTATGGCTTGGGTAAGACATTTGGTTAAGTTTAACAGCATGTAATGTAGTTAGTACATAAAGGGAACGTAAATAAAGCTTGAGGAGGCTTAACAAGGGAAAAATCATGTCAATAAGGTAAGCTATTTGACTAATGTAGCTTATGAAACAATGAATGCCTAATCATCTCCATGTTAATGCAAGTGATTAAAATGTGGTCTCGAATAGAAAATCAAGGCAAAGTTAGGATGTACATGTCATGAAGTTCACACATAAACAAAGACAATGGGACTAGTATGGATGTGTCAGTCTAATAAAGCTTAAAATCTCATCGGCTTTATCTACCACTAATCACTACTCTTCTAAAGATAATGCACATAGACCAATCACAAAAGTAAAAGTACATGCTCAAGTTGCTATGAAATTCTCTAGTGAATTCATTCTCTACTCATAACTATATAGTCCTAGAAGCAATAGAAAATGAGCAATTGTTTCTTTGTTTGTTTGTTTTATTCTCTCTCTCATTTTGATTGAAAACTTAAAACAAGTAAGAAATAAACTAACATAAAAACATACACACATAGCTAACTAATGCGAAAAAAGTAAAGGAAAAGAAATTTACTTTCCTTCGGTTGCCTCCCAAAAAGCACCTTTGTTTTGTGTCACTGGATTGACTCCTTCTTCTCCTCACATGACAGAATTATGATCTTTTAGTATCATAGTTTGAGCCACTGCCACGTAAGGTTGTTCAAGATAGGGCCTCAGTTGATAATCATTCCCATTCAGCATCTTTCTTATCTTTTGACTTTCAATCTCTACTGAGTCTATGCATTCTAAAAAGATCTTAAATGTCTCTTCACATTTTTCTTCCTCATTTAATTCCTCTAACTTGCTAGGTAAAAGTAAGGAGTCATTCTTAACAACAAATTGGAACTCATTATTTACCTTCGAACTAAAAGATATAGCTTTTTCTACTTCAAGCTCCTTCTCAACTTCTTCTTCACATGTAATTCTTTGAGTATTGCTCTTAAAATTCTCATTCTCCTCATCATTCTGTAAGGTCTCCGTGCTGACATCCATTAGGTATACCTCAGGTTGATATGACTCCTCCTCTTCACTTTGCAACTCTAAGTGATCGATCCTCCTAGCCATGTCACCTGTTTGGTTTTCCACGTTTTAGGGTCTAGACATTGTATCTTGTTGGAGTTGTTGTATGCCCTATTGATGTTGTTGTTATATATCATGTTGTAGCTACTGCATACTCGATTGAAGCTGAATATCTTTAGTAGTAGAGATCTTGATAAAGTCATCCAAAGATATACCTGAATCTTGTTGGCTCTCCATATCTTAGACACTAGACATTGTATCATCCCAAAATTGGCATCCATCCTACTGCAAGTGTATTATGTTGAAATTGCTGCATAACCTGTTGTAGTTGCAAATTATTATTATTCACAATATTAATCAGTTCTTCTAGCGCATTGTTGTGTATCCTGCAACTATCATGGAAGTAACTTTGTTGATTATCCCATCCATAACTAAAGTTAGTTTGATCAGTCCAACCTTGGCTATAGGATTGAGAATAAGAGATATAAAAGAAATTACTTTTGTTCATGTCAAAATATATTTTTTAACATAGCAAACATTAAACAAACAGTGTAAAGATCGAG
This sequence comes from Erythroxylum urbanii, assembly GCA_027568935.1. Lineage (NCBI taxonomy): Eukaryota > Viridiplantae > Streptophyta > Magnoliopsida > Malpighiales > Erythroxylaceae > Erythroxylum > Erythroxylum urbanii. Next base: position 20,644,559 of record JAOQML010000008.1, read on the forward strand.
AAATAACTGAAAGAAAACTAATTAGAAACAAATATGTACATAACACTAATTAAAATCAATAACAAAAACTAAAACAACTCACTTCCAGGAAATGGTGCCAAAATTAGTAACGCGTCGTATTACTATGCAAAATAAACTAGACTACTACTATAAGAATGGTGAGTTTAGGTTGATCACACAAAGAGTGTGTGTAAAGCTTTCGAAATGAAATTAATTAGTGTTAGGATTTAAGGGGTTTTGGTTTTAAAAATAAGAAAATAAAATAAAGCTAAACTAACTAACAAAAGCAAATTATTAAAAAATTAAAAAATTATGAAAGTGGGGAATTCAGTAAGGACTTGGATCTTTGGTTTAATCTCGACTTACACCCAATTAAACATATTTCAATGATTTATTGTTCTCAAACATCTCCTAAAAATTATTAAACGTCAATTAATCTATTAAACCGAGTTTTCCCTTAGGTATTGTTTAATTAAGATATGATCGTTAATTAAACCTAACTACTAAATAACCTAGGATATGATCTCTAGATTTAATTAGGCAGTAGCATTACAAATTCGGTAAACTGATTAACTAAGGCAATAACCACATACGATGCATTATTTAACCTAGGTTATGTTATCCCTAATCATTACGAACCATTAATTGCTAAAAATGAATTTCAATATAATAATTACGAATTATATTAAATATTCTAGCAATGTGTTTGTAATAAAACGATCCAACATTAAAATCATCTTTTTATAATACCCAAACAAAAACCGTTGGATAATATAATCAATTTCTAAAGAGAGAAATAAACAATAAAAAAATTGAAGGAATGTTTAACTGAGTCATCGGTGTCGATGTCTCCTCCGAACTGGCATGGAGAAGCTACTTGATAAGTGTAAATTACATTGTGTTTTAGTGTATAGTTTGATATGTGTTTAGTTATTAATTCTATCATTTAGTATGTGTTTAGGTTAGAATTGTGTTAGTTTTTTAATTATTTGTGTTTTAAGTGTTTTATGGGTTAGTAAAAGCTTTTGAGCTTAAACATTATGTTTTTGAGGTACCTTGATATGTTTGCTAGTGTTTTAGGTTCAACATCAAAGAACGGAAGAGTTTCGATGGAAACTCGGGCTATAACACAAGCTAACGATCATGGCAGGCAGGCCATGATTGTGACAGAAGCACTAAGATTGGTCGACGATCGTGGCCTACATGCCACGATCTTGACAAAGAGCTTACTTACGGGCCATGATCGTAGCCACTGTCAAGACAAATGCAGGGACATTTCTAGCTCAAGTTTTCAAGGGACTTTTCAGTCTTTTTAGACCCAAACAAAAACCATAGGTTACCCTAAATAGAAAATCCTATAAGAAGAACATGACATGAGCAAAAAAGGGAGTCATCATTTAACCACTTTTGGAAACCCTAAAGAGAGAAAGAGGAAGAGAAAGAGAGGAGGAAGAGGAAGGAGGAAGAAGAAGCGGTCTCGATGTGCTTCCTGGATCAGAAGGTTTCCAACATTGCTACCTTCCTAGATTGTCCATTCTAAGTTTCTATTTCCTTTTCATTTCAATTTTATTCATCTATAAAGTTGGGATGGATTGTATGATGGTAGATGGTATAATGATGATGATGTTCTAACTCTCCTTTGACATTTTATTTTGATTTAATATTATTCGAGTTGATTTTGTGTTATTTTAATTGGGTATTATGACTTGCTGCCTTTCTTGCATAATTCGGTAATAAACAAAGAGGGTAAACTAGATAAAAATGATTGGATCGGATTAATGAGAGTTAGGCGATTCAATAGAATCTATAATTAATCATATCGGTAATTGCTCAATGATTAATTCCTTCATGTTTAACTTCTGATTTAATTGTTGAATTCAATTCTCGTATTTACTTTCTGTTGCATTGTTTTTTTCATATTCATATCACTTTAACCTTAGATTATTAGGATTAGATTACTCTCTTTCCTCGTGTGATCGACACCTTTAATACTGAGTCACGCCGTGCACTTGGGGAAATTGAGGGTTCATAAGATTAAAACTTACCCCGATCAATACCCTCCTTAGGTTTCTCACAATTGAGAGATTTGTCCCTTCTCTTCATTAAAACCAAGAGCTCCCAAGAAAAATTGCTTCAGCCCTACAAAACATCCCCAAAGGAAAACCCTATATTTTTTTCTTAAAACCAACCCTAAAACCCTCATCCTATTTCTGCGTTTTTATTTCTTATTGCCCAACATCTGTGTTTCATGCCTAATGCCTACGTTTTTCTTTTTCCAAATGTCTGTGTTCCATCTCTTGGTTGTGCTACCGTTTTATTTCATGTGGTGTTGCATTTTGGTCCTCCTTGTTTATCCACCTGCATTGTAATTTTGGTTTTCTTTTATCCACCCGCTGCATTGTTTTCTTCTTCTGAGTTTTGGTCTCATTGTGTTGCCGTTTAGCTCTTCCTTGCCTATCCACCTGTGTTGCAGACGTCCATCATCCAACCATCACTCTCCACACTTCTCTTGTAATAAATTAATAGGTTTTTGTTAAATGGACAGATGGTGGTGGCCGTGCAAATCCATAAATAGCTTTGGTCACGAGCAATATAGCTTGGTTCTTTCTTCTTCTTTATATTTTCATTTTCTTGTCTCCTTCTTGTCTATTAATTTTCTTCTTCTTACTCCATGAAGACAAGTGAGTATTAGTCTTCGAAAAATGGCCCAAATATTGTGCTTTCGACTCAATTTAGCTCTTTGACTTTCGAATTATGCCTAAATTTACATATGAGTCAAAGTGAGTATCTTAAGTAATTTCATGTCATTAATCGGTAAGTATTATGGAATAATTATATAGCCAGTTAAGCACATGTCAACTTAATCTAAGTCAATCAGGTTTTTAGCATCATTACCAGGGACTAGGAAAGCCTAGATTTTATTAATCTATCCGTTATCATTTGTATTTATTTTATTTTATTTTATTTTTGAATTATTCATTTAATTATCTTTTGAACTTTTCTACTTTGACCTTAAGTTTGTGGTTTATTGTTAGGATTTAAGATTCATTACAATAGCCAAAACTCACAATGGAAGACAATATTCTTATGACAGTTATGGTATGTCATTGCCTATGGCAACATCACCATTTTGGAAAGAAAGGTTTGGTGATGTGTTTTTTGGACGCTCAATGAATATCTTATGTCACAATATTTGTGGGAGTAACCACTACAATCATAAATTTTGGGCACCAAAATATATGTGGGAGCAACCAAGCATACAAAACTAGCCTCAGAGTTCACCCTATAAGAATACTTAAAATTTAGGATGGAGTAACCCTTACGCTTATGGATTGAATAATTATGCTTCAACTGAACACTTATAAGAAAAGTCCTAAGAAAAGCTGCTTATAGATAAAATAGTGGAATGTCTTGCTAAATACATAGCAAGCTAACATGAATTTGAAGAGGGATTTTCTTCACCTGAATATATTAAGCATAATAGAGCATATTATTTGAGCCTATTAACGCCTCAGAGTGAAGAACCGATAAAGTTCAGCTTCATAAATGAAGTTGCATTCCAAGAAGACAAGGGAGTAACTGCTACTTTAAAGGGGAAGGGCAAACAGAGGAAATAGAGGAAGAAGAATTAGAGGAAGCCTCTGTCAAAGAAGAGGAAGTAGAGAAGTGCAAAAAGATAATTGAAGAAGAATGCTACAAAAAATTGTCGCCAGCATAGAAGGAAAAAAGATAATTGTTTAATTTACGGTACCAATGGCTTCATGTTATAAAGGACTTATAGTCTGAAAGACTAAATTTCTTGTAATCTTATGTGTCGTAAATAGCAACTTTTTGATTATCCACGGGACTTCTATTAAACTGAGTTCCACAGCTCTTGCATCTCTTTTCTTCGTTTTTTTTGGAATACATTGGAAAGAAAACTGAAAAAAATGCTACAAAAGACTACAGTTTAGCCATAGGTTATACCCCGGCGATACAAAGTTCTGTTCCGATCTGAAACTAAAAATGGCATCGTGGTTGGCGAAGGTTCAGTAAGAACATACAATCCTAGGTGTACTTGCATGGCTTCAACTGCCAGACTATCTGCGCTTTTATTCCCCTCTTGATATACGTGATGAAACTGCACCTCCCAATCGAGCTCCAATAATGCGCGGATATCTTGCACCAAACGAAAAGTCACAGTCAGTAAGCATCCGAAAGAGGAAAGTATATTGATGACCTAGAGCGAATCTACTTCCAATATGATCTTCCGATAGCCTAGGTCCCATACATAATTTGTTTACAATTTGATACGATATATAAATTTCTTATAGTCTTTTTTTTTACGGTAAAATGAGATTATCTTTATTACGAATTCAAGAAATCAAGTAAAACAAGAGATGGTATAGAATGCCAAGCCCCTAAGCTTGCCTCGGAATGTGTTCCAACCACTAACATATGCATTACGACATTCATAGACCTATAGATAAAATGACATTTTGCAACTTATATCTCAGACAAAAGAGACTTACAGTCCTGAACTATCAAGCCAAAAGCAGACGAGTCATTCGTAGAATTGTTGTTGATAGCATGGCAAATAACTGAGAATTGGTTTGAACACAAAAGATTAACGCCTAAAATTCATTAACTTTATTTAATCGATTGTATTTACGTGTCTAATGTTCAATTAATAAAACCAACTCTAATAAATGTAATTTTTTTATTTTCATTTACTTCAAGATATTAACTAAATATAATTAGATTAGCCTATTTGTTTTCATTAATTTTGTTATTTTCAAATTTAGTAAAAAAAAGCTTTTTTTAGTTTTAATATTGATTTTTTAGTTT
>JAOQML010000008.1:20649757-20667288 GCA_027568935.1 Erythroxylum urbanii
AATTATCATTAATATAATTATATTAAATTAACAATCAAATGAGTTTTTATTTTGTTAAAAAAATAGTAGAAACCAAAAAAAAAATAGAAATCACGTTACAACAAAACTAAGCTACGTCTTAAATTCTCCCTCAGATTGTAAAAATAAATAAAAGATAGAAAAGATAGAAAAGGAGTGATGTGAAAATCATCGTTTCTTAATGCTAAGGATTGGAGTCCAAATCTAACGGCAAATGCTAAATTGATTGCTTGTTGAAATATTCTGACAAAGCTCCAATTGTATTTGGAGCTTACACCCTAGTTTGGTCAATTTAGATCTAGTTCCGACATCGTTTATCGTTAAACGGTTGTTCCCGATCGGCCATGGTTCCTCCGACGCTGTCCCAGCGATCTCCGTCGCCGTCGCAACCGTCTGGGTAAGTCTTACTACTATTTAGTTTCTATCAGAATTCTCAATTTACGATATGGCAACAATTTTGCAGAAAAGGCGAAGTAGGGGATCTGAAATCGCAGCTTCGACAGCTCGCCGGCAGCCGCGCTCCGGGAGTGGACGATTCGAAGCGAGAGCTCTTCAAGAAGGTGATCTCCTACATGACGATTGGGATCGACGTCTCATCGGTGTTCGGAGAAATGGTGATGTGCTCGGCGACATCGGATATTGTGCTCAAGAAAATGTGTTACCTTTACGTTGGCAATTACGCCAAAGTGAACCCCGATCTTGCCCTTTTAACTATCAATTTCCTTCAAAGGGATTGCAAGGATGAGGACCCCATGATTCGAGGGCTTGCTTTGAGGAGCTTGTGCTCGTTACGAGTTGCTAATCTCGTGGAGTATTTGGTGGGTCCATTGGGGTTGGGGCTCAAGGATAGTAATAGTTACGTGAGGATGGTGGCTGTTATCGGAGTTCTTAAATTGTATCACATATCTGCTTCTACTTGCGTTGATGCAGATTTTCCGCTCACATTAAAGCATTTGATGCTCAATGACAGTGATACGCAAGTAAAGATCAGTTGAAACGGTCGTGTGTTTTCTTATGTATGATTCTAATTCGTTAACAAATGTCCTATTGTCTATTATGTTAATTGTCCTTTGTTTCTTTTCTTTTTTCTCTTTATGTTTGTTAGGTTGTTGCAAATAGCTTGTGTGCTTTGCAAGAAATTTGGGGTTCGGAAGCTGCCAACTCGGAGGAAGCATCAAGGGAGAAAGAGGCTTTGATTAGCAAGTCTGTTATATATTACTTTTTGAACAGGTGGGTTTAGAATGGGTCTGAACTTTTATTAGCAGTAATAATTTAGCTATGGACATTGGACCATCCTAATTCTTCATGAGTTTACAGATTTATTTTTATTTGCCTATAGATGAAGACTTAATGTGCAATATGATTGTTAAGTTGGGCATTTGGATTCTCAATGCTTCTCTGTTGCTTAATTTTGTTGAAAGTAGTGAACTACATTTGGCCCAGTCCTTCAGTAATTGTTTTTCGGCAATTATACTGTCATCTGTGAATTGTAAAAAACAATTATGCTGTCATCTGTGAATTGTACAATCTTTATTTGGCTATAGCCGAAGATTTCAGGTGCAATATGGTTGTTGAATTGGGCATTTTGAGTTATGCATCTCTGTTGCTTAATTTTGTTGAAAGTAGTGATCTTCGATTGTCCCAATCCTTCTGTAATTGTTTTGTGGCAATTATGCTGTCATCTGTGAATTGTTTAATCTTCAATCTCAGTAACTTGTAAAATTTTTTAATTTAATCAAAGTTTCTTAACCAAAATGATCTTGATCTAGATTTCAAGCTGTCATTTTGAGTGACATCTAGTGAGGAAGGTGAATTTAAGGTCTGTCAGTCATAAGAACAGGATCTTCGTCAATTTCTGTTGAATGTTTTTCTATTGGAGATTCAAAGTAAATGTTGTACGGTGTATGTAATTCTGAAAATTAGAAAATCTTTGTGTTCTGCAAGTGAAGAAAACCACCATTTGCATGGAGATGACCATTTTTGAACTATGCTACTAGGTTTTCCTTCCAATATAAGCAATGTATAATCTTCTGACATTGTTTTGCTTGCAGGATTAAGGAATTTAGTGAATGGGCACAATGTCTTGTGCTTGACTTGGTTGTTAAATATTTACCTTCAGATAGCAACGAAATATTTGACATCATGAATCTCCTTGAAGATAGACTCCAGCATGCAAATAGTGCTGTTGTCTTGGCAACGATTAAAGTTTTCCTACAGTTGACATTATCCATGACAGATGTTCACCAGCAGGTTTCCTTTTCTTAACTGACGTTCTGATTTTCAAATACCAGTTGGCATTCCATCAGTATAGTTATTCGTTCTTCATCAATAATTCATGAAAGTTTAAATATAAAATGTTTTCTCAATTCTTCATCTTTTGATCGTTATGTTATGGAGAAGAGTTTAATCTGCCGAATGTTCATTTTCTTTGATTAATAGGATTTGAAGCGTAATTGTCTAAAAATTATGCATATGAAAAAATACCTGACAAATTACTTCACAGCTTCATGATGTAGGAGCAATAATTGATTTTTAAATTGTGGTTTTAAAGCATCTCTTCTAACGTTTCTTTTTGAGTCACTTGTTGCCATCCTAATTTTCTCTGGAGGTGTTTCTTTCAGTACAACAGTCTTTGTTCCATTTGGGGTTCAAATATATGTTAGTGGATTGTGATATGTTCATGTACAGAAGAAGAGTACCCATAATGCAACTTACCATCTCTGGCTAATATTGATAAGGTCAGAATCCCATTACAAGAAAAATCTTTTGTTGGTAGGTATATGAACGAATCAAAGCCCCTCTGCTTACTCTTGTGAGTTCTGGAAGTCCAGAGCAATCTTATGCAGTTTTAAGCCACCTGCATCTATTGGTAATGCGTGCACCGTACATTTTTTCCTCGGACTACAAGCACTTCTATTGCCAGTACAATGAGCCATCGTATGTCAAAAAGTTGAAGCTTGAAATGTTGACTGCGGTTGCAAATGAGAGCAATACTTATGAAATTGGTGAGGAATCATCTTCATAGTTCTATATTGAAATATCTGAGTAAAAAATTGATATGGCACATGTGTAGTTCAAGTTAAGGATCACGAATTTTGTGTGATCTTTTTGAATCACTTTCAGTGACGGAGTTGTGTGAATATGCTGCAAATGTTGATATTGCTATTGCACGGGAGTCTATTCGAGCTGTTGGCAAAATCGCATTGCAGCAGTATGATGTCAATGCTATTGTAGATAGGCTTCTTCAGTTTCTGGAGATGGAAAAGGACTATGTTACTGCTGAGGCCTTGGTGTGTCATTCTCTCGTTTCATTTTGGATGTTCTGTTTGAAACATGTCCCAGCAAGTGCACAGCACTACATGCAATATGGCATGTGATCTTATTTAAGTATCAGCTAACAGATTCTGAAGTTGGGGATTTTTTTCTATGCAGGTTCTTGTTAAAGATTTGCTTAGAAAATACCCTCAATGGAGTCATGATTGCATCGCAGTGGTTGGGAATATCAGCAGCAAAAATGTTCAAGAACCTAAGGCCAAAGCAGCGCTTATTTGGATGCTGGGAGAGTACTCACGGGACATGACTGATGCTCCCTATATTCTTGAGAGCTTAATTGAAAATTGGGATGAAGAGAATTCTGCTGAGGTAATACACCCACCCAATGGTTGGTTAGGTGTCTCATCTCCTAATTCATGCTGCTGTTACAAAATCCTAGTAGTGCTTTCTCTTGGATATGAGGGTGCATCTACTGATTATTTCGCAGATTCAAATTCTATGGGCTATGTTCTCATGTTTTACACGAGTCTTGCTCATACACTGTTGAAATCAAAACGGCTTTCTAATTACATTTTCTGCAATGCATTACCCGATTGTGCAGGTCAGGTTACATCTGCTAACAGCAGTGATGAAGTGTTTTTTCAAGAGACCCCCTGAGACACAAAAAGCATTAGGAGCTGCTTTGTCTGCAGGTCTGGCTGATTTTCACCAGGTATGGATTTATCAATGTGTTAATTGACATATTATATTTATCAAAGTTTCTTGTTTTTGGAAGATGTTTCATTTAACATTAAGTTGGTTACAGGATGTTCATGATAGAACCTTGTTCTACTACAGGCTACTGCAACACAATGTAACAATTGCAGAACGTGTTGTAAATCCTCCAAAACAAGCGGTGTCTGTTTTTGCTGATACTCAAAGCAGTGAAATCAAAGATCGTATTTTTGATGAGTTTAACAGCCTCTCGATTGTGTACGAGAAAGTAAATGCAGTTATCTTCCCTTGCATGTCTTTTCATTATAATGGATTAACCTGACTAACAGTCATCCACGATTGGGAGAAAAATTGTTCTTTTTTCTTTTTTGGGGTTGTGTGATGTTGTCAAGGGGAGTCATAAAGATGTGGTACGCTTGAAATTTAGATTTGAATTTTTGTTTTGGGAATATTTAGGTTTTTTATTTCTAGAGGCAACTCTGCAGATGATATCTTATTGCTCCTTAGGAAATTATCCTTTCTATGATAAATATGGATATTGTGACAAGCTTTCTCTTTAGATTTTTGTTTAAGCATCTTTGTCTTTTGATAAAAATAAGCATAGCAAAAAAGTTTGAAAGAAGAAAAATCTTTCTTCCTTCTAATGCTTTGAAATTTTTTTGAGTTCGGTTGCGGGATCTGAATATTAAATATGAATCATAGTTCTAATGTTCCAAGAAGATTAATCTTTGTTTGGAAAGTGGATCATTCACGTTTCCATCTAAGAGCCAACGTAGGACTCCTGTTGGCATCTTCGAGATTTTAACCTGATGGTTCTTAGATTTGCTGAAAGCTGTTTGAAGGCAGGTTTCAGAGTAACTGATGGTTGTTTAATTTTGCAGCCATCTTACATGTTCACCGATAGGGAACATCGGGGACCGTTTGAGTTTTCAGACGAGCTTAGCAACTTATCTATTGGGGCTGAATCTGCAAATGATGTTCCTGCTCATAGAGTTGAGGCCAATGACAAGGATCTGCTTCTAAGTACTTCAGAGAAAGAAGAAAGTGTAGGTGCCGGTATCAATGGTTCTGCATATACTGCTCCTCTTTATGATACTTCATCTTTGTCCTTTACTACTTCACAAGCACAGCCAGGTCATTCTCCACAAGCTAGCTTGGCCATTGACGATCTACTTGGTTTGGGACCGACAGCAGCACCTGCCTCTTCGATTACTCCCTCACCTCCTTCCTTGAAACTCAACTCCAGAGCTGTACTAGACCCAGCCACTTTTCAGCAAAAATGGCGCCAACTGCCAGTATCTACCACACAGGTTTGCTTTAGAAATTGGCTTTCATATTCCTCTATGTTGTACTGGTTGCTACTTTTACCAAAATTTTACATACTTTCCTCAACCATTCTTTACAGGAAAGGGACAAAATTATGGAAATGGTTTCTATTAATATCAGATCTGCCTCTTTAATTGCTTTAGTTCTACAATCCTGTTATTTTGCACTTGCTGATGGTTCTTGTGGTATTTCCAATTGCATTATTTTATTGATATAATGTCTTTTCATGTAACATGATACAATTCTCTCTTAATAATTTCCAGCATGCTTGCACAAATATTTTACGAACTGAGGTTGACAGCTGGCCAATGCGTCATTGTTGTTAAACTTGCTTGTCTTTATCCTCATATTGTAGGAATATTCTTTAAATCCTCAAGGAACAGTGGCTTTGACCGCACCTCAAGCCCTTATCCGGCACATGCAGGCCCAGTCCATCCAGTGCATTGCATCAGGTGGTCAACCACCAAACTTGAAGTTTTTCTTCTTTTCTCAAAAAGCAGAAGAATCGTCTACCTATCTTGTAGAATGTAAGATCAACACGTCATCAGCTAAAGCACAGATAAATATTAAGGCAGATGATCAGAGTACAACTGAGGAATTCTCAGCCTTGTTCCAATCAGCCTTGTCCAAGTTTGGCATCCCATGATTATTGGTACAATTTTTTACTCTAGGCTTCGATTTTGGTATCTTATTTTCTTTGTTCATGCTAGACGAAATGAAAAAAAAAAAAAGAAATAATGAAGGCTTGTTTCAGATAGCAGTAGACGAGTGTATAATGAGTTAGAAACAAGAAGTTAAGGTTATATTTCATTCTCATATTTTCTTTGTTCTTATAATTTATAATTCATCGTTTTCGAGATCCAAATTCTGTTCCGATGCAACTGAAACTGTCGGATCAGTTATGTTATTAGATGTGTCTTTATCTCAAAAATCTCTGGTAGTTTTGCGTAGAGCGACAGACGAGATCAACCAAAGAAGCAGTTCCCGTCTTTTGTGGTCGAAGAGGTCATGGAAGTCTTTTATTTTTTAAATATATAATGAAAAAGGTCTTTGTTTAACCAAAGTGCTTCTTCGATGCATCTCACCCAAAGAAAAGAAATGAAACAATCCAAGTGTAACATGTTAGTCTAAGCACATATACAAACATGTTCGACTTGGAGCATTTGGTTTGGTGTCTCACTTTTAACATTCGTCCAATCTAATCGTAAGAGACGTAGCAAATGCTTTGGTGAAATAAGCTTCGGAGTAGAGCAAATCACTAGCAGAGTGAGTCTCTAGTGGAACTAGAGAGCGCGCACAATCTGTGAATGAGAAGTTTAGTACTTGCTGTTCTCGGAGTTTTTTGAAAAGGGTACACAGTAACTGCTAAAAAGTTGAAGACATTAGGAGCACTCGAAACGACAAATTTTCCAGCCTTGAATTCCACCGTCTTGCAGTTCATATTTTAGCTACTACACATGTTAAAGAGTTAGACGACTGTCATGACAATGCATGCGTAAACATATTGAACAATGTCGTCCCCACAACCATCTGCCTCACCGGATCCGACTGGTCTACTAGTGTCACCATTGCCACCAGCACCTCCTCCAATACTGGAAATAATACCATCTTCCGTCTCTCCAGTCCTACCACTTCCTGCAGATTCAGCACTGCAGCTTGCCGCCAACTCACTGTCGCCGGTGGCTTCTTCATCACCTTTCGCAACTCCTTTGTTCGCGCTAACAGCTGCTTGGCTCCCACTGCTTTCTCCATGATACGGCCGGATGATGAGCCGAATAGGGCTGGAACCAGACGGTATTGGGCTGAAAAAAAATGATTAGCAATAAATAAAACCAAAATTTGCAAGGAGTCTCAAAGTCGTAACATGTGACACGTGAAATGAATATGTGGAAAAGAGTGAAGGACTCTCTCTCTCTCTTTGATTTTGTTTTTTTGAACTTAATAATGATTTCATAAATGAGACTTAAAATTACAAAATTGATGTCCAACTCTCCATTGACTTAGAATAGGAGACTCCAAACTGTAAGTTAGAATCCATAAGTTATAACAATTCAAGTACATGCTAGATTAGCGACTAAAATGAAATGAAGATGAATTAAAGGGACCACAATAACTTGACTTTAGAACTTATGTAATTAGTTAGACCTTTTGCAAGTATTGTCATTCTGATTTTAAGTTATCATTTTTTTTCCAGAAGTTTTGCAAGATATAAAGAGTAATTAGCAAATAATCTTCTGTATCTCTCAATCCATATATCATCCACGTGAACACCCAAAGCATGTAAAGTTGGATGCCTATGAGATAATGTCATACTACTAAGTGAACAAACAATATAAGTCAATATCACACTACTTAGTGAAGGGACAATGTAGGCTAGATAAGCTGAGGGTTTTGCTCCAAATTGAATAAACAAAAGCAGCAGTTGAAGTAAAGATGGTCTAATTAAGTCTTTTAGAATTTAAGACTCTACGGTACTCAATAGTGGCGAAGTTAGGAATTTCTTAGAACTGGGGATGATTAGACAGTGATGGACTAGCGGCGAAGGCTTCCGGCAAATTCAACATTAATTCAACTTAAAGAATTTAATAATAATAATAATAATAATAACAATAATAATTAATCGAAAATTTTTACCCTTATAAAGGTAAAAATTATTTTTAAGGTCTTTATGAAAGTTGTAGGTCTAAAAGTCCTCTTCAAAACAGTCTTTGAATAACCTTAATTTGATATTTGTAATGAAAGTTATGTTCTTTCTATTAAAACAGATGAAAAAAAAGAAAAAAAAAAGGAAAATCGCGATAGCAAAAAAAAAAAAAAAGGCCTTTATATTAGGGTTTTAGAAAATTCCTTCTCTAGATGACACGCACGCTTTGAAAAGGTCATAACTTCCATCTCAATCGTTTTCGCTGCTTTTAGGATGGAGAAACACAGTGACTTCGTTAATTCTCTATACGCTAACTTTGTGGGTGATATGGTTATATAATAAGTCGTTGGCAATGGTTGAGAACCATTAACGCCATTGGGTTTTGTTACGATGATTGCTAAAAAATTATGAAACTCCTATCGGTGTTGGGAGGAATGGTGTTGTTGGCAATGAGTACACACAGATGAGCTGTCGGAACTAAGCGGCCGGAATCAGTGGCATCTACAAGATAAGTTAGCGACACTAATAGAAAGAAAAGTTAAGGCATAAAGAGAATAAGACTAAAAGAAGTAGATTCAATTACCAAACATCACCGGCGTGTAAAGTGAAGAAGTAGCTCTTTAAGTACACCTTGGTCTAACATGCAAAACCATCAATAGTTGGACTAAAATGAAAATAATTGTAGCTTAGAGGACGATGGCAGTTGTTGTTTTTAGAGCTGATGAGCGCAATGGTAGTGGCATCATTATTAGGTGGCAAGGTTTCATTTTAGGAGTCTAGGGTTTATTCTTGAGAAAGAAGCATGGTGTTTGTCAACACGAGTGAAGTAACTCAAAGGCCAAAACAAAGGTTGTTTGGCTTACAAGATTAAAGTAATATAAGGCCAGGAATAAATGGGTTGAATATTGTCTTACAGGTTTGGAGTAGTCCTATTTGGCTTTAAGGTTAATCCTAACCACTTCGAACGATTCTACTGTAAAAATTTTAAATTGGTCAATTTTTAATTCAATTTTTAACTTTTTAGTTCAATTTATGTTAATAATTTTTGTTGTAAAAAATTGATCAGTTTGTTAATTAATCATTTAATTTTCATAAACTAATCAATTTTTATAAACTAAAAAAAACTAATTAGTTTTCACTTAATAATATCCTTTTTCAATTAAACTTTAAATTAAGGATAGCCTCCTTCAATCTTATTTGAAATTCTTCAATTTTATTCAATTTTTAACCGATTTTATGATAGTCTAATGTCAATTAAACATTTTAAACCTTAAACATCATATCTTATCAGTTTAACTTCCAGGTTTTAAAACATTGGATTAAACTAAACTGAAGACTTGATAAAGGTTGTTTGATAATGAGATTATCTCATCCTAGTATTTGGATATGAGGATAGCTTATTTTAGGTGTGAAATAATGAATTCCTAGTTTAATCCGAGTTCCAAACATAATTTTAAGTAGTTTTAAATTCAAAATTAATTGTAAAATTAAATCAATTATTTTTCTTATGTGACTAAGATTAATAATTCACCGACGTTTTCGGCCGTCGGTTTATTCCGTCGGTAATGTTATTTACTGACGGTATATTGGTTTTTTCCGTCGGTAATTTCCGTCTGTAATTCACTATTTTCTTGTAGTGCATCTTTTTCTAGTGAGAGAAAGAAAAGGATGATAGCCTAGAGAGGCTAAGATAGCTGAAAGAATACTTCGTAAGAGACCTAAAGAGGCTCTGGAAGGGAAGAAAGAATATTTGTAATTGTTTGGAGTATAGTGAAACACTCAGACGAACTCTGAGGACTGGATGTAGCCCACGGTTTAGGGTGAAGTAATATAAAAATTGCAGTGTCTATTCTTTATTCTTTACTTTAGTTTATTTTGTTATTAAACAACTATAAAGAAGTTACTTGCGATTTACCTAAGTAATAATTTTCGTATAAACTTTGTGATATCTTTTTTAACAAGAAAGACAAGTTCTTACCAAGTTTCTTTTTTCAAAAAAAAAAGGATACACTATTTAACCCCCCCTTTTGTGTATCGAGTTTCTTGAATGTAAAGTCTATACTAACGTGTGATTTACTTCATCTCTCTCTTCAGGGTCTTCGCGGAAGTTGTAGAAATTGAAGTTCTCTTCGAAACCGTACTTAAATGACCTTGATCTGACATCCATAGTGAAAGTTATGCTTTTTATCCCAAATCCTATACATTTTATAAGTCGTGGGCTTATGAATGCTTTCCTATGATTTATTTAGGCTTGAATGGAACTTGAAATGTACTTAATTTGTTGTAAGAAATAAGAGATAAATCAAGTGATATGTTTTGGGTGATGGTTGAAAATACAAACATAAGAATGGATTGTCATTTATCAAGCGCTGAATTATAAATGTTGAGATGTTATAAGAACCCTTCAGAGTGCTACGCTCATGTTTCATGACTCACAAGTTAGACTCTAAAAACGAGGTCTAACATAAAATATCTAATGAAAGTCATATTTCCTTGTGTAATTGTACTTATTTCTCATGGTAGCTGATAAAGAAGAGGACCATTACATTCTCTATACCTTTTCTCTAATTGCTTCCAACGTTAACAAGCACTTGTTGCATATGAATAAGCACCAACGATATCCTTAGAGATTGAATTCAGTATACATAACGTAACCATGTTACCAACTCTACACCATGAATCATAAACTATTGAATTTTCATCTGGTATATTATATCTTCCATCTGTGAAACCTAAACTAATTTTCACCTTGAGAGGTAACTTCATAGCACAACTCCATGAAAGATAATTATTATTTGCCAGTGGAGTTGTTACTAATTCCATTCCAAGATGATCAGATCCTTGCAAAGTCAATGAATCATTCATACTTTGATTAATAAAGTCCTTCATTCTCAATTCCCTTTTCGCTTATGATCTCAAACCGAAATCTTCTTCCTCCATATCTTGAAGAAGATAGTTAACAAAAAATCAACAAAGTTTACAAGCTCAATTTTAGATCAGGAATGACATGCTCTAATACCATGAATAAGTTGGAGCTCAAAATCCATTTTTTTCTTATTCAATATAGTTTTAGTTTTCCAAAATTTTATACAAAAAGACTCTAACTAACTTTGTACACATGGAATCAGTAATCAATATTAAATAAATCAATATAATATTTGTTCACTTTTCCAAAAAATGGCCTATATTTCTTTCTCATGCCCAATAAAATTTATTGAAGGAAACATCGGAGAATTTGTCAAAAAGATAAGAAAATAATTAACAACATTGCCCATTCCTATTTTCACCGAATAAACAAAACTAGTGAGATAAAAATACCAATTTCAATCAGTGGCAGTATAAAGGTCTTGTAATCATTTTTTATGATAATCAAGATAAGTGTTCACCTTTAAATGAATGGATAAAACTTAATAAGTATTAGAATCAATATAAGTATTCATCTTTAAATGAATGGATAAAACTTATAAGTATTAGAATACAAGTAAAATTCTCTCTAATAACAATGCAAGAAAATTTCATTTACACGATAGGACCGAAACATATTTGTATCACTAATCAATCGAAAAAATCAATTAAAAATTTTAAATTTAATACACAGTATAAGAAATTTACAGAATCCCAACACTTGTAGAACTTCTTCTACACATTTTTTACTGATTTCAAATTTTTTTTATTCAATAACTTATCTTTCTAATAAATTATATCTTATATATGATTTTATAACAATTGTGACCTTTACAATTATAACATTTTATATTATTAAATTATTATGTGTTCTTATCCATTTATATGGAGTGGACAACTAGGATGAGATGATGTAGGCTCTGTAAAAGAATTAGCATATCTCTACAAAGGTTATGAATCTTCACAACTTTGTTCCCTTGTTGTCTTTACTGCAATGATAAATTCTCTATATGATTAGAAAGATGATTTATTTAATATTTAATATTTTTTTCTTTGATTTATCCCTTGACTTTGCAAATTAATTTATGAAGTTATATGGTAAGAAAGAAGGGTCAATCTCCTCAACAGCCAAAACTATGTGGTTATAAGAAATTAAGGTTCCTCATCTTTATCAATAAATCATTGTCAATTACTACATTTTGGTCATGAAATGGTCTCTTCAATTATATATTTTATACTTTGGACTCATTAGAAGTTTTCAAAAAGGTAATAATAGTTTTACTAACATTTCCACCAGAGTTGTCAGACTTTTGCATAAATATTTTCCTTTCTCTTCTTTTTAGGAAGCATTTTGTTAGGATATCCTTAAACAAATTAACATGTATCTTCCCACCTATGGAACATATTAACATGTATCTTCCCACTTATGTATTAGATGTTGGATCTCTTATCTTACAATTCTTCCATATAACATATGCTTACTTTGTTTCTGTTGGAAGCAACAAAGGCAAAATGGGCATAAAATATTTGAAGTTTATGGAATATGACTTAATATAATTTCTATTTTGTATATTCATAATTGTAAACTATTATTTTCAAGGCTTGTTATGCCTCCACATATAATTGCATATTACTTCTTAGCACCCCCTCTTAATTTGTGACTTTTAAGAAATTTTTGAATTGCTCCAATTTGTTTGAAGCAATAGCCTTTATAGAATATCAACTGGTTGATCTCGAGTATGAATCAATTCTAAATTAATTTCATTTCTACTAACCGTGTCTCTTATGAAATGATGAAGTATTTCAATATGCTTTCGTCTCACATGAAGAATAGGACTTTTAGTCATAGAGATTGCCAACATATTAGCATAGAAAATTATAGTAGGTTTCGAGATATGTTGTTACAAATTTGATAGAATTCTTTACAACCATATAGTTTCACATGTTGCTTCACTTGATGCATCACATTCTATTTTTAATGAAGATAATACAATACCTTGTTTTCTTTAACTCTACTTGAAATCTTTTTAAGAAGTCTGAAATATAATTTTCTTGAAAAATCTCTCCTTTTAATTTTTTCACTTGCATACTAAGGAAGTACTCCATAAGTCTCATATCTTTTTAAAAGATTTTATCATCTCACCATTGCTTCTATGTAAAATAGATCACCAACATATAATCATACAATCAAAAAATTTGTAGCTTCTTTCTTGATATAAAGTGATAGTCAAGTGGACTTTTTTGGAATCTATTTTGATGAAATTAGGATTTGATCTTGTTATTCCAAGCTTTAAGGGTGTGCTTAAAATTGTAAAGGGCATTACAAAGACAATAAAACTTTCCTTATTTTCCTTTCACAATGTAACTTTGAGGTTGCTCAGTATAGACTTCTTTTTCTAACTCTCCATTAAGAAATAAGATAAAATATTTTTAATTCAAATTGTGGTACTAAAGTAAGAACCAATATAATGGTGGATGTGAGTAACCTTTGGCAATGAGTTATATTTTATGTTTTTTTATGCTACCATCTTTATAAATTTTGGTCTTATAGACCTATTTGACACCAATTACTTGATTTCCTTTCAGTCCCACTAAATATCAAGTGTGATTTTTCTCAATTATGACAAGTTCTTCATACATTGCTTTGCTCTAAATTTCTTCTTGAGAAGCATCATTAAAACATTATGGTTCAATTGAAAGTAAAGCCATATTGTAATACTAATAAATATCATCCAAATAGTGATATCTACTTAATGGAGTTTTTGAATTTAATGCATTACCTTATATATTCCTTCAAGCAGTTCCAGATTTTTTATTTCCATTTGATTGAACATATTCATTTTGCTACATAAACGACGGTGACTTAAGAAAATAAAGTATTTAGTGAAGTTTAGGCTACATCCTTCTCCTATTCTATACTACAATTTCATCGAAAATAACATCTTTTAAAACCACCAACTGATTTATTTTGGGATTGAAGAGTAGATACTCTTTTGACTCATAGCTATAACCAATAAATAAATACTTTTTTCCTTTCCCATAAAATTTTTATCAATTTTTAGAAAGAATTAGAGTAAATGCAACATATAAAAATACTTTAAAATGACTTACTATATGCTTCTGTTTGTGCCATGCTTTATATCGTATCTTGTCGCAAACTATTTTAGTTGGGGATCTATTGAGAATGTAAATAGTTGTATTGACGACTTTAGCCAAAAATCTAGTTGAAAGTTTTTTACTTTTTAGCATGCTTCCTGCTACCTCCTTGATAGTTCTATTTTTTTCTTTTTACTACCTCTTTTTGTTAAGGAGTGTGTCACAGTGTGAGTTGTCTTTAGATTTCATTTTATTTACAATAATCAAGAAAATACTTGTAAATGAACTCAACTCAAAGATCAGTCTTTAACATCTTCATTTTATATATGCTTTACCTTTTTTTATAAGAGTTTTAAATAGTATAAAGTAAGAAAAAACACATTTTACTTTTATGACGAAATTAAAATAAATCCAAATCATTCTAGTGTAAACAACAACCAAAAGTAAGAAATATATGTTGTTACTCAATGATGGAGTGCACGTTAAACCGTATACATCTACATGAACAAGCTCTAGTGGAGAGTAAGCTCTCCAAGCTGACTTGAAAAAAGGTTATCAATGCATCTTCCCGTAAATGAATCCTTCACAATCTTCATTTTCATATTTTAATGAAAGACCAATAATCATATTCTTTTGCTTCAAAAGTTGAAGTCCATTCTGATTTAAGTGACTATATCCTTAAGTGTTAAAGATACGAATCATCAATAGTCTTATTTTTAAAAAAAATATTTTAAATTTTTTATTTAGGAGGAAATATATTATTCTGGCTCGTCTTTGCTACTATGACATTTTGATTCTTTTTCTTATAAAAAATCTTCACAGTAATCTTTATCAAAAACAAGTTTGTACCTGTTTTTCATCATTTGTCCAACATTTAAGAGATTGTAATTGATATTTAGAGAATAATAAACATCTCAAATTTGCTTTTCTTTACCTTCTTTGTAATTGACTGTAACAAGAGCTCTTCTTTCTATTTTCACTCAATTGTCATACCAAGCTTCGATTAAGAAGAGAATGATACATCTAACTCCATAAAGGTTTTGCAATTTCCTGTAATGTGATGACTGCAATCACTATCCAAATACCATATATTTGTTTTATTATAATAACCATCATTATAATAAAATGACATTTCTACATCATCATCTTTTGAAGATTTTGCTATAGTATTTTTATCTTCAGTTTTCTCGTTACGAACCACCAATCCCTTTTAGAATGATTCAGAATTTGCATCTAGAACACTTAAAATATGAATCTTTTGATGCATGTTTTGCTTCTTACAAATAATACAACAAGAGTCAAAATTACTAGAGTTTTGTTGCTGATTGTCTTTCTCTGACTCTTCCAACACATTTTTTAGTACCTCTTCCTCTATTTTGATTTCTATCTTCACGACCTCTAGCGTAATTTACTTTCCTTTGAGTTGATTGTCTTTCTGTTGAGGTTCTACTTTTGAAACATTAACTCTAGTTTTGAATGCTTGTTCTAATGGCTAGCCATAATGCAAACTTACTCTTTGCTCGTGTGTTTCAAGAGATCCTGTGAGTTCATAGAAAGTAAGATATGATAGATCTTTTGTCTCCTCAAAACAACAACTACGTATTCAAATTTATGAGATAAGCTTCTAAGTACTTTTTCAACAATTTTCTTTTAAGGTGCAATATTTCCATAACTTTTAATTTTATTAAATCTTAGGGAGAAATACTTAACAAGTTCAGCATCTTTCATTGCCAAATTATCAAATTCTCTCCACAAGTTTTGTAGCTTAATAGAGATTAACTTTTTCTAATACTTGAAACTCATTTTTTAGAATATTCCACGCATCTTGAACATCTTTTACTACAAAAATTTTAGGATAGATGGATTTAGTTACCTCCTATTAAATTATTCTCAAGGTTGTGGCATTTTTCTTCACATTCTCCTTGTATTTCTTCTAATTTTCATTTGTCCAATCTGCTTCTTAATTTTACTGTAGTTTTATAAAACTATCTTTAATAACGTCCCACAAATCTTATGAAACAAAGATTATCTCATTTGAGAATACCATTAGTCATAGTGTTCTCCATAATTTTTTGAATATATGAAGAATGTGGTGAGACACGATTCTATAGCGATATAGTTTGAACATGGTTGATGCCATATTTGTTGGAAGCGACAAAAGCAAAGTGAGTATCAAATGTTCGAAGTTTATTAGAATATGATTTTTGTTTTGCGGCTAGGTACCAGACTTTTGCAAAGCTACACTTCCAAGTGACTTTTCTTATTAATCATCTTTATATAAGAACATAACATACATTTATATAGAACTTAAAAGAAAATTTTAAAAACTTAGAAAATTCTAGAATCGCTTAAGAAATTGTAAAGTCATAATTTCAAACTATTATTTTCAAGACTTAATATTTTTCCACAAATTGCTTCTTGATAGTTTAATGGTACTTGGCTCCAGAGTATTGCTTCAAATGGTAAAGTAACAGATAAATCAGATGTGTACTCATATGGACTCACGCATTAACCTAGCATTAACACAGAATCCAAAGTTCAACAGGGGTTTCTTGACTGGGTGAGTGACTCTATACCTTGTACTGATTCACTCCGTCGTGGATCAGCCACCGGTCTGGATATTAAACCACATAATTAGTTTCATTATCCTCTGAGATACCCAACCTCAACTTGCTTGTACTAAGTAGCTTCTCTCATTCACGGTGAAGTAGGGTGATGATGATGAAACTTGAACATCAATCTCAATGCTACAATATACAAGATAATACCATTTCGTTACTTGATTAATTTCGCAAAATCTGAATTCTTAAATCTTAAAAACTAAGTAGAATTTTTTCAAACTCGAAAAGGCTGTTGTCGAAACAACTTGTATAAGATGGCACACTTATGTTGAACTTAACCATATTGTAGGGAGGCCTCTGCTCAACCAGGCCCTGGAAGTTGGAAACTTTGAGGCCCTTGCTGATCCACGATTGAAGAACAACTTCAACTCTGCAGAGATGGCATCTATGGTAGCTTGGCCGCAACTTGTGTAAGCCATTCAGCGTGGCTTCGACCAAGAATGAGCCAGGTGAACTACTCTTTTCTTTCTCCGGTCGAAACATAGAACTTCCCCTTAACAATTTACACTGCCTTTGCCGAATTATGTGTCAGTTTTTTGAACAGATACCTTCATTCGTACATTGGCAAGAAATCGTGCAGAAAATTCATCATGAACTGATACCTACCAAAATAGACTACTCAGTTTCTGCATTTTTATACTTCGCTTTAATCATTGTAATTTTCAAAAGGAAGAAGGAAATTGTTTACACCGAAAAATAGGTTCGACCCATTTTTACTATTTTAGGCCGAAAATCCGAAGCTCAAAGAAAAGTCCATGGTTCAAAGTCCAGACACTGGCCTTGGCTCATCAGATTTCAGTGTCCAGCAGAGAATGACATATTAGAGTTGGATTTGAATTGAGAGTCTAAGAGTCCAAATTTAAAGAGGAGATAAAATGATAAGATGATAGTCACCAGCCCAAACTCTATCTCCATTAGATAAGATAGGGCTTTAT
>JAOQML010000008.1:20677112-20697711 GCA_027568935.1 Erythroxylum urbanii
GCCTCCTAAAAACAAAAAGGAACTACAAAGGTTCCTGGGTCAGATTAATTACCTAAGGAGGTTTATCTCTAACTTGGTAGGTAAGACAAAGGTCTTCTCGGAACTGCTCAAACTAAAGAAAGAAGAAGAATTTCTATAAAAAGACAGACACCAGCAAGCATTTGATAAGATAAAGGAATATTTGTCTTCACCACCAGTGCTCATGCCACCAAGGAAAGACCATCCCCTCTGTTTATACTTAGCAGCATCAGAAACCTCAATCGGATGTGTTTTAGCTTAGAACAACACTAAGGGTAACGAGCAAGCTATTTATTATTTGAGTAGGACCCCAAACACGCTGAAGTTAGATACTCTCTGATTGAGAAAGTATGTCTGGCTTTATATTTTGCGTGTACGAAGTTAAGGCATTCCATGATTGGAAATTTGGTGTTTGTAATATTCAACCCTGACGTGATCAAGTACATGTTGATAAGGCCGATTATCACTGGGAGAATAGGAAAATGGGCCGTTGCTTTAGCCGAGTTTTCTCTCCAGCTGAGTATGAAGCTCTAATAATTGGGTTGGAGATCCTTAAAGAATTCGGTGCCAAAGACTTAGCCATATATGGGAATTCGCAACTGATCATCAGATAACTAAACGGTGAATATAAGTATAGCAGTTTCTCTTTGGCATCGTACTTTGCTGCTACGCTTTAGTTGTTAGACGATTTTGAGTGCGTGGATTTATTCTACGTTCTGCGAGAAGACAATTGGGAGGCGGATTCAATGGCTAGGGTGGCCTCCGGAGTGAAAATGTCTGATAAGCTTATGCATAAGTTCGTCTTTATCTAAAAGAAGAATCATCCTTCCATCGAAGGCCGAGGGATGCCAGTGGATGTGTTTAACACCAATGTAGAATGTGCTGGTGACTGGAGAAGCTCTATCAGAAAATACTTGGAAAACCCAAAAGGAAGGATACCTTATAGAATCAAGATGCAGGCACTGAATTATCTTCTAGTGGAAGGCACTCTGTACAAAAAAAGTGCCGATGGCCTCCTCCTTAGATGTTTAGGCCCTATAAAGTCAATGGAAGTCTTGAAACAAGTGCATGAAGCTGTGTGTGGCGCCCATCAATCTGGGAAAAAATGCGTTGATTGATTCGTAGGCACGGTTACTACTGGCCTCGCATATTCGATGACTGTTTCAGGTATGCTAAGGGCTGTAAGCAGTGTTAGAGACATAGGAAAATCCAGAGACTACCAATCGCATAATTGACAAGTATAATCAAGCCGTGGCCCTTTCGTGGGTGGGCCATTGACCTGATTAGGAAAATTTACG
The DNA here is from genome assembly GCA_027568935.1 of Erythroxylum urbanii. Lineage (NCBI taxonomy): Eukaryota > Viridiplantae > Streptophyta > Magnoliopsida > Malpighiales > Erythroxylaceae > Erythroxylum > Erythroxylum urbanii. The sequence continues at coordinate 20,678,429 of JAOQML010000008.1, forward strand.
TAGTGTCATCTAAAGGCCGTTCTTTTATCATAGTGGCTACGGATTTTTTCACCAAGTGGGTAGAGGCTCTACCAATGAAGAAGGTTGAGCAGAAAGAATTCATTCAGTTTATCAAAGAAATTTTGATGCATAGGTTTGGGATTCCCGAGTCAATTACCACTGACCAAGGGACAATATTCACTGGAGAGTTAATCAGAGAATTCGCGGCGGATTACGGTATTAAATTACTAAGTTCAAGTCCTTATTATCCTCAGGCAAATGGACAAGCCGAGGCTTCAAACAAAGTTATAATCAACATTCTACAAAAGATGGTGGGGGATAATCCTAGGGATTGGCACAACCTTCTCTCTGAGACTCTATGGGCATACAGGACATCGAAACGGAGTGCAACTGGGGTGAGCCATGTTCGTTGACCTTTGGACATGACGCTGTACTACCTATAGAGTTAGTGGTGCCCTCATTAAAAGTTGCATGGCAAAACAACTTGACGTCAGAGGACTACTCGCAAGCCATGATGATGAAACTAGAAGAATTTGATCACGTGAGAATGGATCCCCTTAATAAGATGGTTCTACAGAAGAAGAAGGTGGCTAGAGCCTACAATAAGAAAGTAAGAAGAAAGAATTTTGATGAAGGCGATTTAGTCTGGAAGTTGGTACTGTCCATCCGAAGTAAAGATCGGGTGTACAGAAAATGTTCAGCAAACTGGGAAGGGCCATTCAAAGTCCACAAGGTGTTACCAGGGAATGCCTACTAGTTATCAAGTCTATTCGGAGAAACTTATAGTAAGTACATCAACGACAAATACTTGAAGAGATATTATCCCACTATGTGGGAAAATATTCAAAAAGAGTAGGATTTAAATACTCGCGTCAATGGGCGGCCACTAATAAAATTTTGTGAAGCAGGCTGCCCAAATTTATGTAAGAGTAATTGCTTTAGCATAAATAAATGGAATAAAAGTTTGGTTCGTCATTCATTCATAGCAAATTCAAGTTCAAACAGTACGAGGCCAAATGTAAAAAGTCCTTTCAAAAATAAGCCGCTTATAAAGCAGGCTACACAAGCAATCTACAAATGTTTTACAGAAACGAATATTGGGTATGGCGGATCTCATCCCACTGAACTAGGTAGTCATGAATTGTTCGTTCAGCTCCTCTCAGGTTAGAAGAACAATCTACAATGGAAAGATAGAGCTTTTTCAGCTCCTCACCACTTTCGGTGGCTTCCTGCTTTTGCACCCTTAAGGCTTCCTTCTTACCCACCAAGGAGACCCAATGCCCAGACACTTCTTGCTGAGCAGCAGCAACCTTTCCTTGACATTTCGCAATCTCCTCCCAAGCTTTTATTTGAGCGATGTGGTTGTTGGCTGCCAGCTTAGATTGCTTGATGTCCTCAGAAAGGGTCTCCACTACTTTCTTCTGAAGGCAGTAGGAAATGTTCAGATCCTGAAAGTGACTCATTTGACGATTCGCGTCTTCCCTCTGGTTGGAACAAGCTAAAAATTGGGCCCTCAAACTGCCAATCCTGCCTTTCAAAGAGTTCAGCACCACCTTCTCAGTGACCAAGAGATCCGAGGATAGCAGAACTTCTATAGCTTGAAGTGACTCCTGTACAGTGGCTTCATCCAATAAGTCAAAATCAGAAGAGAAGAAAGAAGAAAGCCCTCATCTTTTTCTTAGCCTCAGCTGCTTCCTCTAGAGACACCACAATGGGGACAGCAGAAGGAGGATCGAAGACACTTAAGTCCATCGCAGCCAAGGGGTCCTCCCAAGAGAGCTCTTCTTCTAGTGTGGCACTAATGGAAGCCAGAGCCTGCAGAGAATAAAGACAAGTCAGTAAGGATGTACCAGCATAAAAGAAGAAGGTGGCTGGCAAGGCAAAGTCCATACCGTCATGGGAGAAGAAGCCTAGTCACCGGTAGTTCTGGTGCCCATGATGTCCTTGGTGACCACAAGTTTGGTGTCCTATTGGTCACCGGCAACTTCCAAACCCCGGGTGACCTCATGGAAGTTCAGGACTTTACCTGCCCCCTCTGAATCTTCATCACTGGTGACCTCTAGGGTACCAGTGACCGCCCTAAATTTTGGCTGACTAGCCAACCTTCCAGATCTGCGGGAACCAACAGAAGCAATTTTCTTTTTGTCCAGTGTCTTTTTAACCTTGACACTGGGGGAGACTTTGGGTTGTTTAGGTGTTTTCTTACCTGAGAGAGCTACAAACCAAAGATGAAATTAGAAGGAAATAGAGAAAGGAAGAGATGGAAAGAAATGGTGATTACCTTGATCAGCCTTGTGAACTTTACTTTTGGCAGAGGCAGCAGACAATTTTCCTCTAAAAGCCGAGGGAGAGAGGACACCTCAAGACAAAGGAGAAAGTTAAATATCAGCATAAAGTTCTAGATAATAAAGAAGAAGGTTAGAAATTACCAGACATACCTTGGGCAGGAAGGGAAAGAATGAAGGTCTGAGAAACATATCGCCACCAGGAATTGAAGGAATTGGTCATCGAGACCGGATCCCTTTCAACACAGATGATTGGCCTGATTCTAGTGTCCAACAGCTTCTCCTGTCGCCTCTCGATCAATTCTTTAATTTTGACCTCTAATAAAGAGGCCCTACTACCGTCCGGCTTAGAGAGACACTGGATAGCGTCCGGACAGTCCTGCGTCAAACCAAACTGACGGCACCATAGTTGCGGCATATAAATTTCACAGCAGACTCCCAGCTACTTACCACCTCCTTTTAGCATAACAGAGGTCCCACTCAAAAGATGCCGAGCCTCACAAACCAGACACCAATCTTTTTCATGTTCCTCGAGCATGTTAGACACATACCGCTGTAAATGCACCGGGAGGACATCTCATTCCTCACCGCGGTCAAAAAGAAACATAGGAGGGGCATCTGGCCCCCTCAAGTTCAGAGAATACCTCACTTCCTCTTCCTGAGGTAAGGAACAGGGGTAGTAAGAAGCTACAATCCCAGAGGCAACTTCGTTCCTCCAAATAGTAGCTGAAGAGCGCAAAGCTGGGAAATACAGAAGGAGCCACAGCTGGAGAAGCCAAACAGACAAAGGTAGCTCCTTGAATGGCTCCGACATAACAACCACATATAGACCGGATAACAGTGGCCAAGGAAAATGCTAGCTAGGGAGACCTGGTGACCCTGGTGGAGCGCGAGGGCCAAGTTCCTGGTCTCCTTCGTAAGTCTTCCGGCTGGGGAACAAATAATGTACTTGGCGACCAAATACCACATCAGAGCCAAGTTTTGACTTAGCAGGTCCAAGTCTTTGGCTTACCTCACCACCTACAAGAGAGGGAAATGAGTAGTTAGAAATGCTGGAAAACAAAGGGGAAGCAGGCAGTAGTCAAGTTAAGAGACACTCACCCCACTGAAGGAAGAAGCGACGGGTAGAGAAACCAATGCATCCTCCAAAGAGCTGTCTTCCTTCGGGAAAACAGCAGAAGCTGCCTCCTCTCCCCGCAAAGGGAGGCCCGTAATCGCCACCATATCCTGCAAAGTCACCAACATCAGACCATGGGGAAAGAGGAAAGAATTGCAGCCATGACTCTAGAAGCGTAGGGCCCCCCATGATCAAGTCCCTGTCGAAATACTGTTGGTGTAGGGACAACTCAATGAGGTCAGCAACACCGACCTGCTTCTAGTGACTCTCAAAGTGTGGTCGTAAGGTGGCCACCCAAGCTCCATACTCCGATGCATTGGGGATCCACGTCCTTTATTTACCAGGCGCGGTGAAGGAATCGTGATGGAGAAGAAGAGTTTCTCCCTTAAGTAGTGGAAAAGGCATGCTCGGAGGAGTTGGGGAGGACGGAGAAACAGTTAGGCACTGTCGAGAGCCACCATGAATAATATAAAGATGTTAAGACCGAAGGAAATTTTGAAGGGCGAAGAAACACAAAAGAGAGTTCTATACCCGTTTGGTGACCAAGTTTGTAGATGCAGGAAGAGCTAGAGAGATTTTCGAGTCTGCAATACTAAGATGGGAGGTCAGTTTCTGAAGGAATTTTGACAAAGTTTCCCCTATAATTGGGAGTTCCCAAAATTACCTGCAAGCAAGCACACTACTAAAATACACCCCAGTACGCACCACACCAACCAAGCAACAATTCCCAAACTTCAAATTCCAGAGACACCCAAGACCTTGGAGGTCACTGGGAACTCTCAAGGTCACCAGAAAGTACAATGGTCACCCAAAATCGAAATGATGGAGTTCGAGAAAATTCGTACCTGACATCCTGTTGAGCGATTTACAGAGCTTTCGACGGTAGAAAGAAGGAAAGCGATGATGTTTCTGGAGAAAAACGTAGTTTGTTAAAGTTAACAAAAAGTTGTAGAAATGAAAAGAGGAGAAGGAAGCGCAGGCTTACCAATGGGTGTCGACGGCGACGAAATTCTTTCAGACGACTAGGCTTCAACGATGTTAGGAAGCAGAACACTAAGAGATTGTGTGACGGTGGTGATGACGGCAGAACAGTAGAAGTGCGAGGAGAAAAGGAGAAGAAGCCTTGGGGAAGCTTTCAAAAACCGTCTCTCCGAGTAAGGAGTAACCCTTATATATTGACAGCACTAAAGTCTTTTGAGAGCTGAAGAGGTTATGTTTTAAAAGGGAGCATCGAATGGGTCTGCCTCGGGGTTGCTATTTGGCGTGGTATCCATCAGAGAACCTTTTGAAATTTCGATGTCCGTGTTCATTCAATGACTTGTGTTCGGATGACCAATACAAGGAGTTACTTGAGTTATTACCAATTATAGGTGGAGGACCTTTGGGTATAACCTCGAAAGACAAAGTATCCAAAGGATCTAACCAAATGTTTAAAGACCACCATAAGGTTTATATTCATAAGCCCAATGGGGTAGGGGCAAATGTTTACACCGAAAAAAGGATTCGGCCATTTTTACTGTTTTGGGCCTAAAATCCGAAGCCCAAAGAAAGTCCACAGTTCGAAGTCCAGACACTGACCTTGGCCCATCAGATTTGAGTGTCTAGGAGAGAAGAACGTATTAGAGTTGGAGTTGAATTGGGAGTCTAGGAGTCCAAGTTTAAAGAGGAGATAAAAAGATAAGATGATAGACACCAGCCCAAACTCTATCTCTATTGAATAAGATAGAGTTTCATCCAATGTTTATCTCTATCCAGTGAGATATAATTTGATCAGGATTACAAGTTTGAATTGTAGTGGGACACTCACCATCTGCGACTATAAATAGAAGTTTTGAAGTAGAAAGAAAGATCCAACCTCTGACATATCAAAAAGCCTGGCATCCAAGCAAATCTTTGAATTCTTTTGCTTATTATTTTTGGCAATCTTTTATTTTTCCTAGCCTAGTCATTTCCTTTTCAATTATTCTCAGCAAATTTTCAATTTTTTTAGTCATTGCGTTTTGCCGATTTGTTTACCAATAAAGCAAAGTTCTTTCTGTTAGATTTTTGTCCCTTTTCTAGCAATACACAGTCGTTTTTTATTTCAATCAGATCAAAAGGTGCAATATTTTTCTTATTTCCTAGTTTGGAAATACTTTAAATTCCTGGCACGCTCGCAAACTGAAACAAAGGGTTACGTGTTAACCTTTAATCAAAATAAAGGCAAACACATACCTAGTTCAAGTAGCGACATAAGAACTGCTGCTAGATTAATGATTCTGTACAGAACAAGACAATAACAGGACAGGATTGAATTCTTGTTCACTTGTCAAACAGTTTGTGTTGGACTCTTTTTAAGTCACTTATTAACCGCACGCCTTTGCGATATAGCTACCAAAGGTTATGTGCTAACCATCATAGGGTGCATGGATTTGGCATATTAAAAGGAGAATTTACGACCTTATAGCCTTCTTATTGCCTGTTAGAAATAACTAAGCAATAACATATTCATATAGATAATGTTATAAACAGGATCTTTCATATGCATACAAAAATAAAATCACATACTTGGATTGTGTTGAATTTTCACCGATTAAAGCACAATATAGCAGAATTTGTTTTTCCACTTCTTTCATGTATAAAAACAGTAGGAAATTTAGAAAAAAAAAACCCAGAAGCAGATCTCATCTTTTGTTCTTTTGTTTTTTAACGTTCAATCAACATAACTACCGTTAGTAGTTATTTAAAGAACAATTACTCCAATACCCCTCATGAGCGTAAACTGCTTCATTATCTCCCACTCACACATGATGGGATTAATAAAAAAAACTTTGCAGTTCTCATACTTATTCAATAACCGGTGTGACCAGCATACGACGAGAGCACAGTGCCATATATCTGTTAGGAATATATGACATCTCCAGTTAACAAATTGATCATAGGACTTAAGTGTCCGTAAGTAGACATTGTATGTTATACCCTAGGTCATATCTTGCATTTGTACTTTTCTTTGATCTCATTTATTTTTATTTTGTGTCATGACTGTATTCAAGTTTTCTACTAAAGAGATGATGACCATCTATAAATACTTTTCATGCGAGTCAATGATCTAAAATAAATGACATTCCTCTGTTCTCAATTCTCTTTTCAATTAAATTTAATTTGCTTTCTTAGAATTATTTCATAGGATCGCATCTTGTGTGATCTTTTGGCAATAACTTAAAATAGCAAACCTTAAATTCAATTCTCAAGAATGAGACAAGAGTTATAAGGGTATATGACAAGGTTCTTCTTAACCTCAAGGGTCTCACACAATGTAAGATGAGATCTAGAGACTTACATTAATCCCTTTTATGGTCAATTTTTGCACACATAGTATGAGTCATGTGCTACGGTATTTACCCACTTCATTTAACTTGAACATCTTTTATTCAAGAAATACCGTACAGATGACAGTTCAAACATACTTAATGTTTAACTTGAATTCACTTATCTACTCAAAACATGTTCAGAACTCGTATCTGGCAACATAAGACAGATAAGTGATCATTAAATCACTTTGAACCAATTTCCTTTCAGCATTTATGGTTTAAATTTCTTGCTCTCAATTATCACCTAGATAATAAAACTTTAAACATGTCTCATCTCTAGCGAGCATAAACACTAGAGGTGATTTCTCGTGGGAGAGGGCCAATCTATAATCTGTCTCATATACTTATGATTCATCTCAAAATATATTTATGTAGAACACATATATATTCACAAATCAAATGATACGCAATGTATAATCTTTATCATACATTATATCCAAAATATGACATTATAATAAGTGAACATATACAGATAAATGTTTATCAGTAAATTTCAACAGCTACGTAGTCCTAATGACTTTACATGCCTAATGAATACATCTCTGAAAATTGGCTTTGTCATTAGGTCTGCAATCATATCTCATGTAGATATATATTTCATGTTCACTTCTCTTCGCGCAACTATATATTTCACATAATTATACTTGGTATCTATATGCTTTGTCTTACAACGAAATTTGGGGTCTTTAGTATAAGCGATTGCAGCTTAACTATCACAGTTAATGGTCACTGGATCAAGATGGCTTTTAGTGACTCCCAAATGCACTAAGAATCGATGAAGCCACATAACCTCTTGTACGGTAGTTGAAAATGCTATAAATTCAACTTCCATTGTAGATAGTGAGGCAACAATGTTTCTTACTTTTCCATGATATTACTCCATGGTTTAGTAAGAATACATATCCTGAGGTAGATTTTCTTTCATCTAAATCTCCTCCCTAGTCTGTATCGGTATACTCTTGTATACGTAGATCATTGCCTTGATAACATAATGCATAGTTCACAGTTCCCTTTAGATACCTCAATATTCTCTTTACTGCTTTTCAATGTGCTTGGCCTAGATTTGATTGATATCCACTCATCATTCTAACAGCGTAACAAATATCTGATCTTGTACACATCATTACGTACATCAAACTTCCCACTACACTAGTATAGGGAACATTCTTCATTTGTTGCCGTTCTTGTGGCGTTGATGGGCAATATCTTTTACTAAGGCCTTCACCTTTAACAATAGGATTATCAATTAGTTTAGAATCTTGCATACAGAATCGTTCAAGAATTCTTTGAATGTACATCGCTTGCGAAAGCGATAACAATCTCTTCGAACGATCTCTTGAAATCTTGACCCCAAGAATGTATACCGCTTCACTCATGTCTTTCATTTCAAATTTAGATAATAACCAATCGTTGATTTGCTTAAGGAACACACAATCATTACAAGCAATCAATATATCATCCACGTATAAAGATAAAATCGTGAATATCTATCACAAATGTATATCATATGTACATATATATATACACGAAACAGACAAAAACATTAAGTAGTTTTTGTCTTATTATACTTATATTCAATGTTAATACAGTGTACAAAAGCTCCCACATTTGGCATTAAAGAAATAACTTTTGAAAACATGAAAGGTCACGTGACTTGAAAAAAATTGTCTTCGATTTAAAACATGAAAGGCCACGTGCCTTTTCAAGAAGAAGTCTTCTTCTTGCGTTTCCTTCTCTATGTTTTGATGTCTGTGTGTTTTTTTTTTAACTTTTCTTTTCTTGCTTTTGAAAATAAAAGCATCTAGGGGGAGAAGAAACGAAAAAACACAGTGTTTTCTTGTTGAAGACCATTCATAAAAAAACATACACACAAAAAATAGAAAACTCTCCTGTTTCTTCGTTTTTATAAGAACAATGTTTCACTGTAGAAGGCCATGCATTTATCACTGATGAAGACTTTCAACACTCATTTTTCCCAACAGTCAAAACAGATTCGAAAAAGAAAAAACAATGAAACACGACATATGTTATCAACAACATAACCAGAAACATATGATATAGAAAGGAAATCATCAACAGTCAAATGCCAGATTTACGCATGCATATATAAAAAAACAAACCTATGCTCTAATATCACTGAGGGAATCAAGCCTGGAGATCACATTCTACGATTCTTCGACAAGCTTAAATTATAATAGCAACAAGGACATAAAGAATTTGCACATGATAATGACAAGTCAGCAGTATGGCCTTAGTGAGTGCAGTGGAACCACCGGCAAACATGGTTTAACATACCTAGTTCAAGCAGCGGCATAAGAACTGCTGCTAGATTAATGATTCTGTACAGAACAAGACAACAACAGGACAGGATTGAATTCTTGTTCACCTGTTAAACAGTCTGTGTTGGACTCTTTTTGAGTCACTTATTAACCCCATGCCTTTGCGATATAGCTACCAAAGGTTACGTGCTAACCACCATAGGGTGCATGGATTTGGCATATTAAAAGGAGAATTTACGAACTTATAGCCTTCTTACTGCCGTATGATTAAATAGGTTGATTTGTCTGCAAAGTAATTTCTTTTTCCCTGACGTTGTCAACTGCTGAGACATTTATCAGAGGCTAAGTAAAAATATCAGTCATGGAAAACAAGGAAATCAAGTCCTTAATGAGTGCCTCTTTCATAAAGCAAAGCAATTGTTTATGTTGTACTTATCGATTGCATTTCATGTCAAGTGCTTAAAACAAGTTGTACTAACAAAGATTGGCCTCATTTCAACAAGTATTTCCCAACTCCGTCTCCTGCAGATTTCCAGAGGTTGCTTTATGTCAGATTCCTAACTTCGGGAGAACTTAATCAAGACAAACAAAACCCATCTACTTTTATGGACTTGATACATTACCTACTGACTTGATGAACTTCCAAAACAGAATTCATGCCACTAACCGAAGCTAACAGACAGGAACGAGTCAGTGACCCACGCCATAGTACTGAATTTGCATTAATCTCTTGAACAGGGGACTCAAACGTTGAGACTTAACACATATATAGGAGTTTAACCATAATGCTGGCAAGTTAACCCTCTTTATGACCCTAGGACCAATCGAGTTCATATTCCACCTGTTTAGACGTCATTACGTACCAGCACAAAATCCTCCTTTTTAGGTCAAGTAGTAATAATAACTGTGGTTAAGATACCGCATTATTACATAATGTTATTATAATCTGATTATAATCAGAATATATAGATTAGATATCATTATCTTATAGATAAACTTTATCTTAGGATTATCACTAAACTTTATCTTAGGATTATCACTTATATTTGTACAGATTCACTCTCCTATTCGGAATCACCATACATGTATATATGTACAACGTTCTTCTCTATGAAATAAAACTGAGAGCAAAACAGCTCTTACTCACAATAACTATAGTGCTAATAATGATGTTCCAACTTGTGTTTCAGAGGCGGTGGTTAAAACAATCATTGTAAGCTTCCCTTCTACTAGTAGCAAAAACTGGAAGCAACGAGAAACATCCAAGAATTGAAACTCGTCATGAATAGTTCACATTTCCTGTTCTATTGTCTTCTGTGAAATCTCTATTTCATCTTTTCCTTTTACATGTACATCAACTATGATCAGCAGTTCCTCCAATGTTTGCTAAGACAAACGTTGAAACCAGACTCATCCCCCTCGACCCTTTTTATCCTTAAAATTCACGACTGATAGCAGCCATTGCTTCCAAGGTGCATCTTCTTGTTGTTCAAACCATGACAGGAAACAGCTATCCAACAAGCAGAAGAAGTTGACATATAGGAGTTGATACCTTACTGGTACAAATCGGAAATTTACAACTTGGACAACCGGCCATATACCTCCTTCCAACAGGAAGGCAGGAAGAAAATCCCTCTTCACATCTTCCTTGATTTCGCGAATCCTCTTTCCAGATGAGAAACCCATGTAGGTGAAAAATATGAGTAGATCAAATGGGCCAAAGACTAAACAATCAATTGCAACTTTAGAAGCCACGAACTGCAGGGAATTTGAACGCAATAGCATTCGGGACTTTATGTACCTGTCTAAACCTTCATACCTACAAGAATCCAATGAGGATTTATAACCATATGTTACATGCCTCTCCAGCAAAGTACAACCCCATACATCTCTAACTCATTTTTGTGCTAATCCATTAAACTGTATTCATTTAAAACAAGATTTTGATGTTTCAGGATCCTCACCTTTAACGTTTCATTGATCATTTTGAGTTTCACGTTAAGGAAATAACACATAAATGATAGTATTTCAGGATCATTAGTAAAACTAGATAACATAAAACTGTTATCGAGAGTGGGAGAGCATCACCTACCAGAAATGGCCAACTGGTCCAACAAATCCCAAACCAAATAAACTTGTAGTTGCTACTCGTCTCCAGTTAATCTTTGGATTCTTTTCTTCATCCTAGCATTTGACTACAGGTTAGTCAAACAAGCTAAACATATTGAAGCGAAGCTAGTAAATTCCTACCAACCAATTTGTGAAGTCCAATTGCAATGTGACTAAATGTCATTGTTTTCTCAATTTTGTTGGATATATTCAAGAAAGGAATGGCACAAATAGCCCCAATTATGACAAAGGGTTTTAGAGTTTCAATTTCTCTGGTTGCTAGCAATCAGTATTTTGTTCCAACAATCTCCAGTCGTCTAGGCAGTCTTGGTCCCTTACAGGCCATTGGTTTTGGAACTCTGAAGCTAATGACTGGACAAAATCATGTGTATAACACTTCAAGAACCAAGTTTAGAAGAAGCAGAATTTTCTTCACTATTGAAGACAACATGAACATATGCATATGCACACATCTTTTACATATACGCATACATGTCCAAAGGTTCCCAGAACATTCATTCATAAAAAGGAAAAGGAGAAAACCAATGTTACGTATGAATAGAGAATACATGGCAAAAGCAGGAACTTCACTGATTGCAGCAAAAGCAACATTTATCAGAAGCTATATAAGACATTAGTATAACTAGACACCAAAGAGTTTAAAAAATGGTTAAACGCTATGCCACGCAAAGATTAAGACAGAAGTAATAGAACAGTTAAAGAATTTAAAATTATAGGCAATGCAAAAATAACAATCACATCTTCAATTATCTAATCCCATGAAATCACCCTTCAGAGGATTTTGGAGATTTAGTATGTACAACAGAAGTATTATTATGTATTTAACGTAGCAATATTTTTGCGTATCCAATAATAAAGTACGCTAATTTAGAAATATTGTAACATACTATTATATAAATAGATGAGCTAAGCTTAGTGAATAATACAACTCAAAAGTCTTCGTGGTCTTTATGTTGTGGAGGCAGGCTTTACAGTAAAACCATGTTAAACCAATGTATATATAGGTTCTTCTTCTCCTTCGTACCCTTTACTTTCAATTTCACCTGGTATCAAAGTCAAATTCCAATTCTAGGAAGCTCAAATCCTTTGTATCCTGAATTTTTCTATTTCTCTATTGATCACTGATGTCTCTCCTTTTACGGGAAGCCTCTTCCTTCTAGCAATGTATTGACTGTCATTAACTCTATTCTGTCCTCCTGACAGCCTATTGAGAGCACTAATACCTCTATTCACCTCAATTCTTCTTTGTCTGCTTTCTTCAAATTCTGCCACTAGATACCACTCAGTTCAGACCTTTTTCTCTAGCTTCAGTCACATTTTTTACTTTTTCTTTTTTCTTTTGTCAGCATGTCTTCTTCTTTGGTCACCTTTATCTTTATTTTTCACATTATCTTCTCCAATCAACAACTTTTTATCTCCGATGAGGAAAGGAAAAAGAAAAGGAAAAAAGAGAAAAAAAGTTGAAAATAAACCAAAAAAGAAAAACAAGTATATATAAGTTAATTTTTTATTTTATGTGTTTGCAACATTATCTAATACACCAACTAGAAATTGGATAGCATTCTCTTATCAATTAGAAGGAAGTGTTGAAAATTATGGAGATTTAGTATTCAGTACCGGAATATTATTGTGCATCCAGTAAGAAAGTTTTGCTTATCCAACGATAAAGTAATTGAAATACTATTTATGAATTTTATATTTTCTTATTATTAAATATTGTAATGCCCTATTATTGTATACAGATGGGATAAACCTAATGAATAATATACCTCAGAACCCTTATGGTTTTTATGTATGTGAACATAAGCATTACAACCGAATTACATAAACCAATGTATAAATTCTTATTCTTCTTCCTACTCTTTCTTTTCAATTTTACATGGTATTGGAGCTAATTTGACAATCCTAGTAAGACATTCCTATCAGTCCTTAATTTTTCTAATAAAGACCGTTCCCTTTTAATCAATTATCAAGAAAGAGATAATAGGGAAGATGGATCCCGCTTTGTGGCGCTTAAGGAGTCCAATAACCACTCATACAAACAACACCTTATAAACTAACAGAAACACTGATCGATCAGTTTGGAGTTTGATGCATCAGAGGATCTTAGACTCAACAGGACAAGAGCAGGCACACGAATCCCATCCCTGAACAGCAATATAGGTTCTCTGATCAATTTGTGGTTCTAATCCCGAACCACCAAAACCAATATTTGAGAACCATTTCCAGGAAAAGAGAAGAAGCGAAAGACAGTATGTAGGCATGGCCATTCACTTAAAATCATCTTTTACAAAATGGTGTAAAGGAAAATGGATGGAGAAAATTACTAATAGGACAGAATTGAGATAGAAAAGTACCAATAATTTCCTTCAAGATCTAACTTAAGACTGAATTGCCCTGAATATCTCCCAAACCAATTAAGCCAGTTAAAAGTTATGCATGTACTTATACGTCAGGCAACCAGAGTAAACATTTTAAAGCTGCCACAATCTTAACCAGAGACCAACGAAGCCTATCAGCGAAAGATCACAAATGAAGCAAATCCATTCCAATTTCTCATACCAAGAACAATGTTTGAAGCAAATCCATTCCAATTTCTCATACCAAGAACAATGTTTAAGGCAACTGCTACGTAGCCATACATAGTTACATTAAACCAATAACGCTATTATGTATTAAACTGGGACACAACACGTTGGCTATTCAGCAATCAATCTAAAGATTTTTCTAAAAAATTTAAATTTACAGGATGTCACAAATGAACTTCTAAGATTAACGAGGAAGACGAGTTAGCGAATAAAAATATTGGATAAAAGTAGGTTTCACAATCCAATTCGACAAAACAAGTCACCAATAAATAACTTAAATCTTGAGTGAGCAAATAAACTCCTGTAATTATATAACTAGCAAAATTCTTATGATGGATCGTCGAACAAAAATATTGGAAGAATGTAGGTTTCCCCATCCGATTCAACAAAAACAAGCTACCATATAAAATAACTCGAGTCTTGAGTGTGCAAGTAAATTGCGGTTATCATTTTGCCAATAGCAAAATCATTAACTCTTCCATTAGAAGGAATAGTCTCAGGATCATATTAAGCAAAATCTAAGGACTGGTGGCTTTTCAGCTAATGAACTGGAAAAAGAAAGAAAAAATAAAAGCAAGAGGAACAACGTTTTCAATTTGTAATCTTCAATGAAGGAAAACCAACATCCCAAACATTAAAAGGAAAAGGTAGAATACAAAAAATGCTAAGAGAAAATGAATGTGCCCATTTACATTAACCATGATTACATTGGTTTCTATTACCTTTTAAGTACAAGAATCGGACAAAAAGGTAAAAGTGACAAAAATTCTTTACCCCGGGCAAGAATCAGTATCCAACATGTGAAGAAAATGAAATAGACAAATAAAAGGGGTTTCCTTGATGGACATGTTTTCAAATACCTGAATGATAAGGTCTTTCCTGATTGTGTAATGAGTGACGGACTGCGCAGCGATATCACCAAGGCCCCAAATCAAGCCGGAGCTAATCATCTGAGTCTTTACAGGGTGCACTGACAAGCATTTCTGGTACCATTTCCAGAATCTCAACATATTACTCCGAAAGACAAAATAGGTATATTTGAAAAAACTTTAAGAAGAGGCCACCAGGGACTGGTGTTTTTCATGAATGCTTAATTTCTCTCGATTTTCTTTTGGTAATGCCAACTTTGATTTTTCCCGAGAATTTCGTTTCCAGGGACGGTGGTCTGAGAGGGAACAAAAAGGCCAGTTCTGGCAAAGACCATGATTTTGTATCGATACCATAGAGACTTATTATGTGCCATACGCACACTTCAACGTTTCTTCTCAATCTACGCCAAACTTGTTTCCTATGCTATATTTGGGAATTGGGAGTTTATTTGCAGGCTTGAGGCCGTGTAACGTGTTTGTGTTGTGTCGTGGGTTTATATTATTATTGAGCCTAATGTCATGTTCAACAGAAGAAAGTGCACTTCTATTATGCCCAGGTGGTGTTTTTGGGCTAGGCGTTGGTAGTTGAAAAACGGAAGCATACATGCTTTCCATTGCATTGCAAACTAGGAAGCCTGTCACTGTCAGGGGTTGTTTTTGGGCTAAGCGTTGGTAATAGAGAAAAGGAAGAATATATGCTTTCCATTGCATTGCAAACTAGGAAGCCTGTAAACAACCTAAACAAAGAGATTCCGGTGGATTTGTATGCGCGAGTGGTTCTGTTTTGAAAGGAGACATTGTTTTTAACAATTAATTAAATCCTCGTAAGTATAAATAGGAAAAAAAATATAAATTAATTGTTATTATTTTGAAGGTGAAATTGTGTTGAGATTGAGATATTGATTGATTAATAATTGTACATCCTCGTTTATAATTTTGAACTTATTAAATTAAAGGAGATTCCAAATTTGAGTATTAATTTTGCCTTTAAAAGTGGACTTTATATATCATATTGAATCACTTTTTTCTTTTTCTTTAATTAATTTAATTTCAATTTCATTTTTTATTGTATTTTAATTCTGATTTGTAGTTAACCTTTCCTCAAAAGTTGTTGGATTGCAGATTAATATTTTAAGACTTGATTTTTTTAATTTTTAATAGGTAGATCAAGTAGTATTTGATATTAAATTATATTTGGCAATAAAAATATCAAATTCATCTCTCTTTTTTTTTTGGTTAGAGGGACTAATAATTAGTATGAAAGTAGTTTTTTTAATTAAAAGAATTGTATTTCTAAACAAGGTAAGTTATTATCTTACAAAAGTTTTATACAAGGGTTGGTAACAAATTGAAAGAGGACATAAATATGAGCCTCCAAAACCACAATTCCTTAACGGACAAGTGTCCTTTTTGCAGTGCACGTGTTATCAAATTCCTATATTTATGTCTTTTTGCTATCTTCTCTGATACATAATTAGGATCTTCCTTCCTTTCATCGTGGTTTCAGCTTAACATAGAAGAGAAGTCGCTCTCTATCTTGCTGTAAAAGTTATTTTGGACATCGAAATCATACCAAAGTCGCGACTACTTATTTACACGTCAGTCTCATTCAACCTTCTCATATGATCGTTGATCAACAAAATTTTATTCTTAAATACTTCAAGAATCTTATAGCTTTTAACTCACACTCTTACAAGAATACTATAAAAGCACTAAATTATTAAAGGCAATAATAAACACACAAGAGCTATGATAAAAACAATATTTATTATTTTCCAAAATTATACAAAAAATGCTCTCTTTCAATCTATTCCCTTCCCCTCCATCTCTCTCCTCTAAAAGCATGACTCAAATAAGTTATTTATAAGTACCTCTAACTTTACAATTCAGAATTATAATTGAATTGAGCTAATTAGATCATCTTTATCCTTATCAGATTACATCGCATTAACTAATTGAGTGACACCCCATCTAAATAAGTCTCTATCTAATAGGATTTAACTACATCACAACTAATAAGATAAGAGATTATATTTAACTAGAAATAATACATTTGTATCCATGAAGAACTCTGTTATCTTCAAATGATCCTCCTACATGTTCTTTATCTGTTAGAGCTGATATATATCAACTATAATCTTATCCACCACATCATCCAAGATTTCTCCTTTATCTCTATCCATTAATGATAGTCATTCAAATCCAAAGCCTTTCATGGCATACTAATCCAATCTAATGCTTACCCATGCAAGTCCATTAGTCATGGTCTGTCGATTTGAGCATACATTAAGTCCATAAAGCTCTGATATGTCTCCCTCATGCATATGATCCAACTAACTTTCAACCCAAGGTCCATCTCAAGTTATCTTTTGGTCTCACATATGAATGTTGCATCTCATTGAAGATTTCTGCCAATGCGCATCAATATATGTTAACTGGTAATTGTGCATTACTCTATATTTTTCTAATTATGTGGCATATGTTTCTTGTATAATTGTTTATTGTTGTTGTAATTTATAATTCATTTTGTATGTTTTTATTAAGTTTGATTTTCATTATTGTTATTTCATGTTTGGTGATAATTTAGGGTAAGAATTGATTATTTTTATATAAGAATGAAGATTGAGTAACTTGGAGTTGAGCTAGAAACTAAAAAGGAGAAGAGAAGAGAGAACTTTCTGTTGCAAAATCTATCAACTCCCACGATCGTGGGAAGTTTAACTCGAGACATTCTACAGGGTTCAATTAAATTTTAGGTTTTTGGGACTATATAACATATTAAACATCTATGGATGAGAGAGGACAAAAACCCTTTGTAGAAAAGAGCCTCCTTAAGTGAAGAATACATGTCTTGAGGAAGGTGAAGATTCAAGGATTATCAACAACAATTGGAAAAATAGCACATCAACATCAAAATTTTCAGATTTTGGCAAAAAAGAGAAGGAGCTTTCTTATTCAATTTTCTGCCAATTTTGTCTCTTCGAAATCTTTGTAAGATGGAATATTTGAATGTTGGTGATGTTATGGAGACCATGATTGGCTGAATTGTTTTCTAGGGATTACTTTTGAATTATTTTTTTAAACTCTTATTTTATTGAATTGAATGAAAATTGTCTTTGATGATTGTTGATTATATTTATATCTTGCAATAAATCGAGAGAGTGAGTAAGGTTATTTGTGTAGGATTGTACAACAAGAGTTGGAAACCTATAGACTTACAATCGTCACATTAATTGACTAGTTAGAAGAGAGATCTCGACTAATTCAATTGATCACCCATAGGATAGCTTAATAAGTAGTTAAATTGGTAGAGTGATTGGGTAGGTTGAGAGATCGCTTAACTGAATTCATTTAATTTGATTAAGGATAATTAATTATACATTGAGAGAGGGTAGTTAATACAATTGAACCTCTTAGGTGAGACACAATTCGATTAATAAAATAGGAGGGAGACAAAATAGGGAGAAAGTGATCTCTAGTAATTAGATTCTTGAATTCCAATTTTCTGCATTTTGGTTTTGTCTATTGTTTATTATTAGTCTTTCAAATTTAATTTAATTTGTCTTATTATTTCAATAAAACAATTTCGTTTATTAAACAAAGTTTGATATGAATTAAGTGGTGTCTGTGTAACACCCCCTTAACATAGGGTACACACTGGGACACCAGGAGGTCATTTCGGTACATATTTTATGGTAAAGGCGGGCTACTATCGATTGCTTCATTCAACTTCACATGGCCTCATATCATTATTCACTTATAAAGCATCAACAGAAAATCACAATATTTTAAATTCTAATTTTTTTCTCATTTCATTTCACAAAACCGAACGCCTATATTATGTCCTTCAACCTTTACTATATGTACATCATCAACTTAGTACAAAAGTATTACATGAAAGAGGAAAATATTTATACAATCTAGCTAAGCCGTCCAAAAATTCCAACTGACCGACCTTTGAGCCATGACTTCTCTTGCCAAATCACAATCCACACAACTGGTAAAGCCTTTCAATAGCTAGACTTGTCTCTTCGTCCTGAAAAGACAACGTTGTAATTTTGGTGAGTTTTGAGAACTCAAAGAGGTAACCATCATCGATGGTTCACTTAATTCATGCAATACATCATTTCACATAACAAATAATCACATTTTCTCATAATTGATCATGTATCACATTTTCACTCAAGCATAAGCAATTATGCATTTTAATCAATGAACCATACTTAAAAAAATGCATATGGAATGTTCATGAGACTTCTTTCCAATTGTTAGATTGTTCTGACCGAGTGCCTAAACTATCTCGTATCTATTTTAGAAACCGGGCTTATTTTACATAGTGAGCCTTAGGCTCTTAATCACTTTCTGAGCTTGAGGCTCTTTTTGTAGCACCCCACTCCCGCTGGACCCGAACCTGACATCGATGGTGATATCCGAGTTCGTGCCCCGATAGGGTGGCATGTTAGAGCACTCGATCACCCTGAAATTGGTATAAATATTTTTTAAACCACAAACATAAAGTACAAAAAATCGATAACCAAAATGGTCCACTTTGTTTTATAACCATTTGATACAAAACAATGTAATCAATAGGATTTTTATTAGCCATTTGGGCCCATTACAAATTACAAAGTACAATCATTTCCAATTTCTCAAAATTATTACAAA
>JAOQML010000008.1:20711643-20727567 GCA_027568935.1 Erythroxylum urbanii
AATCTACTCCAAATATTTCTTCTCCTTTCCCACCAAAGGATCTTGTTAACCAAGTTGTCCAAGAAGAACAAGTGGTATGTCGGATTGGTTGAGGATACAACAATAAGGAGAGGATACATTGAAAAAAGAAAGGATACAAAAGCAAGGCTAAAGCTAGGAGAGGATACAAGAAGAAGGAGAGGATAGCACAGCGAGGAGCTAAAGCTGTAGCAAAGGAGTCGGTAATATAATCTCCATCTTGTTCTTATGATAATTATTTTCCCTTTACCGTATCATGTATGACTTGGCATGTTGATTTGGTTATCTGCTTCCGCTGTGTTTTGATTTCTAAAAAAGTTTTGAAATCTATTGGTTTAGCCAAATCTTGCATGTTTTATTTTCCGATCCAACAACATGACCTCAAAATTCAAGGAGAAGATTGATGTTGAGGGTTATGTATGGAAGAATATCTCTCAGCCAACAAAGGAGTTTTACTATCAGGAGTTTGAGGTACAAAAAAAGTTATTATTTTATTTTTTAATTAACAGTTTTATACATTAATTAGGTAAATATTATTACATCATAAGTACTAATCGAATTTGTTTCCTTTTGTTTCAGAAAGAATTTTTTGGGATTCTCAATTTGAGGTGATCATTTATAAACTATAGGAGAAATGAGCACGTAAACGTTATCGCAACTTTGTTGCTACGATACCTAAGGCCGGTGTATGACCGCCTTACATTTCTTAACAAATATGGAGTCGTTGGCAGCAGTACTGGATATCACCTGAGGCAATGTCTATTTCAAAGCATAATTCGACCAACAGACGTGAAGGATCAGGGGGACATAGTCTTCCCGTATATACGGGAGGATCTATTACCTACCAAAAGCATGCAGAGAGACTTGTAAGTATCTATGCTTTATATTTATATTCTCATTTCTTTACTTTGCTGTATTTCAATTGAATTTTATTTGTGAATTTTGGAATATTAATATATGTTTCTTGTAGAGACTGATAATGTTATAAATGTCTGGTGCCATATATGACTGTGGTTTTGAGTTTTTTTTTTGTTCAACAGGGGGAAGATATCATCAAATTAGAGAAAACTCTACCGAATTTTTTATAAATTCTAATTCACTTATAACATTTTATTCTTATGCAGGAAAAATCTTGAGGCATGAGGCCTACACCCCTCTGCTCTTTTTACATACTCACACTAAGAAGCACGACGGTGTGACATTCGTCAACAGTCGTTGTAGAGAACTCATGTATGTGAAATTTATAGTTTAATATTAATGCTTAATAATTATCACTTACTAATATAAATATTGCCTTCTGATAGGACCAAATATAAAAATGCATTCACGACAGTCTCAGCAGTCTGAAGATGTTGATGAGACTCAAACCTATCTTCATGTAGTGGGTGGTAGAGACCATCGGGGAAGGATATTCGGCTTAGGTTCATTTGCAAATTTATGTTATTTGCAATCCTCCATGTCCAGTATAGCAGCATCTAGTAAGCGGTCTACAAATAATGAAGTCCATTAACTTCAGAGCATAGTGCAGACATTGGCAACTTAGTTGCAACAGTCGATGGATTAGTTGCAACAAGCGATGCAGTACATAGCTCAGCTCCGTAATGAAGTGGATGAATTGAAGGGTAGTGGTAGCACCTCATCGCACCAATCAAAGCATCCGCTGTCTCCAAATTAATATTGTACTTTTGGTCATTTTATTTTAATTACAAAAGCTTATTATGTACAATTTAATGTTTTTGTTATCAATTAAGATATTTTCAATTTTATATCATCAATCAAATTTATGTTTAAAAAATTAAATGTATACTATTACATTAATAACTGTTTAAATTATGCATTAATTATATCATCATCAAATAAAATTTATTGAGGGTATTGACGGTATATTACTAAAAAAATTCAAAATTATTTACCGAAAAAAAATGGAAGATTCGTTGGTACAATTAGAAACATTACCGACGGAAGATAACTGACTGTCGGTAATCACAGACGAAAAAACCACTTCTGTCTGTAAACTTAACGACGGAATGACATCCTTCGGTATCCATAGACGGATTAACCAACCATATTCTGTCGGTAATCACAGACTGCATAACCAACAACAAACTGTCGGTAATCACAGACGAAACAACCAACTGTATTCCGTCGGTATTCACATACGAAATAATCAATTCTATCTATAAACTCACTGATGAAAAAATGTGAACCGTTGGTAATGTTTCAACAATTTTACGATGGATTACACTAATCTGTCAGTAAGTTTACCGACAGAAGGTAATGTTCTATTGGTAAATATATTGATGGTAATTATTCAATCGGTAAAGTTACCGACGGACTAGTGTAAACTACAGCAAATTTACCGATGGTAAAATGACTCTCTGTCGATAAATTTACCAAAGCAACATTACCTTCCATCGGTAATTATTAGCTACGCTCATTTCTACGATGCCCTTATTGTTAGGAACGTCCATCACTAATATTAACTACCGATGGAATGCAAATGTTTTCCGTCGGTAATGTCCGTCGCAAAACGACATTTTTCTTGTAGTGAGAGGCAATCGAAAGACATCAAGGAAATTTTTATATATAAGTGTTCTAACTTTTTTAAATATATGAACGCTATGCAGTAAATAAATAATAGCTCTTCAAAAAATTCTCTAAAATTAAAGTCTTTCAATATGTCAATGAGATGAAAGCATGTAAGTGTGACTTTATGCTAATTATCAATAATGGAATTTTTTTAGTCTTATTATTTGTTCTTAATTTGAAATTCAACACTAATATCAAAACAATTAATAAAGTGCATTTTGATTAAGATCAAAATTATTTTTCTTTAATGATTTTGGGAAAGATAAAATGTTATATTTCATTTCACTGATCATGTTGGATTATGATTTTAAATTTTGTTCTCTAATAAAATGAGAAGAACTGAATATAATGAAAATGAAAAATGATGAAACCTTTTTATCTTATAAATAATTGAAACTTGTGTCAGTTTACATCCAATTTTTTTTGTGAACTACTGAGCGTGTTATTACTTCGGTTACGTTCAATGAATATTCTTAAACTTTTGGAAACATAGATTACATAAAACATTGAAGAAAGAAATGAGTTAAGTTTTTATGTTTTGTGAAAATCACCATCTAAAGCCATTTCTTTAATGCATCATCTAATATCCATGTTTATCTTCATCTTGTAGCTTTTCTATAAAGGAGCTTATTGTACACTAATTCAAAGGTTGGAATGTTTTTATGAGATGTTCACTTCTTTTTAGAAGAAACCAACTCTTTCCATGTTGCAACACCTTCCTCACTTTTAGATCTTTGGTTTCTTGCATTTCAACTAAAAAAATTCAAATTTCATAAAAAAACCTGAATATATTAAATTTTTTTATATATATACCATTTTTTTGAACTTCTTCTTCATCTTTTGATATCTTACGAGTTCATCCTTTTTTTTGGTCCTTTAGTTGTGTCTCCTCATATTTCAAGATCAATGTTTCACTAAATCTATCTAGCGTTAGTGCCTTTGTACCCTTTTGGATATCCTTATCCTTATCTTTCTCCCTAACCAACATCTCTTCATGCATAAGGAAATCTTCATTTTCCTTGATCAATCACTAGCATCTCTTCAAACTTTGGCATTGGTTGTTAACAATTAATCTCCATCATCAGCACCACCTTATGCCTCAAGACTTCTTCTCTTTCTTGACATTATACTCAATTTCCAAAAACTATTCAAATAAAAACCAAATATTTAACAAAAATACTAACTCTATGGGTAACTTATTCTTTACCTCTGCATTTCTCACCTCACACAAGGCCCTTCGTACTATCCTTACTAATTCCCAACCAATACAACACTTCATTGTATGATCCTTATTATAATCAATCCTTGATGTCTAAAATAATAAAATATATTAATCAATTAAATTATTTAAAATTAGTTCATACAATGTTACTATACATTTTCTAATAAAAACATTACCTTTAGCTCTTGTTCACAGACTTTGTCACCATCTAATGCCTCATTGATATTAACTTCATCTCAAATTATATTCCTTATTATCTTCTCTCATTTGGAAGGACAATTAAGACAAAATTAGTCAAGAAAAATATTTATAAACAAATTATTATTTAATTATAAAATAATTACATATTATGCGCAAGTTTATACATTAATTAACAAGATTTATTTTTTCAAGATGCATGCTCACAATCAATATAGTTATGCATCCGTCCTTATAAGGCACATCACTTTTGGCCTTTATTGCTTGGTGAAACTTACAAGTATGCTTGCAAAGATGGTTTAATATGGAATATCTCTAATCAAGCTACTTGTAGTCATCAATATTGGTTATGATATCTAGCAATTGTGTATTGATACCATAACTAACTTTAGCACATAAAAAATTCCTAATATGTATAGAAGGGAGTTTTGCTAAAAACTTCCCCCGCTTGTAAACCCTTTACTTTATTAAGTATGCATTTAATCATGATTTGGTGGTCATTGACTTTGTACTTCATTGACTTTGTACTTGTTTGCTCCCATTTGATCCCCTAAATCCATGAAACATTATTGTTAGTAATATCCTCATCCTCACTTATGTACAATGTTATCTCCTTTGGATCAAGTTGACCTTATAACTAGTAGCAAACATCACCTTTTACCTTAAACCTCTCCATATCATAAAGTTCATTGAATCCCATATCAATGAACCATTTCAGTTGCTCCAGCTCTATATTAATTTAAACACCTTATTCAAATAACAACATATTTGAGAACTTTATATATATTCATTAAGAGTAATCATAATCAAATAACAATAACAATTAATCACCTATATTTTATTTTAATTGGGTTAAAGTTTCATACATTGTTCTTAACATCCCCACTTTGCTGACTTGTCCTACATGTGACAACTTCATTATTAGCCTAAATTTTTAAGTTTCAAATTAAAAAAAAATTATAACTTCATTATATCAATTTTATTAAAAATGCTTGCTCATTACCTCCCTTTTTGCCTTCTTTACCTTCTTTCCTTCTTGTGGAAGAGACAGTACTTTAATCATTTCTTTTTCTTTTTTCTTTAGACTATGATAATAATAAAAAATATCAACCAAAATAGACCAAAATCTTAACTAGATATAACATTCATGAAAACCAAAGTATATCTACTAACAAATCACCACCACGCAAGGGTATAAGCTATGAATTCTTACCTAATACCATGAAATACATAACTCGTTAATAGAAAATTATCTCTTATTCCATACCTTACTAACTTAGTAGTTTTTGAACACACTTAACACCCCCCAAGCTATATATAAATGCATTTTTAAATATATATTAGAAATAAAAAATATAAACATGTAAAATTTATAAAGATAAATATGGAGATGAGAGCCATATCGTATGCTTACTATGTTTATTTCTTGTTTGATCACTGTACAAGCATCTAAAATACAATGGGCTTAAAATATTCACTAAGAAATTAAGGACGAAGATTTTATATACTATTGGATAGGAGGAGTTATTTGAAGCTTCTCATGGAAGTTTTGGAAAAAGAAAATTACTTTATTGTTTTAAAAATTATGAGTTAGAATAATGGACAGGGTTTGGTATGAAAATGTGTAACAATCAATGCCCTTTTCTTTATCCATTCAAAAATTCTAACAAGAACATGTTCCACCACACGATTATGTAGTTCATTATGTCCAATAAAAACTTAAACAAATACAGTTTCATCTATAGACATGTGAAAATTTGTGTCCTCTATATTATACCTTTAAATTTTCTAATAAGAACATAAGGGGGTGTTTGTTTTCATTTTTTCCCCGTTTCTTGTTGTGGTTTTTATAAAAAATAAAACATGTTTGGTTCATTATTTTTACATTGTGCTATTTTCAAAAATAAAAAAACCATAACTGATTTACAAAAACAATAAAATACATTTCCCTAATATATCACAACAGGTTTTCTTGTATTCTAAAGCAGTTTCTGCACTGACTTATCTTTTGCATCTTCAGGGCCCTGCTATGATTTTTTGGGCGATTGCTCACTATATCATTGTTATTATGTTCCTACGATTTCTCCATGTATTTGTTATCTGTGCTTACTTTCATATCTACTTGTTATTCTATTTTTGCAATTTCTCCACTGCTGCGTTACTTGCATTTTTGGCCTTTAGAATATAAGAATACAACACGAAGGAACGAATAGATTTATTTTTAATTATGTTATAGTACCCATGCATGTTACTGTAACATACCTTGTTATTCATTGTTTATGTGATTTCTCTAGTTGCTTTGCTTGTGTGTGTTTTCATAAGCAATTTATGGGTTAGCTAATATGTCTTATAATGTAACTTACATAACTTTAAAAATCTTTCCCATTTTTTATTGGAGCATTCCACACACATAGACAGGTCCACCCATACACCCCACCGCTGTCACAAAAAAATGAAGAAGAATGAGCAGTGGAGCAGGCAAAGTGGTGTGCGTCACCGGAGCTTCCGATTACATTGAGGAGACTTTCATTGTTTCTATCTTATGTTAACTTCGTCTTTAGTTTTAAAAGTTATTAAGGGGAAAATAAGGGATAATTATGAAGATCTATAGATAGGAGAATGATTTGCTCAATTACATAGTGTGAAAAGACGATTTCTGCACCATGTTAATCTCTGAATTTACTATTACAATTTGATTCTCAGCAAGTAAAAACTTGTTCTGCTTGAACTCCATATCTCCTGAGGTACATACAAAGGAAATCTAAAGGTTAGAAAACCATGAAGAGAAGTGGTTTCTGAGATAAGAAGATTGCGTGAAAGATGAGAAGAAGAGAGCTAAGAAGAAGAGTGAATAGTAGGGTGGGCAAAATATTAATTTGTCTAATCAATGAATAGTGAGTGAATAGTGAGGGGCATGAGAGAAGAAAAGAAGAGAGCGTAGAAACAGGATTGAATAGTAGAGTGGGTCAAAATATTAATTTGTCTAATTAGTGAATAGTGAAGGAAGAACAAAGAGTGGCAGCAAAGGAAAGAAAGTGAATAGTAGGGTGGTATAACATATTAATTTGTTAGATCTCTTGTTAGAAATTGATTATGTTATTTTGTATGGATTGATTAGGTTGTTTCATGTTTATTTTGAGCCATGTTTACCATTTAATACTTTGTAGAAATTGTTATGATTCATGTCACTTATACGTGGCTACATTTAGTGATGAAAGGTTTAAACAATATGAACGATTTTAATGATTGTGTAATTTTATTATATAAATTAATGTGTAATTTTTTAATAATATTTTATTTGCATATATTTTAATTTTAACTATAATGATAATTAATTAATTAAAAAATATAATGTATTATATTACAATTATTACATATAAGAGTATAATTACAAAAAAATAAAAACAGGATGATAAAACTAAATATGTTTTTGTTTTTAGTTTTTTATTACAAATCTCAACCAAACATTTTTCTGCTTTTCAGTTTTTATATTATAAATCTCAACCAAACAGGTTTTTGCTTTTTTAAGGAAAAATAGAAACCAAAAATAGGAAACAAAAACCAAAAATAACAATGGAAAAATAGAAGTGAAACTAAACAACCCCTAAGTGCGTACTCAACCATGTTAAATAAAATCTTTAATAAATACACTTTGGTGTATGTTCATACACCATTCTATGCCATTTATATTGACACATTAGAAAATATAAGAAGAACATGTTTACTGATATAAATATATAGTTAATTGTGTATAATAAAACTTTTATTAAATATTGTTTTATACATGGCATGTACAAAATCATGTCTCTTTGAATTGATGCTTCAAAAAATATAAGAAGTAAATATTTGATCAAAGGGACATACAGCTAACTGTATCTAATTAAGCCTTAACTAAACATAATTTATACACTAATATTTACGAACTTGTGTCCTTTTAAATTGTCTTTTCAAAAATTCTTTCAAGAATAAGGTGACTATATAAGCATGTAGTTAATTATGTTGTTAGTTACTTTAAATATTTCATGGTAAGTTTTCACATACATATGGTATACAATGTACTTATTTCTAGTATAGTTTCAATTATAACATAGTATTCTTTGTCAGTAGACATTTTTATTCCCATTTTAAAGTGTAGATATTACTTATTACTAATGAACAATGGTATTTTTGTACTTGGACATGAGGAACAATTTTCTTTTTATACGGTCATTATATTCCCATTTAATTATGTAGATGTTACTTATTTGTAATGGATGATGGTATTTTTTGTACATAGGAGTAGTGTTGGATAAGTATAGTATTATTACAATTTGAATTTAGCTAGGGTATTCTTTGAACTTAGAGATGGAATTCTCATTTTCTATTGGAGTCATTACTTATTCTTAAAGTGTCATAGTAATTGTTTTACATAACAATAGTATTAAATATACTAAGTCATAGTATAGTTTACATTGAGGTATAATCTTCTCTTCTGGTTCATGATTTCTCTTGGCTATATAGTTCATCCGGGGAAGGGGGTGGGTGGGAGATCGAACTTCAAGAATCAGGACCCTAGCTTTATTACAAGCCAAAAACTAGAGCGTGTTTTATCGTTTGAATTTCTCATACCTACCTCTTTTATCAAAAAATGGCAGATCAAATTGCTATTTTCTTTCTTTTTGAAATGCTAATTCACTCCGCTTTGTTCTGTACGAGACCAAGGGTCTATGCTTGAATTCAAAACAAACATCCCTTATTCGAATCGTTCTCTCTACTAAGTCATTATATTCTCTTCTAAATATACAAGTGTTACTTATATGTAATGAATAATGATATTTTTTATACATTGGCTTGGTGTTGGATAAATATAGTATTAGTATTTGATTAGGCTAAGGTATTTTTTTCACTCAAATATGGTATTCCCATTTTAAATTGTAAGTGGTATTTCATTTAAAGATTGATGGTATTTTTTGTACATATGGTTGATATTACATAGATTGAATCTATGTTTTTTTATTGAAGAATAAAATTATTTATACTCAATCATGATATTCTCATATAAAAGTGAAGTTGTTACTTAAAATGAGGAATATTAGTTTTTATGCATATATATGGTATAGTATCTAATGAACCATGGTACTATTTATACTAATTTATGGTGAGATATCCACATATTAAAGTTATAGTATTACTAATATGTAAGGAGTCAATCTATGGTATTTTCTTACACCATCTTTAAACATATTTCTTTGCATGGTAGTGGTATTTTAAAAAAATGGATATGCGGTATTTAAACATTCTCGATATTTTTAATTTACTATTTACAATATTTACTGAGAAAATTACATTAATGGAGATGGATGATAACGGTATAGAATTTTCACAACTTATTTTCCTCATCAACAAACATATCTTTGTGTAAATTCAACCTTTGAAAAATAAAAAACATATTAAAAATAGTAAAATATAATCCTTACATTTATTATTAAAAAATAATCTACAGCATGATCCTTACATTATACCATAAATGTCACTATATTAATCATGAAATATATCTACATTATATAAACTATACCATTGAATAATATAATACATATTAACTTATGTTAAAAGTTGTAAGTACATATAACAAATTAAGCTACACATAACTTGATTACCTGTTGGTGGAGAAATGGAATTTAAGTGGATTGATTTAAATAAGGTGTCAAATTTGCCTATTGCTATCAAAATAGCCCTTATATAATGTGATTTGGTTTGAGATGTTAAGATTATATATTGTTGGAATAATAAAGTTTATCTTCCTTCATCATAAACCACTAAAAACTTCTTCTTTTCCTTGTTATTAATGATTTACTGTTATTAATGATTTACTAATGTGGTCACATTTGAAGCCTTATAGAGAAAAAAGAAGAGACTATTGGGAGACCGATCATGACACAATCATGACATAACGAAAAAAATTTCTAATTTCTCAATCATATCTCAATAATTGAATAACTTGAAAAACATAAATCATAAAAGTAATATAATCATACCTTATTTGAATTACTACCAAAATCTTTTTCTAGAGGTGCTAACAACGAGATACTCAAGTGCCCAACCTTTAACGACATCCACATGACAAAAAAAAAGAACTTAACTTGTAAAAGAAAATAAGCAGGAGTACTAGTTCCTTTACAATTATTTCTTATAATTAGGAACAACATCAGGGTTTATTTTATTAAAATTAAATAC
This sequence comes from Erythroxylum urbanii, assembly GCA_027568935.1. Classification (NCBI taxonomy): domain Eukaryota; kingdom Viridiplantae; phylum Streptophyta; class Magnoliopsida; order Malpighiales; family Erythroxylaceae; genus Erythroxylum; species Erythroxylum urbanii. The sequence continues at coordinate 20,721,884 of JAOQML010000008.1, forward strand.
TCTAATTATAATTAAAGTCTAAATATAATTATAATTTAATTTAATTTTCATAAAAACAAATATCTTATATTTGATTACTGAAATTTCTCAAACTTCACAATTAAGTCCAACTTAATTTAAATTGTTTTTCCTCTTTTTAGCTACTTTTTATATGTGATTGATTAGGTTCCTAATATATTGGTAATGATTAGAAATTATAATTATAATTAAAAATTAAATTTAAATTTAAATTTAGACAAATTAAAACTTTTTTTATTTATCTTTAATTCTTCAATTAAATAATTTATTATTATAAATCAAGACTGATGTCCAGGAATATGTCATGAACACCCAACTATTAGGAATTTCAAAGTGGTTTGACTAAACCTATCTATACATGGTTATGATGCATAACTTTATCCTTTCAACAATTGGTGTTCCAATTAGATATAAACTATGTATATAGTGTCTACTTTTATAAATCAAATCATGTTCATTCCTTCTAACTAGTAATTAATTTATAATTGATATTTGAAAAAACTTTTCAAATATTAACTCACTCTAACTAGAGAATTCCTTAAATCATTACTAATTAAGAGTGGTGGAACATTCTCTCTAATAACTTTAGAGTGAAGAATCCTTTATTGACTTAACTATTTTCATATGATTCATACTATATCCAAGAACTATTGACTGAGTTACCCTAATTAGAATAGGTAATAAGTAGCATCAAAGCATAGTAATTTTCACATGAGATACTTTGGTAATCTCAATTCTAATAATCGATTATACAACCATCATAATAAGGAAATTTACAGACATATAAGTAATGTTCCATTTAGGATCCTTATAATTAGGTTAATTTAGTGAACTTTTTCTCTAATAAGTACCCACACTTTTGTTTAAGTATCTCTATAAGATCAAATATTTTCTTTATAAGAAAGAAATATAATTGTGCTAGTTCTACCATTTCATCAATATCCTATCTTGATGAAAGGACAACTAGAAATAATACATAAATACAATTTAGTCTTATAATTATAATCTGATTATAATTTCAATTGCATAGTAATATTACAGGGATTTTACTTTTAGTATTGAAACATCAAATATAATTGAAAATTTTATAAAGATAAAGAATGCGCTTATTGATTAAAATAATAATGTTATATATAAAATTGCAACCAATCGATTAGTTGAAAGGGCATAAAGTAACACTCTCCCACTTTCACTAAAGTCAATTACATATGTATCTAATAATATAGCAATCCATATGTTAATCATGTCTCTTATGAGACAATGGCTTAGACAGGGGATCTGTCAGCTTTTCTTCAGTGGGAACTAGCTTTACTTGCTTTGTCTTTTTGCTTTATTATCTTCTTAATCAAGTGAAACTTTTTAAGTACATATTTAGATCGTTGATGAGACCTTAGTTCCTTTTTCTATGCAATGGAACCATTTATGTCAAAATACAATACTATTGGCTCAATAATATTAGGAACCATTCTAAGTTTGGTGGTGAACTTTTTAATCCAAACTATGTCCCTTCTTGCCTCTTCCATAGAAATGTACTCTACTTTAGTCATTAGAATCCATAATGGTTAGTTTTTTAGATCTTTCTAACTTACCGCACAATCATTTAGATTGAAGATGTACCCAAACGGTGATCTACTATTATCTAGATCAAATTGTAAACTAGTATTTGAATATCCCTGAACTCTTAGTTCCACTCTTTTATTGACCAAGATAAAGGATTGGCTTGAAACTTACTCGTTATGATCAAAGAATAAGAAATATTTGGTCTTATATATTGCATCATATACATGATTGATCCAGTTGTTGAAGCATATGGAACATAATCCATTTTTCCCTCTCTTTTTGTGTCTTAAGACACACACTCTATGAGAGCGAAATCCAATACGATATGTGTAAGAATCCCCTCTCAGATTCTCTATATGAACCTCTTCGGCACTTTATTCATATATGTGGATTGTTAGACAGATCTTTATTACTATAATATAAGTTATTTCTCTCATATCCTTTATGGAAAATTTCTTAAAAAACCAAATCTTTATAGATTTGGTTTGTCATTTCCAGTTAGCAATATATCATCCATATATAGCTCTAAAAAATGATTGCACTCCCACTAACCTTATTTTAAACATATGTTTAATCCATATTTTCTATAAAATCAAACTCTTGATTATCTCATCAAAACATATGTTCCAATTTAGTAAAACTTTCTTAAGTCTATAAATAGATTTTTGCAACTTGCATACTAGATCAGGAAATCTCCTGAATTTAAAACCCTCAAGTTATGTCATATACACATTTTAAAGAAAATTTCCATTGAAAAATGTTGTTTTGACATCCATCTACCAAATTTCACAATCATGGTATACAACTATAACCAATAAGATCTTAATGGACTTAAGCATATCTATAAGCGAAAAGATTTCATCAAAATCAACTCCTTATTTTTGTTTGTAACATTTAGCCATTAGCGTTGGTTTGTATGTAAGTATATTAACATCTATGATAGTTTTTCTCTTAAAAACCATTTACATCCTAAAAGTAGAATACCATCTAGAGCATCCACCAAGTTTATACTTGGTTAGTGTACATTGATTCCATTTTGGATCTTATAGCTTCATGCTATTTTAAAGAATCAATGTCAGACATTGCTTCTTTAAAAGTAGTAGGTTCATCACCCATAAGCATTATATTACCTTTATCCTTTTTAATTTTCAGATATAATCTACTAGTGGGATGATATATTCTACTAGTGTGTCATATATTATGTGTATTTTGAATCCTCTATTGTACATCATATGTGGTAGATTATATGTCTATATAGGTCTTTATTCCTATAATATAAGTTATGTCTCCCATATCCTTTATGGAAAAGTTTTTGGACAACCAAATCCTTGTAGATTAGAGTATTAATTTTTCATTTCTAGTTAGCAATATATCATCCATACAAAGCTCTAAGAAAATGATTTCACTCCCACTAACCTTCTTATAAACATATGGTTAATCTATATTTTTTATAAAATAAAACTCTTGATTATTACATCAAAATAGATGTTCCAATTTTGTGAAACTTTTTTAAATCTATAAATAGACATTTGCAACCTACATAATTAATTAGGAAATCTCCTAAATTGAAAGCCCTCAAGTTGTATCATATACACATCATCAAGCAAATTCCCACTATAAAATGTTGTTTTGACATCCATCTTCCAAATTTCATAGTCGTGATATACAACTATAGCCAATAAGATCTTAATGGACTTAAGCATAACTACAAGTAAAAAGGTTTCATCAAAATCAACTCTTTATTTTTGTTTGTAACCTTTAGCCAGTAGCCTTGTTTTATACATATGTACATTGCCATCTATGTTAGTTTTTCTCTTAAAAACCACTAGCATCCTATAAGTACAATACCATCTAAAGCATCCATGAAGTCTATACTTGGTTAGTGTACATTGATTCCATTTTAGATCTTATAGCTTATTGACGTTTTGAAGAATCAATGTCAAACAATGCTTCTTTAAAAGTAATAGGTTCATCACCTAAAAGTAATATATTGTCTTTCTCCTCTTTAATATACAGATATAATCTATTAAGGGGATGATGTATTCTACTAGTGTATCATAGATTATGTGTCTTTTATGTAGGAAAATCCCGGTGCATGCATCATATACACAAGGTATGGAAAAACAAAATTTTTTGTTCCAGGACTTTCTCGAAGTCCAAGATCTATATGCCTATACAAGAAAATACCATTAAACCTAGGTGAAAATTCCCAATTCATGTACATGTTCATAACACACATATATATAGGAATTCATGGCATTTACATAAGTCAATTATTCATATAATAGCCATGTACCTTGTGAGTAGTACCACAACGATCAAAACAGATCGTCTCCAACAATATCCACGTAGACATCAGAGAAACTAACTGAATAAAATTCTTTGATTCAAAAATGGCTAGAACAAAGACAACAGTGCTAGCTCTTTCTTTATTCTATAGAGAGCCTATACATGGGAAGCAAAATGGAGAGGAAGAGATGAGAAAGATGAAGAGAACTTTTTTTTAAAATAGTGAAAGATGAAGATTGCTTATACATTTTCACGATTCTTTCATGCTTTTTCATTTCGTCTTTTATGGATTTTGTCTCTTGTCATTAAAGACATTAAATGTTTAAGTTGAAAAAGAAACCTGCTCCTTCTTCTATGTACCTACACCTTTATATATATATATATAAATGTTGAGGTGGTCCAGTCATACTGGGATCAGTCCTACCGAGTCCTGAGTATGGAAAAAACATTGGATGACCTACTATGAGATCATCATATGGATGTCCTATTCTAATGGCCGTGATAATCTTATCATAGCAATAGTGCAGGTATCCTTAGACTTGAGGTACTCAAGGATATCTTAGATACTGATTCTGTGCTTTGACTCCATTCCTTGTTGCCTTGCAGAGGTCGTTCATAGGGTGGTGATTGGGTACAACTTGAGGTATTAGAAGGTAATTAAGTAGCCAATAGAGGATTCACCACTTCTGTGATAGCAGAAAATGATACCCATGGCTTCTTGTCGGGGTCATTACTTGAAAATCTCTGGCCATAGTACATATGTCATGAAAAATGTCTTCATTGAAATATAGAGTAATGAGTCCCAGGACAAGAACTGATATCACTTGGGCTATATTTGACGTAGTCAGTCGAGTGAGAGTTGGCATTTTGCCTATACTCATAACCAAGTGGGGTATAGCATGGTGAAAGGATGAATTGCACAGCAATTGTCTATGGGAGGGTTCGTGACATGGTTCATGATGAGCACGAGTTCGTTCATCAAACCACTTACTTTTTGATTAATTGGGGGTTATGATGTGTTGCTAGACACCGCTCATGACTTGCTTGGATTAAGTGTTAATCTAAGTGGCCAACATAACTGGGAACCTAATGGGTCACACACATAAGAGTGACTCAGAGGATTTGTAAAATAGTTTTGGATAGAGATCCATTATATGGAAAGCAAGAGAACCAAATGGATCTTAATGAGATCGGGATATGTCCCGATAAGATCACGATGCTCATATTGCTAAAATAGGTCTCTGTTGTTTTTTCCATACCCGAAACCCAATAGGACCGATCTCAATATAACTGGACCACCTCAGCATTTATATATATATATAAAGGTGTAGGTACGTGGAAGAAGGAGGAGGTTTCTTTGTCAACTTAAGCATTTGATGTCTTTAATGATAAGAGACAAAATCCATAAAATACAAAGTGAAAAAGCATGAAAGAAGATGTGAATCGACAAAATGAGAAAGCATGAAAGAATATGTGAATCGTGAAAATGTATAAGCAATCTTCATCTTTCACGATTTAAAAAAAAAACTCTCTTCATCTTTCTCATCTCTTCCTCTCCATTTTGCTTGCCACGTATAGGCTCTCTATAGAATAAAGAAAGAGCAAGCACTTTTGTCTTTGTTCTAGCAATTTTCGGATCAAAAAGTTTGATTCGGTTAGTTTCTCCGATCTCTGTGTGGATGTTGGAGATGGTATGGTTTAGTCGTTGTGGTTTGCGACAACCTGATGAGTAGAAGATCAAAGAATGAAGGAGACTACTCATAAGATACATGGTTATTATATGAATGATTGATTTGTGTAAATGACATGAATTCCTA
>JAOQML010000008.1:20729887-20750001 GCA_027568935.1 Erythroxylum urbanii
ATGTGTTTGCATGGATTAAATGGAAATGTTAGAATTAAGTTAAGGAGTAAGTTGGCATTAAGTTAAATATGAAGGGCAAGCTTGGAAAGATTAAAGTTGTCTTAAATTAATAAGAGAAGAAGTAAATGAAGAGCGCGTAAGAGACGTGTTGGAAAAGTAAGGAAGAAAGAAAAAAACCTAGAAGAAATTAGAAAAAGAGGAGTAGAAATCGAAACAGAAAAGAAGAAGGAAAGAAAGAGAAAGGAGAAAGAAGAGGAAGGAAAAGATTCAGCTAAGTTTTTATGTATTCTCTATCTATTCTTCTTGCTTTGGCAGAAGAAATAACTAGATAAAATGAGTTTTTATGTGCTGAATATGAAGGGAGAAAGAAGAGAACCAAGAAATCCATTTTTTAAGATTTTCATGGATTTTTAACTATATTTTTTTAGGTATTCTAACTTAGATAAATCATGAGTAGGTTAAATCTAAGCTTATTTTTGGATATTAGAACTTTAAGGATTTTCTATATTATATTAGTTTTAATGAAAGTTTGTTTGTTTAAAGGGAATCAAGAAAATCAAAGCCAAGAGCAAGAGGAAAGGTAAACTTGAGTTGGAGTTATTATTAATTAGGTGGGTAATACGTTTATAGTTGTTATGATAATGAGCTGATTTATTTGCTTGTATGTATGCTTATTCGCTAGACTTTGAATCATTGTGAATGTGGGAAAAATGCACCGTGATTTATTAACTTGTTATGCTTGAAAGATTTTATTGCATTTTATATTGATGAAAAACAGAAAAATGCAAAAAGTATGAAAGAATGAATATGTAATGAAATGTGTGAGCATTAAAATTTGCTTATTTGTGGGTAAGAGAGATTGCCATTTCATTCGTCACGTGCACGTTGACTTAAAGCATTCTCCTGGCTGCCCTCTTGTGACATATGAGCTCCCAAGAAACGGACTCATTTTGTTCATGGTGTAAACTTTGGTTTCACCATTTCGTTCCATGGGATTCTCTCAAGTCATTATATATGTCCATTTTGCTTTGAATTGGTGAGCATATGATGTGATTAAATGCTATGTTTTGATGATTGCAAAATACATGATTTGATTTATGAGATACCATGTTTGTTTATAAGCTTGAACTGTGGATAATCTTATTGCTAGATTCAAATGTAATATAAAAATATACCTATGCTTGGTTGTATGTATGGTTCGTCACTAATGACTATAAACGTATTACCCACTGAGCTTCACAACTCACCCCATTATTTCCACTCCTCAGGTGCAGAACAAGCAGATCTGAACCTTGCAAACTTCGGCAATCTCCAAGAAACTTATCTTTTGTAACTAAGTTAGTTCGGATACTTGTGGTAGCTTAGAAGCATATCAAACATGAGCATTCTTATTTGTTTTGTATTATACTACTGTTGCTACCCTTGATATGTAATTAAAGCAATGTACACACTCTGTTTTGTTTGAGAAATGAACGAAAGAGTTGATGAAGTTTCCTTTGTATATGTTCAAATTTTCTACTCTGTTAAGTTGTTAATTTTAGTTGGGAATAAAATTGTGAGTTGTTTGATGGCTTTTGGATAGATTGTTCTTAAATAAATGGTTGTATTGGGAGTCTGTTATGTTAGGGGTTTTGTATGTATGACTTGTGCTTGTTGGATTCGAGTCTTTTGGTTTTGTGAAAATGTATAGAAGCTCATATCGGTAGTAGAAAAAAAGGGGGGATAGAAATTATGTTCTGAATTTTACGAACAATCTATATTAATCTAAGCAGAATTAGACAAAGTTGTCTTCATAAAAGTTGTAGTTTATTCTCTTAGCTTTCTAAAAATATAAAGTTCGTAATTTTTGGACATTATAATTGAGAGATATGAGCTTTACAAGTATATGTGTGCATCAGGGGTGCACGATCATTACCAACCCTTTATTTAATAGGGTTTCACGATCGTTCATATGCACGATCGTGTTTAACCCTTTTTCTAAAAGGGAGTACACGATCGTGAATATGCACGATCGTGTTTGTGCACAATTGCAAGCATCTCTCTCCCATTGAGAAGCATGGTTGTGACTCCTCTTGCACGGTCGTGACTCCTTTTACACGGTCGTGACCTTTTAAGTCACGACCTTGACTTTTTCCTTTTTATTATTATTAACACCCTTGACTTCATTTATTATTAAAGGTTCATTTATTTGTTTTACTCCCAACTGTGACTTCTTTTATTATTAGATGTTAATTGTGACTTCTTTTTATTTTTTTAGTTACCCAACCGTAGTGTACTATCACCAGGAAATATTGTAACTGAGACCTGGGCCTAAGAATAATTCTTTATGTATATAGCATATTTTGTAAACAGAGTTGTAGACTATGATAGGTCTTTGATATTGTATATATATGGATGATGTTGTAATGATACAATGTACATTTTGTTTATGATCTTATGAAATGAGGAATTGACCTTTAGTCATTGTGTTATTCGTGTTTTTAAATTATGATGCCATGAGATAGGTGAAAGTGTTATAGTTAGCGCGCCGCTTTCATCTGGCATAGGCTTGAACATCTGAAGGGTGTACGGGCACTTGTCGAATGGGAGTGGAGTGCTACATAATTTCCTTGCCTTTGCAATTTTGTCAAGCTTAACTTGAGTTAATACAAATTTTATTTATCTTCCAAAAATAAAAGAAGTGTAAGGTCTATTCCTAGCAAAATGCAAAGTAAAAGAATTGAATTTGGTGAAGTGTTTTCTCCCTTTTTCCTCATTGATTTTCTCGGATAAATATACAATGAAGTCACCTAAAAATAGGCAAAGATAATCTCTCCTCAAAATCTACTAACCACCAAAAAAGATAGAATGATACACCATTGACACTAACCTTCCTAACAAACGGATATTTATAGATTTACTTCCTAAAGAATAATATTCACAAATACTATTCACAATAATTCCTCATTCTAAAAAGAAAAGAAAGAGAATATACATAGGCTCGTCTCAGTGAAATAGTTGCAGTCTAAAGTTGTCAATCGAACCATTATGAAGATCAATTATTCAATTTCTTCTTATTCTTTTTACTTGAGAATTCTATTTTTTGTTGATTACTTGGTATTTTTTCAAACAATATTTTATATCATTTACTTAAATTTTAGGCATTTCATTTCTTAATTTTAAAAAGATTAAAAATTTACACACTTAATTTACTTCTCTTTTGAGTGTCACATAACAATCAATAATCTTTGTAATTTGTTTGTCAATATGTTATTTATTTCTCAACTTTATAAATTACATGTCTTTTCTACTTCAATAGCAATATATATTTTAAATTATAAATAAATATAATTTGTATAGAATAATTGAAAATATTTCTCAATTATTTGAGAAAAATATACAATCAAATCTAATTGAGAAAGATTGACCATTATAATTGCTATACTTTATTGTTTATTTTAAATTTTATTTAATCGATTGTAAGTGAAAGTTCTTTTATGGCATGGTTAAATCATTGTATTTCATTTATTCCTTATAACCATATACACTTAAAAAATATACAATGAAAGTATAAATATTTTTTTTATCTTTTTATTATGTTTTAAGATATATATTTTCAAATATTCTTTAAAGAATAAAATTGATACAAATAAATGGTACTTTTAAATCCATAATTGAAATTTATACTATAAATTGTAAATAAAAATGTTAAAAATTTCTATTTTAGTTTTTAATAACTAATTAGTTTCCTCAAAATTACAAATTTTCTAATTAAAAATAAATAAAAAGTTTATTACATGGATTAATTAAACATATATAGTAGACGGAGATTTGACTTGAGTTGATATGGAAAAGGACTCAAGGAGATTTTCCTTGCATGCATAATTTAATTTGCAAATCCAACATTGATTTTCTTTGGATATTTTTGGCAATAATGGTTAAATGAACTTCACAATTTTCAAATCCTACATTTTTGGCTGTGCCTCAAATTAATCATTTGGATAATAATAAATTCACTTTTTTGGCTACCTCTCTATCAGAAAAGAACAATATTAATGTTAAAGTTGGAGAAAGGAGAAAAAAATCGGCCGTTGGAATTTAAAATCAGGAAAACTTGAATGGACGGTCCAGATTCTGAAATGTCTAGATCTTGGCCGTCAACATCACCGTAAGATGCTCGAACTTTAACCATAGGGTTTGAAACTCCAAGTCCGCCCCTTTATGTTTGAATAACTCTCTTGACCGTTTTACTCTCTCTCTTCCCCTCCAATACTCTGTGGGTGTACTTTTTATTTTGTAGAGTGCATTTTGCAGATCTCTCTCTCACACTGACTTTATTTGGATCTGCAAATGCGCATCTTATCTGTCTCTTCGCTGATTCTCCTTCTCAAGTTCCGGTCGGTGGGTGCTTTTTGTTTTTTCTTTTAATAATTGTTTTCAGTTTTTACTCTTTCCAGTTTTTGTGAAATTTGAAATTTTGATTTTGACACTTCAAAGGAAGTGCTTCGAACGTACTTCTCGAAAAATTTTCATTCCATTCAGTTCGATTTTTACGAAGTAGTGATTCTACAAAGTCTTATATACTGATTCGAATTAATGCCTCGATTCTTTATGTTTTTTCTTACAGAATTCTAGGTTTTGAAGTTTAATTCCTATGTTGGACTGTAACTTAAGAACTTGTCTCGTGATTTTTATTTTTTTTGGGAATAATTTGTAAGATGACACAATATCTGTATTCAAGTGAGGCAAACTCGACAATTCCTGATCCTAAATTTTAGTATGACCGATGATTATCCATGTTACAGTAGCCTGACCTAGCTTTTAATTGAAAGAATAATTCAAAAGGTGCGGCTACCTAGTACTACCTTATTCTCTTGAAGGCTTCAATCGAAGTTTATGGAAATTTGTCCTTGTTACTTGAAACTTCTTTTGTCGTTCTTTGTCTTTGGATTTTGATATGATTTTTTTATTCTTTTTCATATGCTAGCCTGTGATCTCTTTTGGAAAGAGGGAAGTACTGACCACTCTCTAGTGTGGATTATAATGATTTGGAGAACATACTCCAGAGATAACTGCCGACGAGTTGGTATTGGGGTATGCAGTTTTATTTTTCTGTCAAAGAACAATGGAAAGTGACAGGCCAATTTCCGCTCTCCCAGATGGGCTCGGTGATAGTGTTCAGAGAATCCGGCCTATGCATGGGTAATTCTTCAAAAGCATTCATAAATATTTTGTTGCATCTATTGCATGCTTTTATGAAAAAAGAATGCCAAAATTTTACTTTGAATTTTTCATTGCTTTGTGGGTGTGGTTTACAAAATATTTATTAGGAAATGAAAAGCTGTTAAGGAAGCATCTTGCTGCCTCTTGAATTAGAATGACTTCCCCTCATTACTTTCTTCTTCATCTTTTGAAATGTATAATTTTGCTTCTAGGTTTACTGCAATTGAACGCTCAGGCTGTTTTGTTGGTCTTTAGTCGTAATACTTTTTCTTGCTGTTTCCATCTTTTGCTATTTGCTTTGGCCTTTTGTGAATCATGGACAAGATAAATTGATACCATGAATCTTTTCTAGGAGGACTAGTGGGCCAACAAGGCGTTCAACAAAGGGACAATGGACAGCTGAAGAGGTAGTGGTACATTCTTAGCTTTTAAAGCATTTTTTACTGCACCCTAGGGATTGATGTGGTGGTGATGAGGGGGAATTGCCTTTCCATCACAAAGGCTAAGATCCTGTGAAGAGTTGGTTTGAGGTTTGGAAAATGTGGAAGGGCAATACCTTTCCTGTAGCCCAATCTAATTCAAGGGATTTCTGATAGAAATTTTTTTAAAACTCCTAATTCAACAATTGCCTGTTGTGCTTCAAATTTGGAAAAGAAAATGATTAAGAAGCTTTCCTTTGGTAATGCAGTTTGAGACCTTACCACAGAAAAAGATTTCATATTAGTCATGCACTACTGTACTAAACATGTTTGATCCTCAAGTTTTCACATTTAACAGTACAATGTTGAACACTCGCCCATTTTTGGATTGTTGATTAGCTCTTTGCATTTAGGATGAGATTTTGCGCAAGGCTGTTCAACGTTTCAAAGGGAAGAACTGGAAAAAGATTGGTATGTTGATCTCTTTATTTCCTGACATTTTTTTCATTTCGCATAGCTAGTTCTATCCTTATCATCAGGATTGCTGTTTACTAAAGGTCTTTGGTGATGGTGATGTCATAGGGAAAATGTTTTGCTTGAGTGTCAATTTGTATAACTTCTAATTAACAAATTCTGGCGGAGGCTATAAGGTTAAACATCAAATCCTCTTTGGCCCATGTTCTGTTATCATTTGCTGGGTTCTACATACTTTTAGAAGGAGCTCTTATATTTTTTCTTTATGTATCATTTGAAGTTTAAGACCTATTTGACTTTCATTGCCTTCATAGGTGTTTGTTGAATATCAATAAATCAATGTTACTAAACTTTTCTATGCTGTTATAGTACACTGCTTGCATTGTTTGATTGTATCATTTTGTTACCTGTAGCTGAGTGTTTCAAGGACCGCACTGATGTCCAATGCCTACATAGGTGGCAGAAGGTTTTAAATCCAGAACTTGTTAAAGGTCCATGGTCAAAGGAGGTAACATGTGATTGTTCTTATTTTGTCAATTCCCTCTGCTTGAATAGTGACTATGAAATTAACTTTTTTTCTTGCTAAATATAAACAGGAGGATGAGATAATTGTTGAATTGGTGAAGAAGTATGGGCCAAAGAAGTGGTCCACGATAGCACAACATCTACCTGGACGTATTGGGAAGCAATGTCGGGAAAGGTAAAGTTAAATATTGAATAATTGTGTTTGTAAAACATTACAAACCTTTACTCTTCCATGTATACTGTAATTTTCATCACCAGTTACTTGTGTTATACTGCTGCATTGGCAGCTGCTGTAGCTCTTATCTGTTAATTGTTTTAGGTGGCATAATCATCTTAATCCTGCAATCAACAAAGAGGCATGGACTCAACAGGAGGAGCTGACATTGATTCGTGCTCATCAGATTTATGGGAACAGATGGGCGGAGCTGACAAAATTCTTGCCTGGAAGGTTTGGTTATTTTTTTTCTTTGAAGAAAGGCACAATTTAGTGATTTTATGTTATATACTGTGTTCTCTCTTCAATTAGTTTTCTATTTACACCTTATATGGTTCTATATTTAGTCTCTTTGAAATTGTGTTTCTATCTATTTCATGTTTGGTGTACGTAATTTTGATTTGTTTGTATGAATGTTGTGTTGAAGTTTAACCGGTCTGAGTTGCCATCTCTGGGCATGTTTGATAAACAGGACAGACAATGCCATAAAGAATCATTGGAACAGCTCTGTGAAAAAGAAACTGGACTCATACTTGGCCTCAGGTCTGTTAGAACAGTTTACAGCCCTACCTCTTGCTGGACATCAAAATCAATCCATGCTGTCTTCTTCAAGGATTCAGAGCAGTGGAGAGGAAAGTGGTAAAGTTGGTGCAGAGGCAGAAGAAATATCAGAATGCAGTCAAGAGTCAATGGTTGCTGGTTGCTCTCAATCTGCAAGTGACATGGGCAACACAGCTTTGCATACAAGAGAAGATTTTCAGCTGCCTGACGAATCTAGTATTGGCAAAGAGCAGATTTCTAGTCCTGAACAATATTACATACCTATAGCTGATGGGACATTTTCTATACCAGAAATACCTTGTGAAGTGGGTTGCCCATCTAACCTATTCCAGCAAGATGTCTTGCTTAACAGCATAAATTCTGTACACAAGGATTATCAATTCAGTTTGCAGAAGGTGCCCAACATATCATCAGTAGAAGTAACATCATCAGGGTTACCAATTGATTGTACAACTGCCAATGAAAACCATGCACTGGTGAATGTTGCTGCAAATGTGTCTAAATCAGATAGAATTCTAATATCTGATGATGAATGCTGTAAGTTCTTATTTTCAGAGGCCATGAACACTATGGACTTTCCCTCTGTACATCTTACTACAGGCCCAACTATGGCTGCATCCAATGGATCCACAGATTCTTTCCTGCGGAACATCCCAATGTCTGAAACAGAGAAAACTACGGTCTTACAATCATTTTGTCCTTCAAGGTCTGGTGTATTGGGAACTTCAGTGAGTCTATCAGTTTTCTCTAATCCTTTAGTAGTTTCAGTTGATGATGGTGAATTTATGTATGGCAGGGAACCCAATCAGTTAATTGGTCACTCTCTTGGAGCTCATGAACAAGTGGTTCTTACAAGTGCAAATGATAGGTTTATTTGCACCAGTGAGGCTGCCAATTCCCCCTGTGATGGGACACAATACACAGACACGCAAGTGCAATCATATCTGCAGGAACCTTCAAAATTAGTACCTGTGAATACCTTCACTTCATCTTCAGATGCACAATCCTGTGCTGTGGATGAAAAAACAGAGGTGGATTTGGAACCGCAAGATGCTGGAACTCTATGCTATGAGCCTCCTCGTTTCCCATGTTTGGATATTCCCTTTCTCAGCTGTGACCTTATACAATCTGGAAGCGATATGCATCAAGAATACAGTCCTCTCGGCATCCGACAGTTGATGATGTCCTCCATGAACTGCATCTCTCCATTTAGGTTATGGAGTTCCCCGTCTCGGGATGATAGTCCTGAGGCTATGTTAAAAACTGCTGCCAAGACTTTCACTTGTACACCATCCATTTTGAAAAAAAGAAACCGTGACTTACTATCGCCTTTGTCTGACAGAAGAGGTGATAAAAAGCTTGAGATTGATACATCGGGTTTGACTAAAGAGTTTTCACGTTTGGATGTTGTTTTTGATGAGAGTGAGGCCAACAGAGTATCTCCATCATCTAATAAGCAAGTTCCCAGTGGATCTTTGATCGAAGATAAAGAAAATCTTGATCCTGCTCTTGTTAGAGTGGAGGAAAAGGGAAGACATTTTTCTGCATCAGACACTAAAATTTCAGAGATAGGTCTAGCTAGCAGTAAATATGAAGAAAGTAGGCAAGAACTTGCTAGCAATGATGCTAAAACCAAGGTTTGTGGTGATTCCAGTACTCAAATTGTAAGTTTTTCTTTGGACTGTTATATCAGATCCTTTTATATCTGGTCATACTCATGCTAATTGGTGAAGAGGGGGTGAGGATATTGGGTGGCTTTGATTCATTCAAGGTTTCTGCCTGCTTTATGTTTCTTTTAGAAAAGACAGACTGGGTAGTAGGTTTGAACTTTTTAACAAAATATGCAATTTTAATTCATGTTTATTACTACTTACAAGAAATCTGAACACGTGTCTCTTAATATGAGACGATCTTATCTTCTTCTCCTATTTATTTCCTTTGCTTTTAGTCCAAAAGTAAGAGTGCGTTAATCTTTTTTCTCTTCCATTACTCCTCTCTCCCCTTCATTTTCTGTCAACAGGTGCAAGAGCCTTTTGGAAGCCTTGTTGAAGACAATTTGAATGACCTATTATTATTTTCTCCTGATCAAGTTGGATTTAAAGTTGACAGAGCATTTGGTCCGAGTTCCTGTACTCCAAGGAATCTGTATCGTAGAATATTGGGAACTTTGTCAGAGCAAGCCATTGATTCAGAACCTTCTTCGTCCGGAAATCCAGGTTCAGTCAACCCCCCCTCTGTTCGATGGAAGAATCCTGCAAATTGTACAGCTGGGACTACAGCAGTACTATCTGTTCCTTCATCAACGCCACTAGATATAGTAGTTTCTGCTTCTGGAAATGATGCTGGTGGTGAAAATTTTAGCATGTAAGTTTTATTCCTTCAAGGTCCTTTACTATCTACTGATCATATGTAACTTAAAGTCACCAGCATAATGATTTAACTGCAATAATTCATGTAGCTTGTTCTTTTTCGTTGCATCTGATTTTTAGAGGGAATTTGTATGTAGGTTTGGTGATACTCCTTTCAAAAGAAGCATTGAATCCCCTTCAGCATGGAAGTCCCCTTGGTTCATTAATTCTTTCCTGCCTGGTTCAAGGGTTGATACAGATATATCAATTGAGGTACTGAGATATGCATCCTTTTCTCACCCTATTCTCTCTCTCTCTCTCTTTCTTTCCCTTTTCTCCTTTGATTACATTGCACTGAATGCTTGTCAATAATTTTCCTGGACAGGATATTGGTTATCTGCTGAGTCCTGATGATAGAAGCTATGATGCCCTTGCACTCATGAAACAACTAAGCGAGCACACTGCCCCCGCATATGCTGATGCCATGGAAGTTTTGGGAAATGAAACCCCTGACTCAATTATGAAAGCAAGACGGTCCAGCAAGCAGCATGTGGACCAAGAGAACAATAATGGACCAAACCAGGCTGAGAATCGTGCCTCTTTGGGTTCAAACATTATGGTATGACGGGATGATATCATTTTACCTGTTCTAGTGTACTTGGGGACATGGGAATCATCGTATTTTGTCATTTTTCTCTCCCCTGTTGAAAAATGTTAAAACTTTCTTGCAGACTGAGTGCCGCATTCTTGACTTCAGCGAATGTGGGACACCAGGGAGGGGAAAGGGAACAGAGAATGCCAAATCCTCATCTGCCTTGGGCGTCTCAAGTCCTTATCTACTGAAGGGTTGCAGATAACCGGTTCTCAAATCTAAAAGCCATGACAAATATGTAGCTGTAATATATATATTTATGTGTACACTTGATATGTTCATGTCTGGATCTTAATTCAACTGGTGAAAGAATTTAAAAAAAAAAAAATTCAATTGGTGAAAGAATACTGTTCGAGCGCATAAATATATAAATTTCCGCAAGTTACAAGTAGCTTTTACATACGTATGGAACAGTCAAGGAAATAGCTAATGCTGTGGGTTAAAGGCAAGATACTTAGGCAGGACATGTATGTGCTACGTACCTTGAGATGTACGTCAATGGATGCAAGTGTAATTTTGCCTTGGAAGCAAGTTCCTGCCTTCCAAGTAAAGATTGTTGAGCTTTTCTGTGCCCACTTTAGCACAAACATAACTCTGGTTATCCTTAGGGCTTTAGGATTTGATTATTACAATTCTTACAGGGTTTCTTAAGGAATCGGTCAATATGGAGTTTTGACAGTCAATTGGTCCATTAGAGTATCACTGGCTTCAACCTGTTTAAGAGAATTTCCATGGGATATTCCCCGGACAGAAGGCAATTGAGTTGTATAACCTTCATATTCATCCAGCCTTTACTTCAGAGATGTTTACCATGAACACATCTATCCTTGCTACCATAAAGCTAATTCTCCAACCACTGCTTTACCTTTCATACCTTTTGTCTCCGGCATTGCTTTCTACCTAGTATTTTCTTTTTTTTTTTATCACTTGTTGCTACCTAAGAAGGTTTTCAGAAGGACAAACTATGGTTAACTCCTTTATTTTGGACTTTTGTTTGTCATTGTTGTGCGGCAGCAAATCATCTGGGCAGTGTAGTGATACGATTTAAACTGTGATAATGGGATTATGAACTTATGGATGAAATAGTTATCAAATTGCAAGAATTCTAATTATCGAACAAGAAGGTGAATAGAGAGAAATGAGCAGAAGAAAAGACAGTTAATTTCGTTCTTGAGTTTATTACAGGTAAAGCAGCGACTATTAGAACTGTTGTTCGTCAGAAGCTAAATTGCGAACACGTTACCTATCTAACGACACCGTTTCATCGATTCTTTCTTATGTGCAATTCGACATCGCTTTAACTTTTCTATCATCTTCCTTCTCCTTTCTTTTCTAGTTAAACTCAACTATGAGTTGCAACGATCAATGATTTTAAAATCGGATCGGACTGTCCGATTCAACCGAAATAAATATAAACTGGCTTAATTTTTTATTTTTGCTTGGATTGAGTTGCAAAGACAGCATGGCTTCCAGGTGTACTTCCATCGCCTTGCTCCCTCTTAGTCTGTTTCAATCCATGCCTTCCGTGACTGGTTTCGACAAAACCTTGGAGTACTAGACATACTGGTAAGTTTCTAACATTTTTCAGAGGATGGGCAATCACCTACACCCCAGGTACATTTTATGATCGATCACCTACTCGTTTGATGAATTATTACTGTACGTAGAGAGATCCATGTGTTTTTATGTTTGTTTGACCATGCGTTCCTTTTGTTGTGGTTGCTCATCTTTTGCTCGCATTATTGAGCTAGTTTTCTCTTGATCATTGGTTTCTATGATTTTTGATGCTCAGGTTTATGGTATGCTTAGTCGTTTGGTTTTTTTTTCCGATTATTGCTTGCTACCGTTTGGTTCAGTGCTCATTACCATCTCTTAACCTTAAATTTGATGTTGCTGGCTGCATCTTATATTGTGGTAGTTTCTTTGACTATTTATAATCCTTTATGTTACTTTCCATAATCAGGCCTCACTTTAATGTGCTGTGTTTAGGCGGTAATTTATCGTGTCTCAGTAATTTTCTTGTAAAAGTCTGGTAGTCGCAGGTCATTCAGGAGTCTGGGAGTAGATAAGAAAAAATTAGGCGTTAGTTGAATAAAACTCACGCAGGACTCACATAAATAAATGACTGAAATTAAGAGGACAGAATAAGATACTATAAAATTGGACTGAAGATCTTGTCTCAGTAATAAGTAGATAGCTTCTTATTATGACGCAGTTGAACAGTCATTTGTCGATAATGTTGCAGTTTCACACACACCCACTCATCAACCTCAAATACAGGATCCAAACGTTTTTTGTCTGCCAATTGCTTCATACGAATCTGGGCACGTTGACTATGAAATTTGATCAGTTGTGAAGCAGCTTCTTTATCCTTCAGCATCTGATCCACCATTAGTTCCCTTGAATCACCCACCAAGTAAGCTTTGTGCACTGAAGGAATATACCCGTATAAAGCTACAACGAATATTGGCATGGAAGGTGGTATTATACCACCACTAGCTAACGAAAACCATCTACTCCACTGTGATGGACAATCTCCAGCAATACAACGCAAATAAGTTTCTAAAGTTTGCAGATGATAGGCAAAAGAAAATGTTAAAGCGAAAGGCAAAAGAACACCTGCAACAATTTACTCAAGAAAATAGTACGAGGGTCACTAATAATAGTGATTGGAATACCAAGCAATTTATAAACATTTTGCATGTAAACAGAAGCAACTTTTGCTGCGGTGTAAGCATGTGACAAGGGCATGAAATGGGCGCACTTTTTAAGTCGAGAAAAAATAACTGTGTAGCCATCCAACTTGGGTAAGCCTTCAATAGAATCCAAGTTTATATTCGTCCACATCTGTTCAGCAATAGGCAAAGGTTGTAGCTTACTAGATGAAGGAATCAGTTCATATTTATTCATTTGACAGACAATACACATTTTCAAACAAATTTGCATATATGTGTGAAAAATCAAAGGGGGTTAATTATTTCGCAAACTTTCCGCAAATTTATTTGGCACCAACAAAATAAAAACAATCAAAATCGAAATAATAAAAACACCAAAAGTTTGGTAACGCAGTTCGGCACACCTTGTCTACGTCTGTGGGGCCCTTACCCAGCTTAATCACTTTCACAAAAATACAATAGTTTTATCCAAGGCTTTACTGAGCCGACACCACTAAACACTTGACACTATCTTTCAACCTCACTTTCCGTGAAAGAATTTCACACCCAATGGTATGATCGCCTCGTACTAACCTCGACAGAGGATTTTCTTAAACAATCTTTTAAAGAAAGAACAATGAACAAATAACTCAAGTGATTAAAATAATAAAGAACAAAAACTAAATGTACTTGACATAGAAAAGAACAACTCCCGATGAGTTCTGCTTCATTGAAATAAATCTGGAAGTCGTCGTAAAAATAATGAGCTGATTCACGCAGAACTCATAATCAAGTCATAAAAACTTATGCAGAAATTATAGCTGCAAAAATACCCAATCAATAATAATATATTCGAGATAAAAGAAAGATAACTTCCCAGGTTGTTTAGCTCATTCGAAATAGATCCGACATTATTCAGCTAGCTTCTAAGATGCACATACAGCCACAGTTCACCAATACCTGAGACTCATTACCATCTTTTTAATAAATCAGACCATATGCGTCACACCCACTGGCTAACCAACACGTTGTACTGTCTTTTAGTAAATCCAATCTCACGCACTACCGTGGCTCTCACACCCAAACACCTTATTCAATTAATCTGCTCATGTGCGCCGTAAGCAATTTCTCTGTCCTCTCTCTAATGCAGTTAACCGTAGCTCACCTACAAAAATACGTTGTTCACTTGTATATTAAAACCACTAAACCTTTACCCAATACTCACACAATCACTATTGCCATGCCCTTACATACTACATTTCCCAATAAGCATTTAATGCACACTTATGGACAATTAATGCATAGCCTTATCTCATATAAACTCTATGCCTTATACCCACATAAACACCGCACTATAGTCTTTTTTCAATGAGCAACTAATGCACTCACATAAGATCTTCTTCAGCTATTGATTGGTGCACCATACATACACGTAATAAAAGTCCCATTTCACTGTTGATTTCAAGACTCCAATATAAGATGCGTTATGCAGTTGGTTTTTTCATGTGCGTAGCCAACAATCTTTCACACGTGACCTCCACACCACAGTAGTAACGTACACACCCACGGAGTTTTTCCAAGTGAGCTCTTTTTGATAGACTTCAATTAAAACCCAATCTCTAGATGCATATTTTGGATAGACTTCAATTAAAATACAATCTCGATATCTGTTGCATATCCATTAAAATACAATCTCCACCCATCTTCATCAATCTATATAATAATTGTAAATTTCTTATATGTTCAATTTAAAATGCCAAAACTAAATAAGATATATACCATATATCTTAAAAATCTCCCCCTTTTTGCCATTGTTTGTCACAAATATAAAACTCCCCCTAAATAACATAATTGGACGTATAAATGAAATGCACAATCCATATGGCAAATACTCCCCCTTAATCAAACATCAACATCACAATTATCCAATCATCTAAATTTCTCCCCCTTGGGACAAAACGATGCCAAAAAATAAGACAAATAGTCACGCATATACCTTAAAATTTTCCTCTGAATGGAACATTCACCATAAATAATCTGATGTCTTCCCCTTAGGACAAAAAACATAATCATAATAATCACCAATAGATGTAGTGGAAGAATCATAAGCACGCCAAGAAGACAATTTACCACCATTCAAAACACATGCCAACATATCACTACTTACTTCAATTTTATCTTCATCAGATTGATCAAATTCATAAACCCAAGCAATGAACTATAAGTGTTGTCAGTGTAGTGAGAGACAGAGATACCCGAGAGAGAGACTCACACTGATGAGAGAGCTGAGGAGTCTTCGGTGGAGCTAAATAGAAGTCACAATGTAAACTACTAAAAAGATGAGAAGACAACGACAACATAAAAACTAAATAAGAACTAAAGAAAATATTTTTTTGACTTTTCTTTTCCTTTTTTTGTTTTTTTAACAACATAAAAAAATACTTGAAAAATGTAAAGCACACTGTCCTTGTTCCCTTTGAAGAATCTTAAACCTGAGCTTATTCCTTGTCTCATTATCTCGGTCATCGGTTTTTTCTTCATAAGTAACTGACTTATCCTCTGTTTGACCAGTTACTTTACAAACAGTAACTAACTGTGAATCTGTACAATTTCTTGTTTTTCCTTCACTACGTTTTTGTGCTTGTACTTGACCCTTTCTAATCCAAGCTTGCTTCGATATTATGTGATGCTACTGGAAATTTAATAAAGAGCGTCTAGATTTTCGGTTTTGATCTCTTTGAAATATCATTTCTAATAACTGATAACACCTTGGCCGTATATATCTAATGATTCCACAGAAATGACATGTCAGTACAAATCTTCGATTCTTTCTTGATGTTTCTTCTTCTTGGACAGATCTGGACATATTATTTTTCTCCTCATTCACTTTAGAGCACTCACCTTATAGCCAATGCTTTGAAGATCTCCTTTAACTTTACCAATTTCCAACAACTTTTCTAGCTTTTCGATACTTCCATTTAACATTCTCAATCCCTTTTCAGTACTTACTAATTTAATTCGAGCTTCACCAAGCTCACTTGACGTCAACATCAAATTCTTTTCTAACTCTTGGATGGTGTTCTTCATGGAGATATTCTCTTCCTTCAATCTTTCATTCTTTCTACATATTTCTTCCCATTTTTTGTACATTAATTCGTAAGCCTTGTAAATGTTCTCCATTTTATCACTTGACCCACTTTCATCACTGTCATAATATGAGATCGAGCTTTGAGCTGAATCGTTTGCATTTTTCCCAAAATTTCATGATTTACTCACTTTTTCGTCTTCAGTTACTTTCTTCTCGGTTACTGTTAAACAAGTAACTGGACTTTTGCTGTAAAAAGTAACTAAAGCATCATTATTCACAACTTCTTCTTCACTTCCGGATTCGTTATCACTCCAAGTGCCCGTATACGATTTTCCTTTTCACTTCTTCATATTATTAGCCCACTCCGCTTGAACATGTCCGAAGCCTTGACACCCATGACATTGAATTATTTTTACCTTTCTTTCTCCCTTTTGAGTTTTGGCTTGTTTGAAGTTGTTGTTCGATGAGCTCCCGCCTTTTTGCCTAAACTCGGGCCTGTCCTTTGTCACTTTCTTCAACCAATTACCGAACTCTCTTGTTAATAGCTCCACATCCTCATTCTCGTCGGATTCATCTTCTATATCATTTGCAATTTTTCCAGTTTCCACCTGGAGTGCCAATCCTTTGCTTCTTTCTTGCTTACCTCTTAAAAGATTCATTTCGAAGTTTGTAAGGATTCTAATAACTTTTTCCAATGACAGATTATCAATGTCGTGAGCTTCCTCTATTGCTGCAATTTTTGGAATAAATCTTGGAGGTAGTGATCTCAATGTTTTCTTGACTAATTTCACATTGGAGTATTACTTCCCTAGTTGATGTGCCTGATTCGCTATATCTCGTAGTTTTTCATGAAAGTCTCCAATAGTCTCATTCTCATCCATCTTCGGCTCTTCAAATGTATAGCTAACATCTGTAGTTTCGATGCTTTCATGGATTTTAACCCTTCATGAATAGTTTGCAAAGCATCCCTCGCTTCTTTTGCCGATTCACAGGCTGAAATCATTGAGAAGCGTCCTTCATCAACAGCACTGAAAATTGCATGCAAAGCTTGTGAGTTTCTAAGTGCTCTTTCTACTTTGGCTCTTGTTCATTCAGATGGATCTTTTACAATTGTTTCTCCTTTATCGTCAGTAATCATCTGATGTGTCCAGCCATATACTACTGAGTTCCATGCTCTTGTTCCCTGTGCTTGAATAAAGACCCTCATCTGTGATTTTCATGTAGGATAATTAGAACCGTCCAAGAGCAGTGGCTTGATAATTAATGCTCCTTCTTTTTTGGCCATGTTTGTGAAACTAGGATCTGCACAAACTTACTATCGAGTTTTGAATCGGCGACCTTGCTCTGATATCAATTGAAAAACCAAAGGTGGTTAATTATTTCGCAAACTTTCCGCAAACTTATTTGACACCAACAAAATTAAAACAATCAAAATCGAAATAATAAAAACACCAAAAATTTGGTAACGCAGTTCGACACACCTTGCCTACATCTGTGGGGCCCTTACCCAGCTTAATCACTTTCACTGAAGTACAATAGTTTTACCTAAGGCTTTACTGAGCTGACACCACTCAACCCTTGACAGTATCTCTCAACCTCACTTCCCGTTAAAGAATTTCACACCCAATGGTACGATCGCCTCGTATTAACCTCGACAGAGGATTTTCTTAAACAATCTTTTAACGAAAGAACAATGAATAAATAACTCAAGTGATTAAAATAATAAAGAACAAAAACTAAATGCAATTGACATAAAAAAGATCAACTCCCAATGAGTTCCGCTTCATTGAAATAAATCTGGATGTCGTCGTAACAACAATGAGCTGATTCACGCAGAACTCATAATCAAGTCACAAAAACTTCTGCAGAAATCACAGCTGCAAAAATACCTCATCAACAACATTATACTTGAGATAAAAGAAAGATAACTTCCCAGGTTATTTAGCTCATTCGAAATAGATCCGACGTTATTCAGCTAGCTTCCAAGATGCACATACAGCCACAGTTCACCAATACCTGAGACTCATTACCATCTTTTCAATAAATCAGACCGTATGCGTCACACCCACTGGCTCACCAACACAGTGTACTGTCTTTTAGTAAATCCAATCTCACGCACTACCGTGGCTCTCACACCCAACCACCTTATTCAATTAATCTGCTCATATGTGCCGTAAGCAATTTCTCTGTCCTCTCTCCAATGCAGTTAATCGTAGCTCACCCACAAAAATACGTTGTTCACTTGTAGATTAAAACCACTAAACCTTTACCCAACACTCACACAATCATTATTGCCACACCCTTACATACTACGTTTCCCAATAAGCATTTAATGCACACTTATGAACAATTAATGCATAGCCTTATCTCATATAAACTCTATGCCTTATACCCACATAAACACCGCACTGTAGTCTTTTTTCAATGAGCAACTAACATACTCACATAAGATCTTCTTCAGCTATTGATTAGTGTACCATACATACACGCAATAAAAGTCCCATTTCACTGTTGATTTCAAGACTCCAATATAAGATGCATTATGCAGCTGGTTTTTTCATGTGCGCATCCAACAATCTTTCACACGTGACCTTCACACCACAGTAGTAACGCACACACCTACGGAGTTTTTCCAAGTGACCTCTTTTTGATAGACTTCAATTAAAACCCAATCTCTAGGTGCATATTTTGGATAGACTTCAATTAAAATACAATCTCTACATCTGTTGCATATCCATTAAAATGCAATCTCCACCCATCTTCATCAATCCATATAATAATTGTAATTTTCTTATATGTCCAATTTAAAATGCCAAAACTAAATAAGATATATACCATATATCTTAACAATGTGCTTACATCTGTTTCCAATAAAGATAGGAATATATTCTTTCGTAAGTCACCAAAATTTTATAATGCTCTCCAACAGTAGAATTATGGAATAAAGAAATGATTTTCTGTCTTAAGACCGTATCATCTCCAACATAACAATTCCTTACTCTAAGTATAAGGAGTATTACTTTTCTGACCTATTTCAAGTTGTTTTATTAGAGTAATAATCTTAAAATTCCTCCTCTAATTCTATTTAATTTCACTGAGAAATTCACTCTAAATTGAAGATACTAACAATGAATATAATTTAACACTTTTAACTCTAGATAAGTTATCAATCTCTTTCTTGTATTTGATCTCGAAATCAAAGCCTAACAATTTAGGCATCCACGTCTATTGAAATAATGTGGTGATTTTTTGTTCAAGCAACTACCTTAAACTCTTATGATCCATTTATATCATAAAGTGTTTACCAGTCAAATAATATAACCTGTGACGAATTGCTTTTTATAGGTTGATAGATGACGATACTTAGGTGATAAACTTCTGCTCACGTAAGCTAGTGGATGTCTGTCTTGCATTAAAATAGCTCTTAACACATTTCCTAAAGCATCAGATTCCACAACAAACTTGCTTCTCAAAATTTGGTAGTTTAAGAATGGGAACAAAAGTTAGAGCTAGTTTTAGTTTTTAAAATGCAGCATCTGCCTCACTATCACATTTGAAAGTGCTTTTCTTCAACAATACTGTCAAAGGCTTACTTAATGCACCATATACTGTTAGAGGCTATTAACTTTGGTTTAATTTAATAACCTCTTATAAGAAGAAACTGTCCAGTTAAGTAATAAATCATAAATCAGATGGTTTTCTAAAAATTGACTGATTTTTGAAAGACCTATAAAGTGGTTTGAAAATCTCTCAAAATATGGGGTTCAAACAAATTTTACACACCAACCCATAAACGCTCTGAAGTTGCATTAGTTGCTCCAAAATGCAATTAATGCTTCAATTGAAGTTGTTCTTTTCTTTTAAAGTTACAAATTATCTGCCCGAAAGTTTTCACTTTTTTCAATTCTTTTATACAATTTAATTGATAAATTATATTTTTAAAATTATATTTTATTTATTTATTTATATTTTAATTA
>JAOQML010000008.1:20772875-20784625 GCA_027568935.1 Erythroxylum urbanii
ATTGTACTTAATTAAAATATAATTAATTACAATATTATTATTAATTAATTAAAAATATAATAAATTTTTATTACTCAATATTTTTTACAAACTAACTGCTATTAATAGTAATAGTAATCATTTGTTACTCTTAACCAACATCATAACTATAATTATAATATCTATTCTTATTATTCGTTATATTCATTCTCATTCTTATTATTATTCTCCTGTACGAACCAACCACCACTAAATTCAACTTTTATAGCTTCTTACCTGGTTCTTAACTTGCATCCTTTCTAATTTATCTACCTTTCTCACTTGTTCACCAGTTCTTGGCTTTCACGTCTTTGGCTTTGGTTTTTGGAAGTCACTCCTCTACGCATTTTTTGTTGTTGTTCTTTGCTCTCCTTTTCTCCTTTTTGCTAGCTTTATTGTTTTGTTAGCTCTAATGTGTCTCCATCCCAGTTGTTTCTTCTTCTATATAGGATTCTCCATGTGCCCTGGCTCCTCTTGCTCCTCCCTGTAAAGACGCTCCTAGCTTAAACATTTCATCCTCTAGGCACTTTTAGGGGTAGGTATTGAGCAATCCTTCCCCTATTTCATCTCTTAATATTATCCCCCATCTCTAGAAGTAGGCCACAATATTGTGGCTCCTCCTATGGAAATCATTCATGAAGGAGCATCTAATGAGATTATACTTCGATTGGATTTTTCTAAAGCAAACGGCTTTGCTTTCCCTCCTTTGAATGTACAGGCATATAAATATTAGAAGGACATAGGTTTGAAGGAGTTCTTGGTAAATAAAGACAATAGGAATAGATGAAGCCATTACAAGCACGAAGAGGGCAAGCTATGATAGGATTTTCATAATTGTGGAGACTAATCAGGAGCTTCCAGAAGTAATACTTTATTGAGGCTTAATGAAGCTGATCAATTTTATGAGAATTTTTCCCCGTATTATGTTAATGGACACTTCAGGTTTATCACCAAGGCTAGAAGTGGAAGTCTACAGGGAGGAAATTTCAAAATAGAGACTATTATGAGCTTATGGTACTAAACATTATAGGAGACAAGGATACTGAGCTAGAAAAAAATAAATGGCAAGGATGGGAATCTTCAGGCTGAGACTTTACCTACAGAGTCTAATCTTTACAATGCCACTAACAATCTTGAAACAACTATGTCAAATAGCAATGAAGTTGCTCCTCAGAAGGTTTATGGAACACCTCTAAATTCAAGTACCACAGAATCCTAGATTCAATCAATATTGAACTAAAATAAGCTTTGATTATGACTATTAATGATGACATAGTTCCTTTCCACCGTGGGAACTAAAACCAAACGTTTATAGCTCTTTCAACATATAAACTATTACTAAATTTGAAAATGATTTCAAGTCAACAATCAGAAGAAAATCTAAAGTGAGGAATAAGGTCAATCCAAAACCCCTTTTCATAATGACTTTTGTCTCCTACTTGAAAAAAAATCTTCTTTGAGACTATTTAAGGAAAAAAAAGCTTTTATGATTAGCCTTTTTGAAACAAACTTGGAGGAGGTAAACTACAAGAAGCTTTGTTTTTTTCGTAATAAATGGTCTATTATCACAAATCGTTGTTCCCACAATAATGGAAGAATTTTGGTAGACTATGTTCAAGAAAAGATCAAGACATCTCACTCCATAATCACTAACCAACTTCTTCATTTAGACCTAGAAATTTCACAAGAGACATTCATGTAACTTATGTTTATACTACTAATTTGGCCTTTCAAAGGAATTCCTAATGGAATAAACTATAGGAAATCCAAGCAAGTATTCAAAGGCTTTGGATAGTTCTACGTGACTTTATAGGACCTTACATCCTTTGGAAGCAAAAGGTAATACTTACCCCAGAGATTACTTAAATGAATTCTGTGAATGTGTTACAAACATTAAAATTACATTCCTAAATATGGACTAATATTATTTCACTTAGAGCAATAAGCAATAAGGTAGATAGTTCTTAAGGAAAAAACTTAATAGAACAATGATCATTATTCAATGGTTAAGTATCTTTCTTAAGACCATAAATTTATTTAACGAACCTCTATTTTCACATCACACTCAAATATCTATCCTAAACTAGACCTTAAGGTTAAAGAAATATTTTCCTTCATATTAAATAATTAACTAATGAATGATGAAGGATTTGAAAGCGGCATGATTAAAGGATTATTAACTTTTTCTAGGTTTTTTTTCACTCTTTTATTTTCATGAGAAAAATCCATGTGATTAAAGAAAAGCTCAAATTGTTTAATCAACAAAAGTATAGTAACACACATCTCATAGTGCTTGATGCAAAATTTAAACTTGACTAGGTTCATCAACTCCTATATCAATACCCTATTAATGTTGCAACTCAAGAATAGGAAAAGATAACTCTATAAGTTTATATCAAAATGTGGAGGTTAATTATTCAAGTCTTAAACAAAGATCAACATTCCAATGACTTAAACAAAGATCCCCAATGAGTCTATATATTTCTCCCGTAAGTCCTCGACTTCAGCTGATTATTCATATGCACTTCATTATCTCTAGGTTAAGTGTTATCATGGTTCTGACCTACTGCATCGATGGTAATTGATCGAACATGCCTATATGTCATGCCAGTTAAGTCATATAAGTTTTGGCCCTCAAATCTTTTGTCTCATTTTTCATGTACCTACCCTCTCCCATTTAATCTCAACCATTTATTTATATTTTATGTGGGACCCACATAAATAAATGGTTGAGATTTAATAGGACATGGTAGGTACATGAAAAATGGGACAGAGGATCACGTCCCTAAGTTTTGACACATATTGTGTCAACCTTCCTCTCTTCGCTCTGACGGTTGATGAATTGTACAAGTGCATATCCTAGGAGGATCGATATCATCTTGCTCATACTCCAAAGATAGTACACATCCATATTCCCCACTACGCCATAGCTATCCCCCCGATCTCTTAAAGTATAGCTCAAAACTTCATGTAAGTATTGGAGCGTCAGGTGTCGTACTGAAGAAGCCTTGGATCTGCTCAGGTTATATTCATCTTCATCACTGATGGTGTCCTAGAACTTTTGGGAGGATATTTCGTATCTATCCTTACGTATAGTTACTCACGCGCCCTGACGAAGTCTATTATAGAGGCCCATAGTGATTGAAAAGTCCAAACAGCTCATTATGATCATCTCCCCAAATATTCATAATTGGATGGTATTTGGCTTGTCTTAGTAATGGTGTCCCTTCTCCACGAAGAAGGTGGAGAGCACATCTAGAGTCAACTCCAAGTAGGCGGGCTCTACGGTCTCGAAGAATTTTGACTAAGCAATGACATTTACCAGCTTCAGAACTTATTACACTAATCCAACTTTCTCTAGTGTCTCCCAATCAATGTGGTTTCTTTTGGGGTTAGGAGAATTCCATAAATAGTCGATGTGTTATAGCTGAACTGATTGACAATCCTGTCCTTGATGATCTAACCCACATACCTTACATTGTATTGCTTGACCTTGTGGAGCCATCGTAAATCTGTCTATTTTTCTTCTTAAGACCTTCACTTGACTTGCCAACTGCGCCACTACATCCACTTTATACACTCCTGTTGGCTTTTCGTTTTTTACTCTAGCAAGCACCACTGATATCGTTCATTGCCATATCATCTATTAATTCTTGGGTCACCTTTGGTATTTTATTATTGAGTGTTCCCCTAGTTGTTGCATCAATAGAGTAACTAATGCTTTGATTCAAGCCATTATAGAAAGTTTGGATTTGCATCCAAAGCAGTATGAAGAGATGTCGTTCCTCAGTTTAGCAGTCTTTGCTAGTGGAAAATATTTTGACAGAAACTTCTTTGAATTCAACCTTTGTTTTGCCTTCCCCTTTAAAGAGAATGGGAATAACTACAGTCTGATGGCATCATCATTAGCTCAGTTGATTTTAGAAGTATTGTAGATCTATAAAAAATTAAATATGTTCACATTTGGGTTTTCATCTCTACGTCCATCGAGTTGGACTAACTGTTATATCATTTTTATGATACTAAGCTTTATCTTAAATTTGTTAACATTAATAGTCGGTCTTATGATGGAGGACTTTGCTCCAGTCAAGTCTGGTTTAGCTTAGTCAAACATGGTTCTCGATTGGTCAGTCATGTTATGCGATTCTTTAATGTCTACTTGACCACCCAAGTCTTCTATTCAACGATCTAGCTCAAACTCCCACAATTATGTGCTTCAAAGATTTATACATGTTGTTCTTTTGGTTTATGGATTTGCGTTAATTAAGCTCTCAAAATTACTCTAGGTCATAAAATGACCAAGAGCCCAATTCTACAAAAAGAAAGAAAACTAAACAAATTTACTAAATAAAATGAATAAAACAAAAGAAAATATAATAAAATAAAATAAAATGACTAGAGTAATAAAATCTAAGTTTTCATAATATTACGATCCCCAGAAATGGCGTCAAAAACTTAATTGGTTAATTCTATTCCAATATGTAAATTTATCGTAAGTGCACAACATAGTTGTAGTCAGCACAAGTAAGTATGGGTCGATCCTATGAAGATAGTAAATACTAGTAATTAACTTTCTCTTATTATTTAGCCTACGAATTGGATGTTTGGTTTTTAATAGAAATAAAACTTAAATAGATAAAATAAAACAAGAAACAATAATGAACAAAGAATAGAGGAAAATGTTTAGAAAACTCAATATCAAAGATTAGTCTCTATGTGATGAATCTCCCTAAAAATCATTAATTAGTTAACCATTTAACATGCAATTACTTTATTGACTATTAAACGTGGAAATTCTTATCTTATGCTAATAACTCTCTTAAGACTAATAATAACTAATCCATTGGTTGATTAACAAAAATCTTTCTAGTGAAAACCTATAGGATTGTATTATTGTTTTATGAATTCCGTTATTACATTTTACCCTAATCTAGAGGATTTATCTTGACTAATCTCTAGGATTGCATTCAACTCCTTTCAATTATGGTATATCTATTAATATAAAAGAAGTTCTTAATCTCAATCATGTGAAATCAAGTCATGCACTAATATTCCAAATATATTAGAATAAACATAAAACACATAATTGAATCACAATAAATCAATTAAAATAATTGCATTAAATACAACGATTAAAACATATTTTTAATCCCAAACTAGGGTTCATCATACCTAGACACTAATAACGTTTAGTTTCTTATAATAGAAAATGAAATCAAAGGTAAACAGGAAGAAAAACTAATAGAAAACAAAGTAATCATAATTATAAATCTCTATTTTTCATTTATTAAATCTTCTTACAAGTTTGAGGTTTGATGTTATAATCTACTGGATCTCTTGATGTATTCTTCATGTTTTCCACACCACATCCCTTAATCAAAATTTTTGCTCCTCTAAGTTCATTATATCTGAAATCTATTGGAAAAATCAAGGCTCTTCAATTTGCATTCGCTTATATAAGAAGCTATATATAATAAAAAAACTCCTAAATTTGAAAATTTACATGGGTACTGAGACTTACATAGGCACACACACAGTCGTGTATCTCTAAGTTACATTAAAACTTCATTTTGTGCCACATTTTCATCAGAATTCTTCTCCTTTATGTTCATAAAGGCAATTATAACCTATAAATGTACTTGAAACGAATTAAGTACCATATATACAACAAAACCACAAAATATCAAGCACAAGATATCAAATATGGGTGTATAATAATAGTCAAAATGCATCTATCATGCCTCCAGTCTATAAATTTGTTAATCCCAAACTTTTTATACTTAAGCCTCTAATATTGTTCCTCTTGGGCTCTGAAATTGAATACTAACGTTCTCGATTGCTCTAAGGATTGGCTATGGTGAAGGAACCTTCTCCTCTTTGTCACTTCCTTGGGATCTTCTTTTCTCGTCATTGTTCCTGAAACTTTAAATAAGTGTGAGATATTCTCAAAGAAATTATGGGACTACCCTTTGCCCCTCACTTAAAATTGATTATGCTCATTAAATTATTAAACATGAAAAAAAGTAACAATGAAAATTAAAAATAAATTAATAGAAATAAATAAGTAAATAAATAATATAATAAAATAAACTAATTAGAAAATAAACAAACAACCTAGTTAATCACAAAATTATAATTAAAAATATTGTAATTAACGAATTAAACTAATCTAATTGTTTAATTACGAATTCAACCCTAAATTTGAAATTAGAAACCCTAATTTCACAATTATATAAAATTGACCAAATTGAACATTAAATTCATGCAAAACATAAAATTGACATTCAATTTAACACAAAACAAACTTCAATTAACCAAAAAAAATTGATTAACCTAATTTCACATAGAATATCACAAAACTTGGTAAGCATAAATAGCACAATTTCACAATTCAAGTTGAAATTTCACCCAATATATATGCAATTAATAAAATTGAACAATTAAATCTAATGGGTAACAATAATAATCAACTATCAAACTACAATAAAGCATAAAATCACATAAATTCTCACAGAATCTCTAAATCGTAAAATTGGTGTTTTTGATAAAAAATCAGCAAATAATGCAAAACACCCAATGAATCATCCATAAACAAGTGAAAACAACAAGAAAACTTACTTGAGTGTGGCTAACTTGGGAGAAAATTGCAAAATATTAGACAGGAAAATTGAAAGGTAACGACAGGGAGTGAGAGAAAAGGAGAGAAAATGAGAAAGAATGAGGGTTAGGGAATTTTTAAAGTCTATCATGGGCTTACATGGTCTGTTACGTGACCGTGTAACTGACCGTGTAGGTCACTAAATTTCTTCTTTTCATGGACTTACATGGTTTGGTGCATGGGTGTGTATATAACCGTGTAAGTCTACACCAATATGTATAAAGAACATGTAACTCTCTATAAACGTGTGCAACTTGAAAATTAGAATAACAAATTTAAAAATTTTGCAGCTTAGAGTTATAAACCTTTAACATGCTTGCCCTAACACTATAATCATGCATAATCTTATGAAAATACTTAATGTCCAAACCTAAAAACACATCAAACTCAATTAAACCTGTTATAATCATCACAGTAAGAATAAAATGACATGGAATTGAAAATCAAACCTAAACTAATTTATAGGTTGCCTCTCATGTAGTGCTTATTTAATTTTGGCAGCTTCACATAGCCAGCATGCTTATCCTGAGTCTATAATCAATGGCTTACTTCCACCCATTTCTTTACAAGGCAGTTTAGTAAGTATGCCATATGTTGCAAGATAATAAGAGCATAATTTATTAGCTATGATTTATGCCATATGTTGCAAGATAATAAGAGCATAATTTATCAAATAAATAAATCATAACGATTGCATTAATGGTCTTTTCAGTGTTAAACTGTTAATAAAATAAGGAATAATGAAACTCCCTGAATCTTTAGATGACTCAAGTAGTTTGTCTTTGAGGAAGTGGGAACCCTTTATACCTAAGGTGACTACCGATGTCTCATCAGTAGTTTCCTCAATTGTTTCCTTTTCCAGTTCTTCCTCTACTACCTTTGTCCACTCTTCTTCTTTCTCTACTTGGACAAAGGTTTTTGGCTCATATTCTTCTTCAATTATCTTATGCCAGTTCTCCACTTACTTTTCTTTTACGAAGGATTTTTCTTCATCTTCTTCTTCTGCAAGCTCTTTTCTCTCCTAAGGTGATTGCCATTTCATGTTTTTTAAGATATGTTTCAATAATACTAGGAAAACTCCCCTATAATTTGTTAGATAATATCTTCACTAACTAGTTTACTTGATTCACCATGTTATGTATATAAGCCTTTATTATCTAATCCCTCATGTCTGATTCTTAAACAAATTTAACCATCTTATCTTACAGAGTTCGCTCCTTAACTTGAGGTGTTTAATGTTTTAAATATTCAGCTGAAGTGTAATCATTCCATCTATAAGTGTAAAATTTGCTCTACTTTGAAGTATACATATTCTCATATTGTACACCTTAAGGTTGGTTAAACATGCATGGTTGCTCCCATAGATAGGTCAGTGCCCATCTTTCACGATTGTAATAATTTCTCCCATAAATGTCACAACACGGTATAGGCATCAGTTGAGTTTTTGAAAAACATGTTAGAAAACTTTTTTTCCAATATGTTGATGTTACATATTATGATGACTTGTCATAGCTCCCATAAGAATATTGACCACTCCATCCATCCGTTGTGATTTGTGGCTATAATGATGAATCTTAAATCCTAACAATAACCTACATACTCAAGGTCAAACTAGAGAAATTCAAAAGATAATTAAATGAATAAGCTAAAAATACAAGAAAATAAAAGAAAAATGAAATAAAAACAAAAATAATGGATAGATTAATAGAATTTAGGCTTTCCTAATATTATTGTCCCCAGCAATGGTGCCAAAAACTTGGTATGATATTTTATGTATATCAATCTTAAATTAGTACAAGTGCAAAGTATAGCTGTAGCTAACACAGGCAAGTATGAGTTGATCTCATAAAGACGGTAAGTATTAGTAATTGCCCTTTTTCTATTATCTAGCCTAAGAATCATATTTTGTTTTTTAATTAAAAATAAGGCTAAACAAATAAACTAAGATTAGAAACAATTGAATGCAAAAAAGGAAATTAATTAGAAAATTCAATATTAAAGAGTAGTGTGTAGGTTATGAATCCTCCTAAGAATCATTAGATAAATAATTTTTTATCATGCAATTATATTATTGATTATTGGATCGTGAAAATTCCTATCTTTTGTTAATAACTCTATTGAGACTACTAAAAACTAATCCATCAGTTGATTAACATATATCTTTCTAGTTAAACCCTAGGATTGCATTATCGATTTATGAATTTGTCTATTAGGTTTGACCCTAATCCAAAGAAGTTATGTCATCCTATCTCTAGGTTTGTAATCAAATCCTTTCGATTATGGTAGATCCATTCATACAAAAGAATTTCTTAATCTCAATCATATGAAATCAAATCATGTACTAATATTCCAGATATAATAGAATAAGCATAAGACACATAATTGAATCACAATAAATCAGTCAATGTAATTGCATTAAATAAAAGATTAAAACATATTGTTATCCTAGGGTTCATCACACCTAGACACTAAACACATTTAATTACTCATACAAAATGAAATCAAAGATAAACATGCAGAAAAACTAATAAAAAACAAAGGAATCATATTTCTAAATCTTACTTTTTCTTCTATTGAATCTTCTTACAAGTTTGGACTGATGTAGCCTTCTATCGGATTTTTTTGGTGTTAACTTCGTATTTTCCCCATCCTTGATCAAAATCGGCGCCCTTCTAAATGTCTCACGTCTTAAGACTACTATAAAACTTGGCTCTCCTTTGTTTGCCTCTGTTCAGGTATGTTTACAGCAAAATTTAGGATTTCTAGGACATATATGGTCAATTACACAGGCATGTGAGAGGTTGTGTATGATCAAAAACACCCGAATTCGTAATTTTACACAGGCGCAAAGACTTACACAAATAATACACATAATTATGTATCTCTAAATTGATTCAAAATATCATTTTATGCCACATTTTTATCTGAATTCTTCTCTTTGTGGTCCATAAAGGCAATTATAACCTATAACTGTACTTGGAATGAATTAAGTACCAAATATACAACAAAATTATGAAATATCAAGCAAAATATATCAAATATAAGTGTATAATTATATTCAAATATGCATTTATCAGTTGCACTGATTTTATGATGGGGATTTAGATGATATTTTTTGAATTAAAAATGTTGAAAATGATTTTCTAAATGAGTCAATGTTAGTGATTGAAATTCTTAAATTTGTTAAAGCTACATATTGTTATCCAAATATTTCAATAGCTTACCAAATTCTATTAATTGTATCTGTGAATATAGCATCTGCTGAAAGAAGTTTTTTAAAGTTAAAATTTTTGAAACCCTACTTAAGATCATCAATGTCACAAGAAAGGTTGAACGGTTTAGCTATTTTATGTATCGAGAAGGATGTGTTGGAAAATATTGACCTTAATACAATTATTAATGATTTTGCATATAGAAATACATAAAGAAATTGTTTTTATGATCATATGTGTACTTGCTAGTGTATTTTTGTAGTTGCTTAGTGTTTTGGAATATAATGTATATTGTTATTATTGTTGCTTTAGTGATTTTATTGTTGCTAATATTCGCAAGAAGTTGTTAGTTGCCATTATAATCATTTAGCCTTAGTATTTTCTTGAGTATATGGGTTTATGACTTGAGTCACTTGTGTATGGATATTAAATTTAGTTAATAAAAATTTGCTTTAAAGGTTTACATATTTAATTTTTATCAATTTAATAGGGCCCTTATTTTTACTTTGTCCTGGGCCTATAAACTATTAAGAATAGCCCTGGTTAAAATGATCTCCTAAACTTTCTTACCACTAGTTAGTTAAAGGATATAAATAAATTAATTATTGATTAAATTGAATAAAAATGAAAAAGCTAAATAAAGAAAAAAACACTAAGAACAAAACAAAGAAAATATTCGAATAGAGAATTCATATGCGAATAATGCCTAAATAAGAACTCCTATCATCTTCTTTACAGTTATGATTCAATAAACAAATATTTTTTTAATATCTAAATTAACTGAAATTCCTAAGTTATGAAATTTCTCTCTTTTAAGTTATGACTTCCTTCTCTCAAGTTGATTAATTGATATTTTTATCTAATTAAAATTCCTACAAGTGTACTAACTATTATAAATTTTTATAAAAGCTTTAACCTCAACATTAGAGGTTATACGTAAGCTTATCTCTAGCACCTTATGCAATTTCAGATATTTAAGTTATATTCCACTCATATGCATTTTTTTTTAATTTTACAAATGAATATTAATATCTTATCTAACTGTTAACTTTAGTTAAACTCTCTTTAAGAATATCCGATGATACTTCATATAAATAAATTCGTCTTCATAGGTAAAATTGAATCAATCCTTAA
Source organism: Erythroxylum urbanii (assembly GCA_027568935.1). NCBI lineage: Eukaryota > Viridiplantae > Streptophyta > Magnoliopsida > Malpighiales > Erythroxylaceae > Erythroxylum > Erythroxylum urbanii. Next base: position 20,783,898 of record JAOQML010000008.1, read on the forward strand.
CAAAGACAATACTAGGATTCTCCTTATCTAATATAAACAAATTATCCATATGTCACTTTTACGTAAACAAATATAAGTGATAAACGAAAAAGATATTAAGGTAGAAAGAGTGATAGATGAAATATCAATATATTCCAATAAGCTCTAATTTATTAGGATGATTTTTGATCTTCTTCTCTTTCAATTTGCAAAGTTTGTCTTTATAGGATTTTCTACCTCCTTTTAGCTATCACTTAAGTTCAAAATAGAAAAGTGGAGAAGATTTTAAAAAAATTAAAATTATGGTCTTCACATTTGTTGTTCATTTTTTGCATTGCAAACATGGATTGAGATATATTCATGTCCTAAATTATGTATCTTATCGATTCTTAGCTAAAAAAGGACCTAATCTCTGACATGTTTGTATTCGAGGCTATGAATTTTATAGTAACTTTCTTAAGAGTACATTGGCTGAAATACGACTGTGTTTCTCTCCAAAAATTTTCTTCACCACATGGTCTCTCTTGTTTTTATGATTTCTGGCTATATCTCTTTCTCTAAATTTTTTGAGAAGGATAGCATGTGTTTCAGGCCGTGTTTAACCAAGACTTTCATTTTCTTCATTTTTCACTTATAAACTTCTTCAAATCTTGAAAAATCTTATCTAAGAAAATATCTTCATAATTACCTAAAAACATTGTATAAATTAAGTAAAATAAGGTAATTTAAGCATAAAAATAAAGCAATAC
>JAOQML010000008.1:20784725-20794809 GCA_027568935.1 Erythroxylum urbanii
TGAGATGTGTTGATTTACCCCACTCTTGGACCTGTTTCTCTGGTCCGACCCGTTCTCTGGAAACGGGATGTTACAGTAAATATCCAATTGTTGACAAAAACATGAATGAAACTTTCAATGGGTAGATTCTACCAGCAAAGGAGAGGCCAGTTATTAGCATGCCTAAGACTATTAGAATAATGGTTATGAGGAGGCATACTGAGAGGAGACATTTTATACTTGGATGGAAGTCAGATATAGCACCAAATATAATGAAGAAATTAGAGAAGAACAAAAAAGAAGTAATGTAGTGGGGAATTGTATGGAATGGAGATGGTGTTTATGAAGTTTCAAAAGGTGATGGGAAGCACATTGTCAAGATCAGAAGACAGCACATATGTAGTTATTAGGCATGGGACCTATATGGATATCCTTGCAAACATGCGATTAGTACAATCCATCATTCGAGAGAAAGGTTGAGACATTTGTTGATTCGTGCTATCGAAAGGCTTGATTCATAAGTTTGTATGAACATTTGTTACAACTAATTAGAGGTAAAATTTTCTAGCCTTTAAGTGATGCATAGTTGATACATCCTCCACCTAAAAGAGTTATACATGGTAGACTAAAAATATAAAGAAAAAAACAACAAGATGAGCTAAAGAAAATGAAAAATCTAAGCAATATGAGTCAGAAAGGGCAAGTGCATAAATGCTAAAAATGTGGTTTTCAAGGTCACAACTCTAGAAAATGCAAGAACAATACCTCAAGTCAACATGTCAAGGCTTCTTCACAGGTGTGTACACCTTACTTCAATCATATGAATACAGTTTTATAAACATATAGTTACTAATATATATCCTTATGTTGATCAGGTTAAAACCAAGGCAACTTCATAGGTATACTAGTTTTTAGTTTTATATTACTTATTATTGGTTGTAATGACTGACAAAGTTGTTTTCATTATAACTACAGTTCAGCGATGCGAATTTGGTTGATGATTATTCTGTACCGAGTCAACAAAGCAATATTGTAAGCAATTTGTTTTTTATCAATTTTTCTAAGTTTAAATAATTACAAAGTGTGTTTCTAATATTTTATTGTCCACTTTCTAGGTTAGTACATCTGCAAATAACAATAAAAAACTTTTTGGAGATGTTAACCCACACACATCTCAATTATCATTTTAGCCAAGGAGTTAACGATTCAGATGACATTCCAGTATTACTTCACAACAATTACAAGCTGAAGCAAGTAGAAGGAGAATGTTGATCTTACGCAATCAAATACAAACGAAACAAACATTAATTAGATATATACATACAATGTAAATATTTGTGTTGTATACATACGAATATTTGTGTTGTTTACATACAATGTAAATATTGTCAAAATCAATATGAGATGTTACACAACCTCTCTCTACACAACCTCTCTATCTCTATCTTTATCTTTGTTTTACATTGCTTTTTTTGCATATTTGACAACGAGTTAATTATCCATTTTCTATTGGTTATATATAGTAATATTGTTTTTGCTTCATTACATAATTCATATACAAATTTCAAAATCAAAATTTAATAATATACTTGAAATTAATATTAACCATTACATTGTTGAAATTCAATACAATACCCCTATAACATAATTACAAATAAAAAGTACTAGAACCATAATAAATCCTATTACAATGTTCATTAACATACATGCATTTAATTTTTTTCTCTTTTCTCAATAAATTTATGTCCTCCTTCAGAAGCTTCATTTTTTTCAAACTTCTTAGTTGTGCTGCTTTTAACCTCTTTCTTCATCATTGATAATTCACTCCTTAAATTTTGAATCACTTTAACGACTCTCTTAGTAAATTCTTCATTGTAATATTTAAAAAACTTGCATCTCCCATCCTAAAACATTCGATTTCATTGAAAAATAACTAAAGCACAAGTTTAACGTTCAACTTCAATAATCAAATAACAATAAATTCTCACTAGATAATTGGGGCATCTATAAAATCTCTGGCCAGGATTATGATCACTCCATGAAGTCCTTAATGGGCCTTTAGCCCACAATAACAAACAACATTCCCTGACTTTGAACTCACTATTATATTAATCGATGATAATGATTCCATTTACATACTTAAAAGATGATAATAAGATAATATATGATTGGCTAAAAATGCATTCTACTGAGTATGTCATGTAAACACACATAAATTTCGAGAATAATATGATTATTAAAAATCAGTCTAAGAATTTCAATGCCTATATTAAAAAGGTTAAAGACAAACCTATCTTAATCGTAGATGTAGAGGGTTATGATAAAGAGATTTCATAAAGGGAGTGATAAAAAGTACATTGGTGATACTCGTCTAAGAATCATAACTAAATTAGAAAATTTAAGAAAAGAAGCATGCTAAAAACTAGATTTGTATTTCAATTGTGAGAGAGTTTTTGGAATTGAATAAATTCAATTTGGACAGCATATGGATGAAACAAACTTACACTTATGTGAATTAGAAAATCATTGGAAATTCTTAACAATATGCAAGTGCTTCTATTAGACATGATGGATGTAAGCTTGAGGATTATATAGATAAAATTTACCAGCATTGAGACTTTCTTGTGGCTATATGCTTGCTAATTGTTCTTTATTTTTTTAGAATAGCATCATTACTTATAAGATGATTAGCATTTGTATTTATCAAATTCATTTTAATATTGCTACCATTTTTGTAATTTTTCTAACATTAGGTGAACATTATTGACAAATTCTAAATAAGAATTAACATGTTGAAAGTGGAGCTTTAACAATTTACAACAAAGTTTGATAGACCAAAAAAGGCAAAAGTATGAAAAGATTAGCAATAGAATTCATGAAGTCATTTGATATTGATGCCCATAAGGTTTCTCCATCTAGACTCTGTATATTTACAAAAAAAATCATTTCATAAAATAGTTCTATGGTTAAATAGAAAAGGAGGATAGGCTTTTTAAGAAAGCCAAGAAACCTTATAGTCCAGTATATATTTCTAAAACCTCTTTGTGAGGCCAAATTCTGAAGGAAAAGGAGTTAAGCATTTTATGCTTTTATAAAACAAGTGAATAGAAAGTAATAAGTGAAACATTGATGGCATTATTGCCGAGAAGAGTGAAATGCATTATGGAAGTTCTTTACTAACAAACATTGAAGGTAACAGTCACAAAACAATCAGGAAGAGTCATCAGCTGTGGCCACACATTCCACACACACAAGGGAATCTAGATAAGGTATTTTGTCAACAAAATTCTCATCCTTTCAATGGCTAGGGGGTCATGCTTTGAGCCTCTAATTTAAAGAATTGCTATCTTAAAGAAGTGCTACTTAGATACCACAAGCAATCAATAAAAGGTGATAATTTGCATGTTTTATTGTATAGTAAGTCAATATATTTAGGGCAATCACAGTGCTAAAGAAGCAAAGTACTAGATGAACAAATATTGTACATGTATTCCTGTGTTGATAAAGAATTGATTTTACATGTTCAATATGTAAACTTGGTACAAAATCTACCATAAGTATGTCTGCTCCAAATATGATCAAATTATCAAATTACCTAACTTGACATACACTTCACATGATTGACTTCGCTGTTACTATCACATTCAAATTACTTAATATCAATTATTTTATGGAAAAAAGCAAATGTGTAACCTATTTCATCACAACAGACATAATTTAAACAAACAAAGCATAAATACACAATAAAAGTCTATTTTTTCATTTGTTTTGTAAGTAACACAACAGAACAAACAAAAGAACAAAATGTGCCATACAAAAGGTGAGGGATTTTGGATAGTAAACACAACAGAACAAACGAAAGAACAAAATATGTCATGCCCATCTAATGCTAAACCAAATATTAACGGTGCTCACCTATAAAAGCGACTGTTAAACGTGATGCTTGCAACAAATACTCTCCCAATCCTGTTCCTCCAAACCTTGTAATGATAGCAACAAATGAGAGCGATCGAAGGATATGAGAAGGCGAGGGATTCTAGACGGTACCAAATTCATGATCAGCGATTCCAAAACAGAGAAACAGAAGACAATGAGGGAGGGACTTCAGACAAAGTATAAACAAAGAGCAATAGGGTGAGATCGTTGCATTTTGTTAACATGTTTAAGTTGTAAAACTCGTATGATACTGTTTGTACAAAATGTTTTGGATGATTTTCTTATTAATTGAGTAATGTATATATACACAATAAATGATTCCAATCTAACCATTGAATACAATTTATTATAATTTAATGGTCTCAACGATGACAGCAGGTAGTGTTGTTAGTAGCTACAGTTAGAAAGCAATTATTATTGGAGCTAATCAACTAGTGTGTATGTGCAGGTTTAGCTTTGTGAGCTGCAGATGAGAGTTGAGTCATCCTCAAACGAATAGGCCTGGGATCATTGTTGGGCTTGTCAATATTACAGATTGGACTTGGTTTAATGCTCTGGTCCAACATTCTAACATAAGTTAATTTTTGTTTAAGTTAAGAAATATTTAATTCAAAAGATGCGTCCCACAATTATAAATAAAGCAAGGTTTTTATATATTTTTAAAAAGTGGCCAAAAATAAAAATATAAAAAATTGCCAATCAACATTGACCTGACGTTTAATAGACGGGAATAGATTTTCTTTTAGGGTAAATGATAAGGTCAAACTTAGTGACCCTTTTGCTAATCTTTTATGAAAATGTACTTGAATCAATAATTCAGGATGGCTTCCTCTCGACCTAATGCGATGTTTCAATATTTTAGGAACCTCCTGCCTAATACACCATGTGCGGCTTCCTAAGTGACAGGACTAATTTTCGCAATAATAAATAAAAACATTTTGAGCACAATGTTAATATAATTTTTGTTCAATATTACAAAATAATTTTGATTTATCTATAATTTTAAAATAATTAAATTTACTTTGAATCTTCAAATTTTAAAAAAAGTTAATTATATATTTTCTCATCTTATTTTTTTTAATCTTTTGGAAGGAAAGAATTTTCCTATCTTTTTTATTATAAATAACAATATTCGTTCAGCTAACACATGAAAATTATTTAATATAAAGATGCAGTAATTTACGTGTTTTTGAATCAGTTTATCTTCTCAAACGACCAACAATTATATGGTTTCTAAAATTAAAAAAAAAATTGTAATTTTATTTCAAATCAGATACTAAAATCATATTTTGTTTTGTTATAATCTTCAAGAACAAATTTATCACAAAAGATCACATTAATTTGATGTCCGCTGAGCTCTTGTCTATTTTTGCCGGCAATATAACTGTAGTGACATTATCTTTCATACTATACAGCAGGAAGCCATAGGAGGATCCAAATGGACGACTTACTTTCTACCAGAAATTGTTGTCACCAAAATGACAGTCGTTGTTTGTGTATTTGAAAGTTAGGTGAGTACAATTCAGACTTTAACCAGTGGCCTCCTTGAATCTCCCAGCCACTTTCAACGCTAACTCAACGCATCTAACTTTCAACGGGACGATTCTTTTTTTCTTTATTATTCATAAACAAAAAGTACACGTTTCAATGCTCTATATTACTAATAAGTATTATTCGAGCGGACCACTCAAGCACACCCTGCCCATCTTCATAACAACCCCATGTTTCAAAGCTCCAAGTGACTAAAAACCAGAACAGTTTCAAGCTTGAGCGTGTTAAGAAAGATCAAAGTTTGGAAGGAACGTTAATAATTACCATTTATAGCGATGGCTTAGGAGAGGTAACGACTGGATAAGCAATGACAAGGTGTGCTAGATGTTGCCTGCACAGGTCAATAAGGATAATGAATCTTATAATGCTCATCTTTGGAACTGCAATGATTGTCTACTCACTTTGGCTGCAAAAGAGATGGAGTGAAAGTCTTGCTCTCTTGCCCTCTGGCTCCAGTCTTCCAAGACCGTGGTATTTTCTCTCTCCCCTCATTTCTTTCTTTCCCAGAATCATCATGTTCTTTAGTATGTATAAACCAGTTAATATAACTAGATTTATTATTTTTAGTTCTGATTCATGCTGTTTTTGACTATAAAAGTGTGAAAGTGGCAACTCCTTTTACATTATCGTATCCATTATGATATATCCTATGGTCCCTCCGTTTTGGGAAGTTTTCGTGGCGATAGTTTACTGTAATCTTAACGGTTACTTTGACCTAACGATTCTAATGAAAACGATAAATTTCTGCTTATTGGCTTGGTTTTCTTTAATTGGATATTTACGTGTGCGCGAAGCGTATTAATTAAATAAAAAGAACATATTGTTACGTTTTCTTGTGACACATGCCAATCGTGTCCTTACACATTCGGTTGGAAAACATTTATCGGTGCTCTGTCCGTAATCGGTTCCTGTCCTTTTCTTTTGCGTACATGCGGTGACGAAAGAAGAACGACCATTATTTCTGTTTTTTCAGGTTTATAATCGGAATTTTAGGAGTGGGAATTGCTGTCTGCTTGAGCACCATCTATGGCCATATGGTAGCTAATTGTACGAGCAACTCCATTCTCTGTATAGTATCCTTTCTTTTTCAGCTTCAGTCTCATTCCTTACCTGGAGCTACTGATCCCTTCATTGAAATGCTCCCGGAACAAGATGATTTTGATCTCAGAGCAATTTATTAATTTGCATGATGTGCTTAAGCAGTAATTACATCTCTTACAATACTTATTTTAAAGCAAAAGAACGAGCTCTAGACCCCTTTCCTTGGATTTTATACTTGATTATGTATACAGATTGGTCTTTATGTTAGTTTACTCCTTGACCTTGTTTTTAGTACATTCTTGTCATCTGCTGCCTTCTGATCCTTGAAATTGCTGCCGTCATCTCAATTTTCTTCAAGATAGACTGGGAAGCGGTATGCTTGCTTGACTTTTTCCTGCTTAAGAATACGTCAATCTATTAATGATTCCTTAGTGGGAGGTAATCACTAAAAGGAGGACATGTAATTGATTGGAACTTTGCCTAGTTATGCTTCCATGTCCACTGATACATTACTGCACCTGTATCAGTTGTCTGAAGTTGCCTAATTCTAGCAAACACAGCTTTCAACGTTTTTATTGTCGTCTGACGAAAGTGTAACTCCTTAAAGCAGAACATTTTATGGATTCTTCAATTAAATTGGCACCATATTATGGTTATTGAAAATCACCGTTAAGAATCTGTAGATTTCTAAATCTCCACGTAACTTTGTCGCATGTGGAAGTTGAAACCTGTTCTAACAGACTGGTGCACAATCTCCGTTTGGTGTTATATTATTGGCTTGCTACCTTGGTTCCGGGAGATCACTTTAGGTTGCTAATTGATGGAGAAATTCTTTTAACGCTCCAATATTTCTGTTCAACATTTGTTCATATTACACACCGTTGTTGAGACAGGAAATTGACAAGAACAAGAAGGATCTTGAGAGTTTTGTGATGTTCCAGGTCAAGATGTGTTGCTGGATTTCCCTGTTGATATTGGCCGCACAGGTAAGCATAATTTTAATTAGCCAACACATTGGATTATTATTTTTAAGAAAATGCCATGAAATATATAGTTAATTACGTTACAAATATTAGATCTTCACAAAGCACAGCCATCACAATTTTTTTTCTCTGCTTGTGAGTTGGCAAACAATTTGCGTGAGGTTCTATTTAGAAGATTGGGATTATATCATATGTTATAGACAAGCAACATGAACTGGAAAAACATACACATCATGTTAAATATTGTGATAAGAGATGGGTCTGATATATGTAACTTTTCTTCTTTTTTTTCCTGGAAAAGAAAATTGAAATTAACAGGAATCAAATGTTCGCAGATCTATACTGTTATCCTTGCCATCACTCTTTGCGTTGTAGGCTTGGAGCCAAGAGGTCATTGTGAGCAGTCTTTTGTGCCCAGTTTTACTCAGTCCTTTCTGGTGCCTAACTTCCCTGGACCTGCTAGCTCTGTACATGATTGCAGAAGATATGAAAATCCAGTAAGAAGCTTTTTGGCAAATGTTAAACGTATTCTAAGAGCACAAGTTCAAAGGAGATACGTAGTTTCCTAATTTGCCTTCTTGGATCATTTTGGAGTGTATATATTAGCCACAAAATACTAGAGATGAGTGGATTTTGTTGATTTTTTAGAAGTGAATCTTTGCAGATTTCGAAGAAAGTCCAGCAAGTTACAAAATTCTGTAAATTTGTGACTTTTGACTGGAACCTTGTTGGTCTCGAGGAAAATAATTCATTGTCTGAGGGTGCCAGAAACATTTTTCGATATGGCATTATCTGAAAATTGGATAAGATTCAAGTGAGCTTATATATAGTTAGGATATTATATCTCAACTTAAAATTTTAAGACAATAGGTTTGTTTGTTTTTTTTAGAGTAATAGATTCATTCAACAAGGTGGAAATTACATAATGATTCATGTTACACCTCCAAAGGGTGGAACTAATACAAAATTATACTAACTACGATGTGAGGTAAATCCAATAACAATACTTTCTATATATAAATTTAGATAATATGATTGAAAATGAGTTGTTGATTAGTATTAACAATGGTTGCCATTCTTAGCTTGAGGTAAAATTGCATCCACCCATATTCTTTGAACTCCTCTACCTTTACAAAGATTTTAGTATTTCTCATCCTCCGTATAAAATGCACCAACTTAACAAAGCCAATTCTAAAGACCTTATGATTCCCTTGCTAGTCCATATGAAATCATTGATTCATCTTGCTAAGATTTTAGTTTTGTAGTCTAAAGAGGTTGAGAAAAGCACAATATATATGTTTAATATACTAATTTCATTCATCTTGCTAAGATTTCAGTTTTGTAGTCTAAAGAGGTTGAGAAAAGCACAATATATATGTTTAATATGAAAGCACTTGAAGAATATGTGATCTAGTGTTTCATTCTCTCTAAAGCATAACTCACTTTATCTTTATGTCTTTTTTTTATGTGGGATTACTCCACTTATAAATTTTCAACATCTCTCTGTCACAAGTGGATCTAAACATTGTTAACCCAACTCCAATGCCAATCAAGGATTTTAAGCAGGTTTGGAGAGAAATTAATCAAATCTAAGAGATGTCATATACAATTAGAATATCGTATCTCAAACTCAAAATTTTGAGGCAATAATTTATGAGTTCTATCTTTATATATAACTCTTTTCATCCTTACGACTCTTTTCAATGTAAAATTACTCTACTTTTGAATTTTTAACAACTCTGTGGTTGACATCATTAATAATCCCCATGTTTGTCTTTACGCAATATCTAATTGATTTTTTTAGATATTTTTACTCATCTAGGTTGTCTTTGACATACTATTCTTGCTCTTGCTCCTTTATATTTATTTCTTTTTCTTTTCTAGTAATTACTCTCTATACCCGAGCGGTGAATATAGAGAAGTCATGGCCGTTCCTATTCATCCAATTTTCGACAATCCTTGACCTCAGCAAATTACTAAAATTTAATTGTTTTTAATTCAAAATATGGAAGATGATATTTGAAGTACTCAAATAAGGTTAATGGCCATCAGGTGGAGGCATCGTACGATGTCGAAGACCTATGTATTAAGTCAAAGTGTGATCATTTATTAGGATAATGTTAAATTAGATCGAGTCAACTTGGTGGTTCAAACTGCGGTTGAATTTTAATCAAGTTTAAGTTATGAGACTTAAATCCACTAAAATTATCCAAAACAATGTCGTTTTGAGGATACTCCCCAAAATAATATCTTTTTTTACGAATTTTCCAAATTGAAGTCATTTAGGAGTGGGGTTCAGGCCGTTTAGGTCGTTCAAGTCAATACACCTAACCTGAACTTGCCCTAAAATCAAGTCAATTGAAATTAGTCTGATGACTATAAACAGGCCAGTCCGAGTTGAACTTAAACTGCTAACCCATATAACTTAAAGGGCATGTTTGGTTTCACTGTATTTTTAAGTTTCTGTTTTTATTTTTAAATTCTATTAACAAATATGTTTGTTTGAATTTTTTGGTTTTAATTTTAATTTTTAGTTTCTTTTTATTTTCATAACTTATAAAACTATAAAACTTTTTTTAGTTTTATGTTTTCAT
>JAOQML010000008.1:20794909-20825478 GCA_027568935.1 Erythroxylum urbanii
ATAAATATTTACTTATTTACATATTTATTTAATAAAATATGATAAATTTTTACTTATTTAATTAATACAATTAATTTAGATATAAATTTTACTTAAATGACTAGTTTTTGGGGAAGGAATTATTAGTCAAGTTTATGTGACAAAATATTTGGTTGTAGTTACCAAATAAAGCTTGTCATTTGTTGTAATTTTCTAATGTTTTGGTGTTGACTTGTCGCACTAGTAGTGGTTATAATAGTTTGCATATAATGGATATATAAACTATTAAGTCGATTAGAGAGAACCAAGAATAACATATTTCATTCTTCTTTGTAAAACTTTTGAACTGTGTCATCTCTTTCTTTATCTTCTTTTTAAATTAATTTTATTCGAACACTAAATTCCTAATTTTAAGTTAACTTCAATATGGTATTAGAATAGTCAATTCTTCTTAAAATTGAAACTATAGCTAAAAGGTTCACATAACCAGAGGAGAATTTAGGAAGTTATAAGAAATAAACTTAACGAATTTGAGATTATGCTAAAGAGTTTGAACTTATGCATAAATATGATACAAAAGAATTGAAAGCATATATGATGTAATCACAATAGCAACATAACTGATAAGTTAAACTAGGTATTGAATCTTTTAATCATCACATAATTGTAAATAACTATATTTCTCCCACTAAATTCAGCAAGATTGAATTTCAATAATTTTATGTCATGAAATTATGAGAAAGAAATTTTAAGTGTGAGAAATTTTTCTGTATCGATTGGACCTATTTTGGATTAAAGGTAAGAGAAAAGTTACATTTTATTTGACCAAATAAGTATATGGGACCTATTCTAGATTAAAGGTAAAAAAAACAAAAGTTGCATTTTATTTGACCAAATAAGCTTTAATGTGGCATCAATTATATATCAACCACACTTTAACTATAAAAGCACTCACTTGAAGAAAGTATATTTTTGCTTTAGAGAAATGATTTGAAAATGGAGCCTTTGAAGACCCTGTTAGAGACCTTAAAAATTGGAGGAAAGGTGAATTAATTATAAATTAATATACATGTTTTAAATTTATGTCTTATAATTTCATGATTTCGAAGCTTTTGCTTTTGAGTTCATTTGTTAAAGGGCTTACGAGTGAGATATGTGTTGAAGGTTTATATCTTGGTGTATATATGGTTGTGATATTGTTATGATTTCTTCCCTTGCTAATTCGGTATCCTACCCATCAGTTAGGCTAATTGTTTGTATCACGGGATGTAAGCCTAACTTCTAGGAATAGATTTTCCTAGCTAAGCTTAACTTCCTTTGTAAGCTAACCTATATACGTGTACATATTGGCTGACGAGTTAGTGAATCCGTGTACCTGTTTTTCTCCAAAACTCTTTCTTATCATGGTATCAGAGCAGGTATTAATACCTTCTACTTAAATCCGAGAGCAATCGACTAACGACAAAGCTATCTATGACTGACGGAAAGAGATCATTAACATAATCAGTCTTTCTAATTCTCCAAGGATTGATTCCTCTTCCCAATACTATCTCAATCCATCTGATCATCCAGGTGTTACCTTGTTCAATTGTCTCCTTAATGGAGAAAAATATGGGATGTGGAGATAGGCTATGAAGGTGGCACTTCGAGCCAAAAGCAAGTTTGATTTCATAGATGGAACCATCGTCAAATCAATCGATGATCCAGCTCTTTTGTAAGCTTAGCACAATTGCAACTCTATAGTGATATCTTAGATTTTTAATTCACTTGATGCTGATCTCCTCTCTAGTGTTGCATATACAAATTTCACCAAAGAGATTTGGGACAATTTCCAAGAGAGATTTGCGATTGGTAACGACCCTTGGATTAATGAGTTAAGGTGTGAATTGGCCTTGATTTAACAATGAGATCTTTTTGTAGCTATCTATTACACTAAGTTGAAAGCTTTATAAGATGAACTTGTTAACTATTCAAGTATCCCAAAGTGTATATGTGGTACAACTAAGGAATTGTTGGCAGAACGTGAAGGTGAGAAACTCCATAATTTTCTTATGGGACTAATCGATCACTTTAGTGTCATCAAGTCATAGATATTGAATATGGAACCCCTAATAAGCATCAACAAGGACCCTGAATGAGCCAACATACTTTGCACATACTATGGAAAAATCGGACATCCCTATCTTATATTAATATCTTTCTCAAGACTATTAATAACTAACCCTTAGTTGATTAACTAAAATCTCTTTCTAGTTGAAACCCCTAAGATTGTATTATCAATTTATGAATTTCATTATTATATTTGACCCTAATCTAGAGGATTTATGTTGACCTATCTCTAGATTTGCATACAACTCCTTCCAATTATAGTAAATCTATTTGCACAAAAGAATTTCTCAATCTCAGTAATATGAAATCAAATCATGGACTAATATTCCAGATATATTAGTTCCAAAATATAACGCGTAATCAAATCATAATAAATCAATCGATAAAATTGCATTAAATTAAAAATCAAATCATATTGTTATCACAACTTAGGGTTCATCATACTTGGGCACTAAAAAATTTAGTTTCTATCCATAGAAATCAAAATTAATAACAAATATTTAGAAGAATAAATAGAAAACAAAGAAATCATAATCTAAATCTCCTTTTTGTCTTTAATGAATCTTCTTGCAATTTGACTTAATGAAGCTATTTATCGGATCTAATGATGTAATATTTTTGTTTTCCTTGTCCTTTGCTTAGAACTGTCACTTCTCTATGTTTCTTGTGACTAAAAAAATGCTCTAAAACTTGCCTCTTCTTGTTTTGCCTCTATTAACATCCTTTTATAGTAAAAACTAGGGTTTTTGGGATAGATATGGTCTCTTTCACAATTATGTAGGTGACCGTGTATCTCCAAAACACATGAATTCACAATTTTACACAAGAAATATAAAAGGACAGAAACAATATTTTCCAATCACCACACATTTATAAAGATCACTGTACACGACTGTGTAAATTTCTTCAAATCTTCTTTTTATGCCATGATTTCCTTCAAATTCTTCTCTTTTTGGTTCATGAAGGCAACTATCACCTACAACCACACTTGAAGCAAATTACGTAGTAAAAATACTATAAAACTATCAAATAAAAGCTAAACATATTAAATATACGTATAGAAATATAGTTAAATAACCATTTATCAGATAGCAAGCCTCCTGAGCTATCTTCAACTCCATCTTGGCTTCATGGCTTCATGAAGCTTAACAAAGGTAGTGAACTAATCAGCTTTATAAAAAATCTTAAGCTTGCCCTTGAGAATCTAAAGCTTTATCATAAGTTGGTAAGCGTTACAACCTGAGATTCTGAAGCTCCACACTTCATGCACTAGTTCTATAAACACAAAGTTATTTATAAGAAAGTTGAAGAATTTAAAGGGCCTTGTAGTGGGTTAAAGAGATGAAATTTAAAACTTCCATATTGGAATGATTAGAAAATAGGTTCCAAAAAGGCATATAAATAAAGGAATTGATTAAACCAAAGATGATTAACAAGAATTATGTCCAACTTCTTCATAATGAGGAAATTTCCTAGTTGTTTGTTGCTCCAAGTGAAAAAGCTCCCTACTGATCTGTGAAGAAGCTCCCTACTGATCAGATCAGTAGGGAGCTTTTTCACTTGGAGCAACAAACAACTGTCAGTCACCTCTAGCTTAGAGACAACATTCTCTAACTCCTTACTAAGATTTGAAACATTAATCTTGTCTCCCTAAGCCTTTGAGGGATGAAAAACACAATTAAGATCTCCTGCCATCAACCAAGGCTTATTTATAGTCTTTTAAATAAAGTAAAAATCCTCTCATAGCTTTGCTCTCTGAAATTTAAAGTTAGTAGCATACATAATTGTAATTTCAATATCAATCCCTAGCTTAATAAACTTTCAGCTAAGATGGATAAATTGATATGAAGATCTTATCATTGATACTTGTATTTTCTAAACATTATAGGCAAATAAGATTCCATCGTTGAAGTGATAATCATGATTGGAGCCACAATTTTGGCTTTTCCCCAGGATTTTACTAACATTGTAGAGCTTATGAGCTTTTATTCTAGTTTCAAGAAATTCCAGCAAAATTGGATTCCTTACTAGTAAAAGATCCTTGTTAGCTTTTCCCTTATAACATTCAATAAAGTTTCTAATATTCTAAAAATTGATGAGAACATAAAAGTTGAGACTACAACCCCTTTTAAGCTTCCCGTTTTTCCCCCCTGGTCTTTTGGTGGAAGTAGGAGTGAATTGGTCATTCAGCTCTTGTCTCTCATCAGAAGAATCTTAATGAGGTGACTCCTTTTCATATTCACTATTAGGAAGCTCAACACTAAATTTCCCATTCTCCTCAGCTGGAGAAATGTCTTGATTATTATTCTAAGCCTTACCTTCTTATGATAAGGCATTATGGTCTTCGTAGATAACTTCAATGGAGCTTATTTTAGAGTTTTGAGATGTTTGATACTCCACTATCCCAATTAACTCATTGTAGTTGCCTATAAAGAACAATCTTCTTATAGGTTTCCGTACTTGTTTTCCCATCTACAGTTTCCAATTGTAAGATAATTGTATTTCAACTCTTACAAGTTCCTTATCAGGACTAAGTTTCATAATTAGTAGAGTTTCAAAAAAACATTTTTGGGATTAATCCCCACACAAATTAATCCATAACATACGTTCTTCAAATTAGCAGTAGCTGAATCAAATGCAATATGTTTTCTTGCTAAATTGACTAGGAAACTTAAGCCATCTAAGGTCCAGTATTCAAGATGAATGCTATGAAAATTAATCCACAAAGGGATGGTTGCTATGTTACTTTTGCCAAATTCCAAACCAGGAACCCATTTCTAGATGAACATGGATTATCCTCCAATATGCCAAGGGCCTGATTCCATTATCTTGTACATGCTATCACTATCTGTGAATTTAAATAGGAAGGTGTCATTCTCAGTCAGTAATATTTTGTCTAATCATTTGTTACCCCATTTGGTTTGATCCCAATTCTAGATGAAAGGGAAAGTTGGTCTTTTACTTAAAAAAAGGCCCAACAATGTGTTACTTTAATGTTTGGCACCTTCTTAGAGAAGCTGGAGGGGAGGAGAGACAATGCCATCAACTAAGGTGGATGAGAAATGTTTTGGCTTTTCGTAAAAGGTTTATACTATAACTACATCTCTCCAAGATTTTCTAAAACCATTCGAACCTTCAGCCTTCTGCTTGCTTAGTTTCATAAAGTTGACTTCAAAAGACTCTTGAAGGGTGGGGAAAAGGTTATGCACCATACTTGTGGGAGAGGAGCCTCCATATGGGGGTTCTATGGAACTTCCTAAAGAAGAAAGTTACGTATCATCAACTTGGAGCTTGCCAGAATGCTTCTATAAGTGGAAATTTACTATACTGAGGGTGAGAGTTATTGTTCATTCGAGTTTTATCAGCAAGTGTAACTTCGTAATTTGAAAAGCATAGTTGTGTTTTCAATTATAAAATATTTTTAATGTTATGTTTATTATATATTTATTATAAATAAAGATCATGATTAATTCATTATAATAGAAATATATTAAATACTTTTAAAATTAAAGGTTGATTATGTTAAGAAATTTGATAAAATATTAGTTTCAACTTTAAATTAGAGTTTAAATAATACAATTGTAAATTTACATTAACGTTTAACCAATTATCATATAAAGGGTAATGAATGTGAAAATTTTAATATTAAAGGTGCAAAATATATAACCAAAATAAAAATAGTAATTAACTTACTTTTGTAATCTAATTTAAAATTTCAATATAAGTGCAACTTATAACATTATATAAGGTTGAAAGTATATTTTCACCCTTAACGTTTAAGTCAAAATCTAAATTACACTCTTAACATTTAATAACATATAAAAAAATCTAACATTTTAGAGAACATTTAAAATAGCCCTCCAAAGAAGACCCTAACATTAGGATTCTATCAACTGCTATATTGTAGACATTTTTTTATTTTAAAAGGCCTATATTTGCATCTTAATAATTGACCTGGACAAAAAAATATGTAGCCTCTCACATTAAAGATGACCCACTAAAGACTCCACTTTAAAGAACCCTACTTTTGATCGAAATCTCGCTATCCTTGACATTTTGGTCCAATTTAACCAAAAATATAACCAATATCACTTTGTAATGAGCTTCCCTTCAATCAAGTTTGCATCTTTACACTTTCTAGCTAGTAAAAGAGCTTCATTTAATGAAAATGAAACATAATGAAGCAAATCAAAGAATAAAGAATTGGAAGCAGAAGTTAGGAAAGTAGCAAAAATAAACAATTTAGGTTTGTACTCATTAATTTTAACCATAATACCCAAAACCCTTTAAAACTTTTCACATATGGAATTTCATTGAGAAAAAAATCATATGGTATTGGTTGAGATATTAATGGGATTGTTTTTAGGTACTTTCATGGTGTTTTTCAAAAACCTTTTGTGTACTTTATGAAACCTTAAATTGCCAAACCTATCTCTCCTATCTACCGCATTCTATTTTTCACCATCTACGCTTAGAATTTAAAACACAAGAAAATTTCTTCTATTATTTTCTCTACACAAAAAGTTTGTTTTAGAAAGATTTTTTTGTTTGGTGAAATTGAACAGGATAAAAAATTAAACCATGTTTAAAGTTTTAGGTTTTTTAATTTAGTGCTAAACTTTTAAAAGTTTTTAATTTAGTGAATAAACTTTTAAAGCTTGTATAAATTAGGTTAAAAGGTTGTTTTTGCTGATGTGACATGTCCACCAAATGTCACATAGATGTCCATCTGTTAGTCACATTAGCAAAAACAATGCTTTGAACAAATTTATGTGAATTTTAAAAGATTAATTACTAAGTTGAAAACTTTAGAAAGTTTTCACTAAATTGAAAAAATTTTTTATAAAAGGTTAGATACTTTTGAATTTTTAATTTGAGTATGAATTGATTAGGTTCTTTCTCTCTATGTTTTAGAGTTAGCATTTCCATAGAAACCTACCTATCTTTTTGGAAGATGTTCTTTTAGAATTTAGAGGATATTGATTTTAGTTGAAGTTTTGGCTCTTTGGTGTCTGAATCAAGTTTGTAAATTTGAGCTTCAACAAACTTTGAATGTAGCATTGATAAAGAACCTCCCTTAAATAATGGGACGATGCAATTCCTTCTATGATTAAATAATTACATATATGTATATAAAGTTTTTTGTTATGTTGAATTCCTACCAAGTTCATGATATATGCCATTCTATGAAGTTTATTGTTTATGGATGAGAATTGAAAGTGAAGTTTTTCAGTTACGCAACATAAATATCATCATTCATATCATTCAAGGGATTTTGGTAAGAAACATTTGTTGTTAGTTAAGGCTCCTTAAGGAGAAAATGAGAGTTTGATAGCTTGCCAATTAAAGGAAGCTTAAATTAGGCACCTTAATCGAGAGAGATGAGAGTTATGGCACCTAAATCTTGTTACGTTTTTCTAGTTTCACATTAACTGCTAATATGGTAAACTTAGGTTCTTAAAAATAAACAAAAATGTCAACATTAATATAGTTGATGGAACCTTGAGGATTATATTCATTGGATGACCATTTTAAATATTTTTCCAAAATATTAAGGTCTTTTTAATATTGTGTTAAATGTCAGATTTCAGTTTAAATTTTGGCTCCCAACATATAAAATGCTTTGGAAGTTATTTACTCATCCAAAATTATTTAATATTATGTATGAGCGAATTATAATTTCTAATTATATGTATTTATATGACAATTAATTTTAAAAGATGTGTTATATTTGTTAAACTCAATCTGATCCATATATTTGTTTCATAGAACTTAGAGTTAGTTTCATTAAGATTTGTCAAGTTTTTTTTTAATTTTTTTACAAGTCTCTTGAAGAATAAATATTATTCCTTAAATTTTAAAATATGAAAAAATATAAATCTTAAACTTGATTTTATTATATTACCTAGAATTACTAAAAATATTAGTTAAATGATCAAACTTTTAATTTGTTATAAAAATAGCATACTATCAACTCCTATATTAACAATGCTAATGTGGACTACCACAAAGGCTGATCACTTACACTTCAATACATATATGACATTTAAAATAATTTGAAGATCGAAATGAAAAAAATTCATTTGTAAACATATTATGATTGATGAGTGTTGGTCAAACTTGGAAACATAATTTATCCTTTAAATTAACCTAAATGTCTCCACCTCATAATTAAGAGGGGAGAGAGACTCATTCCCTCCCTTCCCTTCCCACTCATTATTCTCTTTGCTTTGCCCACTACTTGCTTTCTCATATTAATAATGACAATGATAATAAAAGTAGCTAATCAAGCACTCGTTACAACTCCAAAGAAATCCTCCTCATTTTGTCTTCGTAGTCATAACCTTAACTCTCTTTTCTCGATTGCATCTTCGATCTCTTTAACAAGAAGTGGATGAAAGAATAATTGAACGAAATTATTGATTAATTTCATGATTAATCAATACAATTAGACTAACTCTATGATTGCAACATGCTAGATTCAAGAATTGGATGAACAAATACCTGAAAATTGAGGAGCAATTGAGTCCATTGTTGTTTTCTGTGAAGCGAAGTGACAGAGATGCAGAGGATTGACTACTGCTATTCCAAACCCTGAAAGATGCACGTACAGTTCTCAATGGGGAAATTATATTTAAGATTGGCTAGCAGTAGGGCCTCCTGTGCACTATAAACATGACCAAGCCTACCTATTATAGCTAGCAGTAAGCCCATGATCACAGATCCAATGACACGTATGAAATTTGACATCTAATTAATCGGGGTTTGTACAAAATTATGTTTATTATGTTAGACCACATAATTAATGACAAAATTCTATCATTCTCCCACTTGAACATCATAACCAACATCAATGAACAACAGAAACAAATCCCCATATTAATATAACAATATATGGCCATAATAGGATGTCAAAATAAAGCTAATAATCTCTTAATCATAGGCCTAAAATGAGGTTATAAGTATCTCAATAGTATAGAAATCAAACCCGATAGGAGTACTAATAACATATATGTAAGATATCTATACCTCGATGACCGAAACAAAATGTGTCATAAGGAAATGCACACAAAATGGTGATCCGTATGTGCAAGTCCAAACAAAATGACCTAAGCATCCACCCAAGATGCCAACTGAGATTTAGTAAAATATCTCAGAACAACAAAATGAGATTGGGTATAAAATGTCTCCAACAAAATGCTATACATATACAAATATTTAGACATATCTGCGCAGTGTATCCAAAAAGTATATGGCAATAGCAATAATAGCAATAATTATAAGCAAAAGTCTCTATACTGAATAGCGAAATAGTCAAATACAATGTTGCTATATATAAAAAAACATAAAAGGTAGACTCCCACTAATCCAAGGCATCAAAATATTTAAATAGACCCATACGGGTTACATGATTTACAAAAGCTTAACAGCCAAGCCTTTGGTTAAAGGTTCTGCCACTATAAGATTAGTGGGTATATGCTCTATACGAGTCTGATATTCCTTAACCTTCTCTCTAACAAACATATATTTTATATCAAAATGCTTGGAGTTCTTGCATATTTGAGAGAAGCCCACCACAACAGAGTTATCACAATATATATATGGTTAGAGGTCTGGAAACACTCTCCATAAAATGAAGCTTAGAAACGAAATTCCTCAACCATATTACCTTTCGAGTAGCTTCGTAACAAGCCATATACTCTGCCTCCATAGTTGAAGTTGCTGTAAGTGTTTGTTTAATACTTTTCCAAGATACAACTCCTCCAGCAAGCATAAAGATATATCCTAATGTAGATTTGTGATCATCAAGGCAGCCACCATAATTAGAATCAGAATAACTTATCACCTCAAGGTGATCAGACATCCTATAAGTAAACATATAATCTTTAGTACCTTGTAGATACCTCAGAACTTGTTTCACAGCTTGTCAATGACCCACACTAGGGTTGTTCAAGTATCTCCCAAGTACACCAACAACAAAAGCAATATCAGGACGTATACAAACTTAAGCATACATAAGACTGCCAACAGCAGAAGCATATGAGACCTTTTCCATCTCTGACTTATCTTTATCATTTTGAGGACACTGATTATTTAAGAATTTGTCACCCTTTTAGATGGGCACACTATAAGGATTACAAGTCTTCATGTTGAATCTATTCAAGATCCTTTCAATATACCTTTTCTAAGACAAACCAAGAACACCACGAGATCTATCACGATGAATTTCAATGCCCAGAACAAAAGAAGCATCACCAAGATCTTTCATATCAAAATGAGCCGTCAACATTTATTTAGTCTCAGGAAGAAAATCCAGATCATTATTGGCTAAAAGAATATCATTAACATATAAGACAATAATAATGAACTTTCTCCCACTATTTTTCAAGTAAATGCATTTATCAACAACATGTTCTTTGAAGCTAAGGGAGCAAACTATTTGGTCAAACTTTAAGTACCACTATCTGGAGGCTTGTTTCAGCCCATAAATAGATTTTCTAAATTTACATACCATATGTTCCTTACCTTTCTCAACAAAACCAATAGGCCGATTCATGAATACATCTGCATACAAATCACCATTTAGGAAAGTAGTTTTCACATCCGTTTGATGGAGCTTCAAATCAAAATGAGCAACCAAAGCCATCACAATACGTGATGAATCTTTAGTAGAGACTAGGGAAAAAGTCTCATTATAGTCTATACCTTCCCTTTGGTTATACCCCTTTGCAACAAGTCTAGCTTTGTACCTTTCTATCTCACCTCTAGCATCACGTTTAGTCTTAAAGACCCATTTACACCCAATAGTTTTACAACAACTGGGTAATTCCACCAAATCCCAAATGCCATTCATACTCATAGAAGCCAACTCATCTTCCATTGCTGCCAACCATTATGAACTACGAGGACAAGAAATGGCATCTTGATAAGAAATAGGATCTGAGTCTTCAACTAAATTGAATTCATGCTCCTCCAAGTAAACATAATAGTCTCAGAATTTAAAAGACTCAGTAGATTTAGGAATCCTTTCTGATCTCCTAGATGGAACTACAACCACGTCTGGGACTTGAGTATCAATGTCAATCTGTTGAGGAATTTCAACATCATTTACTGGATCAATAACATCATCATAAATCATAGTAGACTAAATTGCCTCAGGATGAAATATAACAAGTATAGGAACAACGACACGATCCTCTCTGAAATCAACAACATGAGACTCATGTCTTTCATTATATTCGATTTCTCCTTCAAAATAGACAGCTCGATCTGATTCAATGACTCTATTCAATGACTCTAGTTGTGTGATCGGTACAATAGAATCTTGAACCTCTTGAGCTAGTACAATAACCAATAAAGTAACCTGAAATAGTTCTAGGATCAAGCTTCTTCAGCTGAGGATTTTAAGTCCTTACCTCAGCTGTATAACCCTAAACACGGAAATGCTTCGAACTGGGATTCTTTCTTGATATAAGCTCAAAAGGAGTCTTTAGTATAGATTTAATAGGCAAATGGTTAAGAACATAAACAGCAGTCCTTAAAGCATCTTCCCACAAGAACTCTGGTAAGGTGGAGTGACTTAGCATGTGCCTAACCATTTCCATAAGAGTACGATTTCGTCTCTCTGCAATCCCATTTTGTTAAGGAGTGTTAGGCAAGGTATATTGCGCTTCAATTCCATAATCCTGTAAGTATTTAGAAAAAGTGCTAGGGTTTCTACCAGTTTCATCATACCGACCATAATACTCACCACCTCTATCAGATTTTACACATTTAATCTTCTTCCCAAGTTTTAATTCAATAACATTTTTCAGTGATTTAAAAGAATCCAAGGATTCAGATTTCTCACACAACAATTCAACCCAACCATATCGAGAAAAAACATCAATGAAGGTGATGAAGTACCTATAGCCTCCTATGGTAATAGGAGTAATGGGTCCACATATGTCTGTGTGAATTATCTATAATGGTTCCTCCTTCCTAGTCATTTTCTCCTCTCTTACTTTAGCTGTAAACTTCCCTTTTATGCAATCAACACAAGTGTCAAAATCAAAGAAATCCATATCATGTAAAATAGTTTCCTTAATCAATCTCTCCATTCTCTCCTTAGAGATATGTCCTAACTAACCATTTATGCCACAATATGGAAGATTTTTCAATAACTCTCTCACATTTCTTTCTAAAAATAGCATTAACATCATCATGTGATCGGTCAAAATGAGAAGAATTAGCAATTAGCGTAAACAATCCATCACGCATAATTACAGAACCAACAATAATAGAATCATAGTACAAAACAATACCATTATTGATTTTATAGAAAATGTATCCACAATTGTGTAAAACAGAAACTGAAATCAAATTCCTTCGCATAAAAGGCATATAAACAGTATCTTTCAAAAGCAAATCATGTCCACTACTCAACTTCAAGAAAACTACTCCTATATGCTGAACATTAACATTAGATTCATCTTCTAGTTGAACCATTAACTCCCCTTTTTTGGCCTTCGCCTGCTTTTGAACTCCTACAATGAGTTCGTTACATGAATAGTGGCACCAGTGTCTAACCACCATGAATTAGGAGGAACATCAATAAGATTTAATTCAAAACAGACAAAGATTTGAGATATACCTTTCTTCTTTGCCAACCAATTCTGAAACTTTTCACAGTCACGTTGCCTATGCCCATATTCATAACAAAAGTTACAGCTTCCATTAAAAACAGGCTTGGGCTTAGCCCCAGAACTCTCACCAAGCCCAGAAGGTAATGCATGTTTATCATTCCTCTTCTTCTTAAATTGATGCAACCCTGTTTGTTTCTATGAAATTTCTTCTTGTCATCACTCTTATAAGAAGTATGGTGAATGCTGTGGGATTTTCCTTTCTTCATAATATGCTCCTCTTAAATAAGAATGGAAACCATCAATTCATCAATGCTCCATTCATCTTTCTGAGCATGAAAAGTAGTCCTGAGAACATCAAACTCAGACGGAAGAGATTTAACACTTGCTAGATCAGATAATCCTCTCCCAGTACAACCTTCATAGACTTCAACTTGTTATACCAGTTCACAAGCTTTTTTACATGATCACAAACATCACCCACACCATCATACTTGGTCTTAGACAGGGAAGACAAGAGATTAGACTTTTCAGTCTTATCAAACTTCTGGAATTTTTCACCAACAATCTTGAGATAATTTTTGCCATTATCAATTTCGGTGATGCTCTCTTTAATAGTCTTCTTCATTGTGTACTTGATGGTCATCAGACAGAACTTGTTAGAAACACACTTATCATATTTAGCTTTATCTGCAGTGGAAGACTCAACAGTGGGTTGTGCAGGCTCATCCTCAAGGAGAGCAACATCAGCATTTGAAACAGCCAAAACAAGATTCAACGATTCAATCCAGTCCTCATAATTGGTCCCATTTAGCTTAACCAAAAAATTAAAAGCTGGAAATCGATAAAATGCAGGGAGATTTAGCAAATGTATCTATGTATAGTAAAATTGGGCAAACAACACAGCTGGGTTCTCATGTAATTGCAAACCGATAAAGTAAGTGCATCATTAACATAGTATCTAATGTATGCCTAATAACAACATCACAATAGCATTTTGTAATAAATGCTCTCACGATAGGCGAGCACACAATTACATAAAATAAATGACAAAAGTCCAATAGCAGATTCCAAGATTGCCCCATAGGTTTCGGTTAGCACCACAATTACAAAATTAATGATATTAATCATATAATCTAACATTATATGCATAAACTAAATCCAAAAATTATTTTGGTGCACAACCATATTAACATTGAGAGTACACAAGACCCCACAAGCCCAAAACATACAAGAAAAAAGTACAAAAATTTTCAAGATAAAATTCGGAGAGTACATTATATATTTATTAATTTTAAAATTTAAGAAAAATAAAATAAATATTTTTGTTTTTCAAAAAATTCCAAAAAATACAATAAATTAGCATTGGGCAAATGGAACAATCTGGAAAAAGTTTAGGACAAAACGGTCAAGGGAGGAGATTGCACGAGCCTCCACACGGCACCGCCGCCTGTGGGGAAAGACGAGTCGAGTCGGGCTACATCTTCCTCACCCGGAAGACTGGTATTCGGGTTGTCTGACCCGGTTCGCAATTCGGTTCAAAAAATGCCCATCTCTCCCTCAATTTTGATCAGTTTTCAACGAAATTGGTGTCATTAGATTCAGAATTTGATGATCTATCAAAGCCCTCAATTAATTTCATGAAAAAACTACTGAAAAAATTCGAAGAAATTCGAAAAGGAAGGTTAGGTTTTTATGGTTTGCATTTTCGGATGTTCTGAGTTTGAAACAAAACAAACAGAAAATTCAACAAACATACCCATGTTTTGTCACCAAACCGAAACAATCAACAATAATAAAAGATTTCACAAAAAACAAATTAACAAAACTGAAAAACCCAATAAATAAATCATCATCTAATCTCAAAAATTACCCAAAATTAGCAGTCACAATTAGGGTTAATAGGCTCTGATACCAATTGAAGAATAATTGAATGAAATTATTGATTAATTTCATGATTAATCAATACAATTAGACTAGCCCTATGATTGCAACATGCTAGATTCAAGAATTGGATGGATAAATACCTGGATTTGAGGAAGAATTGAGTCCATTGTTGTTTTCTGTGAAACGGAGTAACAGAGATGCAGAGGATTGATTACTGTTATTCCAAACCCTGAAAGACGCACATAGATTTCTCAATGGGGTAACTATATTTAAGGTTGGCTAGGAGTAAGGCCTCCTGTGTACTATAAATATAGGCCAAGCCTATCCATTATAGCAAGCTCATAATCACAGGTCCAATTACACGTATAAAATTTGACATCTAATTAATGTAAGTTTGCATGAAAATATGTTTATTATGCTAAATCACATAATTAATGATAAAATTCTATCAGTGGAACCATCACTATTATGTACCTCATCCAAGTCTCTCCATCTTAGAACTTAGCTGACTTCTTTAGGCTCGATTCAACCATCAAGTCTCATATCACGCCTAATAAAGTGGAATTTAAAAATGTTTGTTATGTTATTAGCAATCATTATTTGTTAGATCTCTTATATATATATATCACTGTTCGACCTCCAAGTGCCAGCATCAGATTGATGTCTTTTCATTTAAGTGTACGGATATTTTCTTGCAACATCTCAAGAATTGACTCATCTTCACTCAATTACTAAAGCATATGTTATCCATCATTTTTCAGAGAGTATTGTGAAAGTTATAAAAAGTCAAGCATTCAGAAAAGAAGTATAATTTCTCTAGCGAAAGTGTCAACCGAGTTAATGCCAATTTGCGAAAGGACTTCCATCACAATGGATTAAATGAGTGCTTAGGTTTTTAACTAGAACAGAGAGGGATCTTAATCTTATACTTGTTACCTAAAAGTGTTATAAGGCCAAGTATTACGTAATAACACATTATTACCAAAAGAACATAACAATTTTTTTTGAGTCAAATATTATGTTTTTTTCTAAGACATGTATGAACAAAAAGAAATTCATATATTAAGTTGATATGAAGAAGGCCAAAATTAAAATTTAGAAGGACAAAAACTCAAAGAGAAAGAAAATTCCATTTTAGTTAATAATGAACATTTTTTAAAACCTAACGAACTTATAGAATTGCAATTTAGAAACATGTCTTGGTTTTTGGTAATATAAGCAATTTGAGATTACAACAATAATAATAACTCAGCGAAAGTCCTGTTGACATGTGCAATATAGGAAAGTTTAGTAGTACGCAACCTTATTCTTAACTAATTGAGAGATTATTTTCGATAGATCCTTATCAAAATATACATATAAGTGTGTGCGCGCGCGCGCGTGCATATACATATTAAAATAATAAAGTAATAATAAAATAAAAAATTAAAATAGACATAAAATATATAAATAAAAATATAAAAATAAGTAATGCAATAAATATATAAAAGGTGAAGAATAAAAACAAAAGATAAAATAAGTAAATAAACACACAAATAAGAAAGAAGACAAGTAAATAAATAAATCAACAAGCCATTACAAGAAAATATTTAAGTTAATTAAGGAAATGTTTAGCCTAAATAACTAAGAGGAAAGTATTACATATTAAATGTTTATGCTAAATACAAGGCATAAGACCCGAAGGAAAATATTTAAAAGACCTATGAGAAAGACAAGGACCTATATCGTAATATGTCAAAGTTTTCTATTAAGAGTTATGTCATCAGTATGTTCCAGCAGAGCCATATCATTCTTGATCACCTCCTCTCAGTTCTTTTTAGACCTTCATTTTTTCCACTTAGAGTTTTTAAGTACAATCTTCTCGCATCTTCTCCTTAGAGCATCATAGTGTCTCTTTTTAACATATTCGAACCACCTAAATCTTGTCTCTATTGATTTTCCATTAATATTGTCACCTTTAATTTGTCTCTTAATATTACATTTCTAATATTATCTCTTATAGTAAGGTGGCACATCCAATAGCGCATCCTCATTTTCACCGCTATTAATTTATGACTATGCACCTATTTAATAGGCTAACACTTTGTATCATAAAGTATGGCCAGCCTAATCAATAAATTATATAATTTACTGTTAAGCTTGAGTTGTATTTTCTTGTCACATAAAACTCTTAATACACTTCTCAATTTAAGACAACCTGATCTGATACTTTGAACTATTTCTTTATTGATCTTTCCATTGCTTTTGATGATAGATCTTAGATAATTAAAACACTAATTTTTGTGGTATAATTTCTAAATCAATCTTTACCTCTACATCAGAAACAACTTTATTTCTCTAAAAGTTATACTCTAAGTATTCAGTCTTACTCCTGCTTAATTTAAAATCTTTTGACTTAAACGCATCCCTTAATTCAAAGACACATAAATATTTTTTTTGGAGGCAAATAACACAAAAAATAGAGAGAAAGAACGAGAGAGAGAGAGAGAGAGAGAGAGAGAGAGATAAAAACTGAAAGAGATTTGATAAAAAGTTGAAAAGGAAGTAATAGACAAATAAGGTTGATTGATTCT
This sequence comes from Erythroxylum urbanii, assembly GCA_027568935.1. Taxonomy (NCBI): domain Eukaryota; kingdom Viridiplantae; phylum Streptophyta; class Magnoliopsida; order Malpighiales; family Erythroxylaceae; genus Erythroxylum; species Erythroxylum urbanii. The sequence goes on from JAOQML010000008.1 coordinate 20,812,080, forward strand.
GGGAACAATAATTACATAAAAGAATCACGGAGAAAAGTGAGCACAAAAAAAATTAACAGAGAGAATAAAGGCACAGAAGAATTGATAGAGATCAGATAGAAAGTGAGAAACGAATTCGAGAATAAAGAGATAGAAGAATGAGAGATGTCAATTTTGGCTCGGTCCGGTCTATTTTTAGTCTGGATTTGGCGGGTTATGGGAGGGCCACAGGTCGACCATGGTCCACTTTGGCCGGACCGTGGGCCGATCATGGTTGGCCCGTGCAGGCCATGAGTAGGGTTGGCCCAGCCTGCGGCCCTACAAAACGGCGTCGTTTTGTCCAAAACGAGGCCGTTTTGTAATTTTTTATATTAAAAAATTATAAATGGGCCGAGTTTGGCCTGGCCCACCTTTAGCCCGCCAATTAGCCCATCAGCGGGTCGGGCTGCAGGCTGGGCTATCCTAGCCTACACGGGCTACAGGTCAACTCGCGACCTGCTGATTTTTAGGCTAAGCCAAAGGTAACCCAGACTCAACCCGACCTATTGACATCCAGAGAGGAATTGATAGAGATCGGACAGAAAGTTAAAAGGGGAGCAACAAAGAAATGAATTCGAGTTTGGTAGACTTGGTAAACGAGAATTACATAAAAGAATTATAGATAAAGAGTTTCTTTTTCTAACTATTTTGAATGTCACGTGTGTGTTGATTTGTAAAGCAACCAATCCATTCCGATGAGCTACTTTTATAATAAATTAGAAGTTTTAGAATTTAATTACTATTTTGTATAATTCTGACTATTATTAAAAATTAAATAAAATTTGAAATTTAAAATGTGATTTATCTTAAATTTAGTGTCAGCCATTAAGAATTATAATATTAATTAAAATGATGGATTATAGTAGTTAAAATTATAATGAATATAAAAGATGGTTGTTAAATAATGAAAATTAATATTTAAAGATTGAAATATGGGAATATTTTAATATAATTTATTGATTAAAAATAGAAGTCATTTGAAATAAATTTGTTAGTAAGTTAATATATAAAAATAATAATTAACAAAATGTTTTCCAAATATTTAGTATAAATAATAATAATAAAGTTAGTTGTCAACATTTGATAAACTTAAAACTCTAGTTTATGTATATATATTAAAATTATAATAAATATGATAAATATAACTGTATCGCTTAAATATTCAGATGTTAATAGATAAATATTTTTATAGTAAATGTACTAAAGAATATCTTCGACGTGCCATTTCTCTAAATATATCACTTGTTAACACAGGGTCCCTTTATAGATGCATCTGTATGTATGATGTGTACGTCCTTCTGGAAAGATTAATTATTGGGAACGACGGCTGTAAAGGATAAGCAACTTTGAAGAGCCGTCACACCACCCTAGGCAAGCGTGAGCCTGTAAAGGATAAGCAACTTTGACGAGCCGTCACACCACCCTAGGCAAGCGTGCCACCGCATCATCTCCTAACGTTTTAAGGGACACTTCACCAACAAAAAGATATTCCTTGTATAAACATAATTTTTATGAGTATACAAAAACATATCTACGTCTCATCGAAATTGGTTACCAGTTAGTTTGTATTGTTTTCAATATTAATATACTGAAACACCGATAAATCTCATATAACAATTTAGTACAATATAATTTATTTTGATATATATTAATCTTTGCAAGTTAGCTCTTCTTTCAGAAATATATGTATAATCTCTTAACATAAACACATTTGAACTTTCAAAGTAACATAAAATAATTCTCCTGATATATTGAAGATTAAATAGCAAAATCGAAGTTGCGTAGTGTAAATTCAAAATTTGGAAAATTTATCATGAATTTGCAATTAAAAATAGAGAGTAATCCCTTCATCCCAAAATAACATATAATCTTCTAGTTCTAGAAAGAGGATGCGTTACTGAGGAGGTAGTTTTTGTTTGAGTGAGTGTTGAGCTCGGCGGATAACAGCCTGTATATGTCTAACCAAGTCTAACGCAAAAGCCTTCCCATCCATTTTTTTTAAAAAAAAATGAGAAAGATATTTTATTGTGTCTATTTGTTTTTTTAGTTTACCGTACAAATTAGGTACCTTAATAAATTAGTTAATATCCCTATTCGAGCTAGGATTAGGTTCGAGAAAAATATTGTTATCCCTGTTACCAAAAAAAATCATGACCCAATTAATTTTTGACTTGCTTTGAGATGGAATTATCCAACCTAGCACAAGTCCATACTCCTCGCCTGTTTTATTGGTCCGAAAAAAGATAGAATTTGGCATTTTTGCATAGATTATAAGGCCCTTAATACTATCACTATCCAGGACAGGTTTCCTATACCGACAGTTGATGAATTACTTGACAAACTGTATGGTGCCACTATTTTTTCCAAGATTGATTTGCGCTCAGGTTATCATTAGATCTGAGTAGTGCCGTAAGATACCCACAAAACTGCTTTCTGGACTTGTGATGGGTACTATGAGTTTCTTGTTATGCCTTTTGGGCTCACTAATGCCCCATTTACTTTTCAAGTTGCCATGAATGATCTATTTGACGATATCCTTATGTACAGTGCCGACTAGGAATTACATATGGATCACTTATGCCAAGTTTTTATCCAGTTATCTTCTCACCAATTTTTTGCTAAGCTCACTAAATGTGTTTTTACTGTTCCCAGTATTCAGTATCTAGGCCATATTATTTCTGCAACTGGTGTTAGTGTCGATCAGGACAAGATACAGACCATTCTGAATTGGCCCACATCCTTATCTATTTCGGCCTTACATGTTTTTCTTGGACTCACTAGATATTACTGTCGATTTGTCTTTAATTATGCCTCTCTTGTTGGCCCTCTTACAGCTGTTACCACTGCCTTTGAGCGCCTCGAATTAGTCATGACCAATCTCCTTGTTCTAGCATTACCAACTTTTTCATAGCCCTTTGAATTGACCCCTGATGCCTCTAGGGTTACAGTTGGGGTTGTTCTTTCTCAAAAGGATCACCCTATTGCTTTTAACCAAGAGTTATTTTTCGTCATTGAGGCAATACAAAAACAAGGACACTATTTATTGGGCAGAAATTTCACCATCTACACTGATCAGCTGAGTTTGAAACATCTTCTTTCTCAAACTGTTCAGAATCCGAAGCAGCAGAAATGGGTTCAAAAATTACTGGTATTTGATTTTTCCATTCAATATAGACCCAACAAGGAGAACAGAGTCATAGATGCATTGTCTCGAGTTGATTTACCCTCCTTTGTTGCACTCACTTCAGCCACATTCCCAGCTTTGGCGTCACTCAAAAATTATTTTCTCACATCGGAAGATCAACAATTGATCACCAACCTCAGGTCATCCGCCTCTTCAGTTTTTTCTATCCATGATGGCTTACTGTATTTTCAGAATAGGCTATACATTCCTCCTAGCTCCTAATTGCAAAAACAACTACTTTAAGAATTTCATAGCTCTCTGCTTGGCGGTCATTTAGGCATTAAAGGCATTATAGCTAGACTTGCTGTGGCTTATTATTGGCTAGGTATGTCAACGTCAGAAAAGAATTTTGTTCATTCTTACACAGTTTGCCAAAAATCCAAGTACCAGAATCACAAGCCATATGGTCTTCTTCAACCTCTTCCCATCCTAAATCAAGTTTGGGAAGATATTAGTGTGGACTTTATTACTCATCTTCCAACTCCAATAGCAAGACTACAAATTGGGTCATTGTTGATCGCCTCTCCAAGTTCGCCCACTTCATTTCTTTACCCCTTAAATTTACTGTAGCCTACTTTGCTTCTGTCTTCCTCACTGAAATCTACAAGCTTTATGGCTTCCCTAAATCAATAGTCTCTGACCGTGACCCTTTATTCCTTACTCATTTCTAGATTGAACTCTTTAAGCAATGTGGTACTACCCTTAAATTCAGTAGTGCATATCACCCTCAGACTGACGGCCAAACCAAAATTGTCAACAAAATCCTTGAAACTTACCTTAGTTATTTTACCAATGATGAAACAAAAATGTGGACCTATTATCTACATCTAGCCTAATTCTTGTACAACATAAGCTACAACAATGCCATTAAAATGTCCCCTTTTCAAGCCTTCTTTGGCTGACACCCCCCCACTATTCCCTATTACATGCCGGGCTCAACCAACACTGAATCAATTTACTCTACCCTCACCAGCCATGAATCCATTCTCCGGACTCTCAAAGACACACTTAAAACAACCCGACAATCAATGGCTGCCCAAGCTAACAAACACCAAGCCCACATTGAATTTCAGGAAGGTGACTGTGTATATGTTAAATTGCTTGCTTATCGAAAAATTTCTGTGGAGCGCCAGTTATCTCAAAAATTATTGCTGTGTTTCTACGACCCTTTCAAGGGGCTTCTAAAATCGGCAATGTCACCTACCATTTGGAGCTCCTAGCCACATCTTGCATTCACCCTATCTTTCATGTCTCTTTGCTCCGACGACACCATAGTGACCTTCCAGACTCACCACCAGCTCTGCTTGCCATTGATTCGGATGATCGACTTGTCTTTTTTCCTGAGAGGACTTTGGATGAAAGAATTGTTTTGCAGTAAGGGAAGGAAGTTCATAAATGGTTAATTTAATGGAGTAATTTGGGTTTGGAAGATGCAACTTGGGAAGAAGCTAGTTAGCTTTCTCGTGCTTTTCTTCATTCAAGTGGCCATATTAATTTGGGCTTAGAGGACAAAACCCAATTTGAGGGAGGAAGCTTTTTTTTTAGAATTTAAAAAATTTATTAAAAAATGAGAGAAGTTTACAACTGGAGAGGGACTCTCCCACGTGGGATAGACCCACTTGAAACAATTGTATGTCTAGGTTAAGGCAAACGACAACGTTTAGAATAAATTAAAAGAATGGTCATTTTACATTTAGGGTATAACTAACATCTACTTTCTCGAATCTTTACCAGATCCTCAATTTGGGAAGGTGAAGGCGAAGCTCTGGCTGTAAGGTAGGTGATGTGTCTCCACCGAAGTTTTTCTCCTCTCTCTGTATCAAGAAACTCTCGACTCAGGTAACATACTCAATTTTAACTATCGTGATAAGTTTTCGTGATTAAGGAATAACTATGTTATTTCCCGACTCTTCAAACGTTTCTTTCTTTTGGAAGTCTGGGGATTCAGCTCTTCAGTAACGAGTCGGAGTTTAAGATCTCCACTTAGGTAAGATTCTCAACTCAGTTTGCTTCCATCCTTTATAAATTTGAATATCCCCGAAAAACAAACTATATGTTGATAATAAGGATCTGTGGGACAACAGTATTCCTTTAAGTATGACGCGATTAAGGATTAAGCAATCTGAGAATGCCTTTTCCTTTCCAACAGGTAAGTACCAATCCCCTTATACTTCAGTAGTAAATCGTGAGTAGATGATAAAGAATTTAGGGATTTCTATACATGAGTACTTTCTGAGCTATTCTGAACTGAACCCAGGTTGTATGATAGGGATTTCTGAACTATTCTTAAATAAACCTAGGTTGAATGAATCTTTTTTGAATAACATGCATTAGGAAAGATAGTGAGGACTATATTCTCCATGTGAGAGCTATTTCTCTACTACAATGTAGGTTCAACTGATTTATAATCAATTGTTCCCTTATGCCAGCAAATGTGAGTTCTATAAGAAAGGATAGAGAAATAGATTTCTCCTTAAACCTTCTGTTATTCCTCTCCTTCCAAACTGCTTAAGTACGTGTAGCAATCAAGACCATTATAATATCCCCATCATTTTTAGAAATATGCAGAAGAGATAAATGTAGGAGGATGTCAGAGAGTCTATAATAATTAAACCTAGGGACATATAGTCTAGCAATTTTAGTCCAAAACTCTTTAGAAAAAACACACTCGAAGAAGAGATGTTCTCTAGTTTCATCCTCTATGTTGTAAAGGATACATATCTTAGAAGAGAATAGGAACTTTAGTCTATTCAAAGTGCTAAGTCTGTTCAACATAGCTAGCTAGAGAAGAAAGCTAGCATTAGGTCTAAAAACCTTGTTCCAAATCAGGGGATACATCCTACTCAGTTTACTATCCCATCCCTCAACTTTTTAACTTCCCTTATAGTTATTTTTGAAACTGAAATCCCTTTCCATAAATAAATATCTCTCTCCGAAGCTTCTAAATTGTTGAATAGACAATAGTCTAATCTCATCTGATGATAACATCCAAGTTCCATTTCTAACTATATCATGGAGCTTTGTTTTCTTATGGAATCTCTCCAATAGAGTTCTAGCTAATTGATTTTGAATTAAAACTCCTTGCCCTATTTAATTTTCATACCATAAGGAAATTCTTTTTCATGTCCTTATTTGACAAGTAATGCACTGTTGAACTTCTTCCCTCATTCTTAGAATTTGATTAAAGAACCAAGAATAACTTTCTTTGATTTTTTAGAGCCTAAAGACTCTCACCTTTTAATATATAGATGTGTATCCATTTGATCCGCATTGATTGTTTTTCAACTAGGATTCTCCAAATCCTCTTCGTCATAAGTTTTGCTGATTGACTCCAGTCCTAATCCTCCTTCTTCTTGGTTGACAGATAGTCCTCCAACTAACTTTTGTTATTACTGTCTCACCATTTCCTTTCCCCCATAGAAATTGCTTCATCAATTTTTCAATTTTTTTAATAAGCCCTTTGGAGAGAAATAGGTAGGAACACCAGTAAGTTTGCATCGACATAATTACTGACTTCAGAAGCTGAAGTTTCCCACCATTGGATAGGGCTCTATTAGTCTAAGACCCCAAAACCTTAATCTTTTGGATGAAATAGGAGTTCCTAAATAAAGAAGAGAAGGATCCCTGATTTCCACTCCCGTAGCTAAAGACAATGCATTAGAAAGGTGAGAAGCACTTTTGGAGAGCATGAAATAACTCTTTTAGAGATTGATATTTAGACCCGACAACTCCTTAAAAAGATTGAGTGTACTCATCAGAAGAGAGACTGAATAAGATCATCTACAAACCATAGGCTAGTTAGAGAAAGTTTCTTACATTTAACATGGTATCTGAATCCGGAGTGCTTTGAAGTGTTATGCTTCAACATTTGAGTAAAGACCTCCATGTAAATTAGGAATATATAAGGGGATAGAGGATCCCTTTGCCCAAGTCCTTTTTTTCCCTTTAAACATCTCCGTGGGGCTCCTATTTATCATTATTCCATTGGAAGCAATAGTAATGCACTCTTGAACCCACCTTATGAAACTGTAGGGAAAGTTCATGATCTCTGTGGTTCGTAGTAGAAAACTCCAGTTCACATTATCAAAAGCTTTTTATAAGTCTACTTTGATAGTGCAGTTTTGAGGGCTTTTGCTGCAATTATAACCTTTCAATAACTCCTATATTAGTAGAATATTATCCCCAATATCCCTACTGTTCATAAAACTCCCTAATTCTCACCGATGAGTAAGTGTAAAACCTTCTTAAATTTATTTATCAAAATCCTGGCGATTATCTTATAGAGGAAATTTGTATAAAAAATATATCTGTATTCGCTCCAGGAGGTCGGGTTGGAGTTTTTAGGGACCAAAAAGAGGAATGTTTTGTTAATCTCCTTAAGCAATACACCTTTTAGGAAAAACTTATGCACAACCTCCTTAACTAGCCCAATGTCTCTCATTAATAGAAACAATCTAGAAAAGATTGGGATCTTGGACTAATAGGGCCCTATCCTATGGAGGGAAACTTCAGCTTCTGAAGTCGATAATTATGTCGATGCAAACTTACTAGATGAAATAGGAATTCCTAAATAAAGAAGAGGAGGATCCTTGATTTCCATTCCCGTAGCTAAAGAAAATGCATTAGAAAGGTGATAAGCACTTTTGAAGAGCATGAAATAACTCTTTTGGAGATTGATATTCAGACCCGACATCGCCTTAAAAAGATTGAGTGTACTCATGAGAAGAGAGACTGAATAAACATTAGCCTTTCTTAAGAGAATAAGTTCATCTACAAAATATAAGCTTGTTAGAGAAAGTTTCTTACGTTTAGCATGGTATCTGAATCTGGAGTCCTTTGAAGTGTTATGCTTCAACATTTGAGTAAGGACCTCCATGTAAATTAGGAATATATAAGGGGATAGAGGATCTCCTTGCCTAAGTCCTTTTTTGCCTTTAAACATCTCCGTGGGGCTCCTATTTATCATTATTCTGTCGGAAGCAGTAGTAATGCACTCTTAAATACACCTTATGAAACTATAGGGAAAGTTCATGATCTCTGTGGTTCGTAGCAGAAAACTCCAGTTCACATTATCAAAAGCTTTTTATATGTCTACTTTGACAGTGTAGTTTTGAGGGCTTTTGCTGTAATTATACCCTTTCAATAACTCCTATACTAGTAGAATATTATCTCCAATATCCCTTCTGCTCATAAAAGCTCCCTGATTCTCACTGATGAGTAAGTGTAAAACCTCCTTCAATTTATTTTCTAAAATCTTGGCGATTATCATAAAGAGGAAATTTGTGGAAAAAATATATCTATATTCACTCCAGGAGGTCGGGTTGGAGTTTTTATGGACCAAACAGAGGAATGTTTTGTTAATTTCCTTAAGCAATACACCTTTTAGGAAAAACTCATACACAACCTCCTTAATTAGCACCTTCCACACCCCTAAGATTAGCTCTAAATCCTGTTGGGAAACTTCTAAACCTAGGAAGTTTTTGTAAAATTTCATAGCTTCCTTAACAATTCCATCTTGCCCAAACACAAACCTCACCAGCTTTAGTTTTAATGGAAGTGATTCTGTTAACATTCTTTCGAGCTAATACTGAATTAAAAAAGAACTTAGTTCACCTGTCCCTATCCTTTATCCAATTTACTCTGGCTCTCTACTTCAATAAAGAACAATGATTATCCACCAATTTCAAGTAGTTCTTAATGGCTTCCTTTTCAGCTATAGCTAGGGTCTGTGGGATTATCAGCCAATGATTTCTGTATGTTTGAAAGTTTGTCTCTAACTGTTTCTGTCTCCTTAGGGATATTCTTACCTCTTTTTAAGTTAAAGGTCTTCAATTCCTTTTTAATAGAATTGAGTTTTTGGAGGCAAACGTACTGTTTAATCCTATAAAACTCACACTCCAACCCTTCATTATTACTTCTTGATACCCTTTTATATTTACAAGAAAATTGTTAAACCTGAAAGGATGTTGGATTCTGATAGAAGTAAACAAGTTATCAATCCTCATAGGAGTATGACTAGAAATTCTAGGGTCTAGAAATTTTGCTGAGCTTCCTGAGAAAGTATTGAGCCACTCAAAATTAACCATTACCCTATCTAACTTTTTTCTGATGTGCCAAATAGAGCTTTGCTTATTTGACTAAGTGAATCGATGACCTTCAAATTTTAAATCTATAAGTTCCACCTCCTGCATACAGTCAAACATGTCAGAAGAATAATTGAGTAAGTTACAATTTCCTTCTGCTTTCGATCTGAATAGAGTGGTGTTAAAGTCACCACTAACTAACCATAGAGCATTAACCGAAGCCTTAATTCTTGGTAGTGAATTCCAGAGTTTAGTTATTTGAAAAATAATATTAAAACCATAGACAAATGTAGCTAAAGCACAAGAAATTTCCATTTTGAAATAGAGCTCAGTGTGAATAAATTGCTGACCATATTTCAGAGCCTTCACCTCCAAAAATTCACCATCATAAGCAATAATTATCCTTCCATAGGCATGACTTTGTTGGTTTGTAATAAATTTCCATTTGCTACCTAAACAACATAGTTTATTCAGATTAACTTCTCCAATTTTAGTTTCCAAAAGACAAAAGACTAGAGGCTTTTCCTTTAGAAGAAAATCCCTTATTGTATTGAGCTTAGAAGGGTTATTTATTCCACGGACATTCTATACGATCAGGGTCATAAGAGATTATTTTTCCCTTTGTAGACTTTCCTACTGCTCCCGTTGCTTTTTTCGAGAGATAACCTGGTCAAATTACTCCTTTTGAGAAGCTACATTCTGCAGCGCAGCCTTCTGTAGGCTTTGTTCATTCTGTATAGGATCTAGAGCTCCTCCACTTGGATTAATTCCACTAGTTTCCCATATATTCTTCCCCTGATTCAATATTGATTTATTTTGACCACCCTCCGGATTCTGAAGAACTCCTTCCTGTTGGACAGAGCTTGGTCTATTCTCCTCATGAACTCTCTCCCATTTATAGGAGATTCTTTATCAACCTGAACTAGAACATGATTGTTTGCTACTTATTCTACCTCCTCATTTTCTTTGTTGACTTTCTAAGTATACTTTTCCATTCCTATCACCTCCCAATAGTTACCTTTAGTGAAGAATTTTCCCGTAGGTTTCCATTCTTTGCCTTGAGCTTTAAGAGACAGATTCCATTGATAAGTTACCATAACTTTATCCTCTCTAGGAAAGTGTTCATTTTCCAACCTTAAGATAGGGATGTTGTCTTTCATTTCCTTATAAATATCCATACTCACACATAAATGAGCAAATCCTACCTTTTTCCTCAATGCAGTATTTTCATTCATACATATTGGTTTCCCTAAGTAACTAGCTAGCATATTCAAGCCTTGGTAGCCCAATATTCTAAAGCAATGTTGTGAATATTCACCAATAGAGAATTGTTCTTCATTTTAATTTTTTCTAATTCCATGTCCAGTTGCCAAATTTGAAGAAATAAAGGGAGTTAAGAGATGTGCCAAGGGGCCTTTCAGTTACCTTTTTAGCTTCCGATTTAGAAGAGAAGGAAAATATCAAGTTATCCTCCTCAGTTAGCATTACCTCCATTAGACCTCTCCCTTTCTAATTTCTCTGAGTCCATAAAGAAACCAAAAGAGTAGCTTCCCATGTCCTAGCTCCTTCCTGCAGAATGTCTCGACTAGGAGCCATTATTAACTTGCCTTCTATCTCTACGGGTGAACTGAAAATCAAGAATGAATCAGAGCTATCTCCCACAACTTGTTTCCATGTCTTCTTGGGTCCTTTAATAGTGTCACCTATGATAAATACATAAAGTTTGGGGGAAATGGCAAAGTTAGAGGGAGGGATAGTTGTAGAGAGAGATGGGGAAGTAAGATGGGCTGTAAAAAGTTAGCGATGGGAGAAGGGTTTAAGAAGGGGATTCGGGGAAGTGGCTATTTTGAAGGTAGCATCTAGTGGTGGGAAATTAGTCTCCATTTTAAGCCTGGAAACCAATTTAATATGTTGAATTAGTTTTGTAGGTCATCAAGAAAAGAAAACCTGGAAAGGAAATTAGAGGGTTATGGCATTTGAGTGGAGGATGGAGGGTGGAGGAGTTCAGATCTAGGGTTAGGGTGGAGTGTTGTAATGCCTGCAAATGGCCCAAAGTAGCAAAAACCCAAAAGAAAACATAAAATTCCAATTAGGCTTAAGGATTACCAGCTGTGAATTGTGTATTTCAGTTCTAATTTCATAATTATTGTGCCTATTTCATTTGACAAAGTCTTAAGTCAGTTTAGAGTCGTGGTCCATTAGAAAAATAGTGGAAGTTGTGATTCCATATTTTTAGGATCTTTGAGTGTATTTATTTGTAATTTTGATTCTGAAGTAGTAAGGAGAATTCTATTTAAACTACAATTCTCTTCTTTTTCGTTATTTTTCTAGAGCCTAATTCTAGGTCAGGCAGTCATATTGCATAATCCCTATCTCTTGAACATTTAAAGAAGCGATCTGAATGCGACCCGCCTGATCTAGACGGACAACCTCCCAAGAAAGTTCACATCAAGAGTCGAGACGAAGGCCCTCAATTGAGTACAAAACTAACTTACAGTGCTGCGGTACTAGGGGGACAACAAGGAGTGAACGCATTGGAGGAACTCGCATGTCCAGAGGAAGACCCTGTAGACATAGAGGAAGGTGATATTAGAGTTTTGCCAGAAGGTACTGCAGCGGGGATTGAACTCTCCTAAACATTTAAAGATAAGCTAGACAAATAATGAACACAAGTTGTAGTTGTGAAGTTGTTGGGCCGTCGGATAGGATATCGGATTCTCTGCTAGCGCTTGAAAACAATGTGGCAACCGCAGGGACGAATGAAGATAGTCGATTTAGATTATGATTTTTACCTGGTTAACTTCATTGAAGAGGCCAACTTCATTAAGTCCTTCACACAAGGCCCTTGGATCATCTTTGGGCATGCGCTATCTGTACAAAGATGGATCCCCTCCTTCCGCCCGACTCTAGGAACAGTCCCACAAGCAGTGGTATGGGTTAGGTTTCCAGAACTCCCCATAGCATGCTACCACCCCAAAATACTTGTGGGCCTTGGCAACCTGATTGAACAAATCATTAAAATAAATGACGTTACTATGTCTACACAGAAGGGCAAATTCGCAAGAATCGCAGTAGACAGGTCCAACGGTCATTTACGCGTAACGTCAAGCAACAACAACCTATGCACACTCCTCACAAACCCAGTCCAATCATAAGTAGGGGCGGCTCCAGATTTGTGGCATTGTCAGATAAGGATACAAGGGCGACCATGCCGCACCCAACGACTCTCTCAGCTGCTCTCTAACCCAGGCCCAAAACACGTCCCATGTTTTATCTGGAACTATTAAATTCCAAAGTTAATCAGCTTGGCAGTGGGCTAGCGTCCCAGGCCAGTGGGCCCAAGAAAAAATCTAGAGGTCCATTTAAGGGTAAAGCTATGGGCCATAAGGAAAAAGGAAGCACAAACAATGCCCAACTCAACATGCAGGCTTTGGGCCTAGTGATCCCTACCTAGCTTTAACCCACACCCACTGATCAACATAAAACCGTGGCCCTCATCTCACACCATGAAGTTCTTTGCGATAAGATCGATGAGTGGCAGGAATTAGCCGTGGGAGCACAAGGGTAACCTATGGAAGGTATTGAGGGGCTTACGGATTAATATAAATCTAATAGGCCTGAATACAACCTACCCCCCTCTGAGTCCCCAGATCGAGGGACAGGCGATTCCAGTATGGTGGACATTTCGAATGAGCAGGGATTGGTCGAAGAGATAATGCAGCAGACTGTAGAAGGTGCCAATATTATGGAGCCGAACGAGCTTCCAAATACCCCTCGGATTTAGGGGTTTTCTCTTAACTTTACTCATTTATATCGTTACTCATATGGAATTGTCAAGGGGTAGGGGGTAAACGTTTCCCAACGACCTTATGTAGTTACATTCGACATTATAGTCCAGGGATATTGGTACTACTTGAAACTAGGATTAGTGGAAGCCGCGCGAAAGCAATCGTAAGCAAATTAGGATATGATTATTCCTTCCATGTCGAAGCCGAAGGCTTTACTGACAGGATTTGGCTATTATGGAAGAAGGAGTTTGACATCTCAGTAGCGATTGCTCATAAAGAACTTATCTATGCCAGAATCAAGTATGGTTCGTATTATTTTGAACTCT
>JAOQML010000008.1:20826592-20839810 GCA_027568935.1 Erythroxylum urbanii
ATCAAGTATGGTTCGTATTATTTTGAACTCTCTGCTATTTATGCCAGTCCCCAAATGCTAACACAAAAATTCCTCTGGCATCTATTGCGGGGGATAGGACAATCAATTACTCGTCCTTGGATTATTGGTGGGGATTTTAATGCAAAATTAAATTTTGACGATAAAAAGGGTAGGTCCCAGAATACTTCGGTGGTCAGCAAGGCATTTAGTGAATGGGTTTATGAGTGTGGTCTGCATGATTTGGGCTACATTAGGTCTAGGTTTACATGGAGATGAGGAACTGTCCAAGCTAGACTAGATAGGGTCCTTGGCTCGTTAGATTAGTTGGAAGTCTTCCCTCATACGATTAATCACCATCTACCTTTTCTTGGCTCCTACCATAGGCTCATATTGGTTCACTTTGTAATACAGCGTTAGACAGACATAGACCAAACTTCTTTTCGATTCCAATTTGCGTGGCTAGCACATGAAGAATTTCCTACACTAGTCGAGGAGCATTGGCTTCCCTATGAAGCAACGTTTACTAAATCCTTATCCTAGTTTTCAAGCCAACTCATGCAATGGAATAAATCAGTCTTTGGCAATATATTCCATCGAAAACGGTAACCTATGGAAGGCCTTCAGAGGGCAATGAAGAATGATAAATCTGATTCGATATTATCCCTGGAGGACAAGCTAAGAAGTGAGCTAGTTCGAGTGTTATATGAGGAAGAGCTCTTTTGGCATCAAAAAGCCCGGTGTAACTAGTTATCACAGGGTGATCGCAATACTAAATATTATCATATGGTCACTATGGCCAAACGGAAGAAGTTATCGATTGAGTGCTTATTCAATAATAATGATAATGAAATCAATGATGCAGTAAAATTGTGTATTCTAGCTCAAAATTATTATGTACAATTGTACACTGCCGAAGCAAATCACACACAACGCTTTCCCAGCTTCGGAGCCTTCCCTCGCCTCATAGAGAAGCAGTTTTGTGAATTAGCAAAACTAGCCCATGACATCGAAATCAAATTTGTGATTTTTGAGATGAAACCTAATAAAGCGCCTAGAATTGACGGTTTTACGGCGTTATTTTTCCAGACTCAATGGGGCAAAGTGGGGTCTAAAATGGTATCTTTTATTTAGAAAATATTCAGGAACGAAGGCTAGGAATAGGACTTGAGTCAAACCATTCTAGTACTGATCCCTAAAGTATCATCCCCAAAGTATATTACGCATTTTAGACCTATTAGTCTCTGCTTACTGATGTACAAGACCATATCAAAAGTAATAGTCAACCGATTGAAGCCCCGCCTTGATACCCTAGTGACAAATACCCAATGCAGCTTTACTCCGGGAAATCAAATAATCGATAATATTATCATTGCTTAGGAAATTATTCATTCGTTGAGAAAGAAGACGAGTAAAACTGGGTATTTTGCTTTAAAAGTGGATCTAAAAAAAGCCTATGATCGACTGAATTAGAATTTCATAAATGATACTCTCAAGGCAATTGGGATTCCCACTACTTTACTCAATATCATTATGAAGTGTATTACTACAGTTTCAATGCAAGTTGCGTGGAATGGACAGCTATCTGACCCATTTATACCTTCAAGGGGTATTCGGCAAGGAGATCCGCTCTCGTCTTACATCTTCGCTCTATGCATGGAATGTTTGGGCCATCTTATATCCCAAGCGATGGGGCGAGGACTGTGGAAATAGTTTACGTGGCGAGGTACAGGACCTTCCATTTCCCATCTATTTTTTACCGACGATCTCATACTGTTTTGGGAAGCAACGGATGTGCAAGTGGAGGGGGTATCGAGAATATTAGCGAACTTTTGTGAAGTGTTAGGGCAGAAGGTGAATCATAATAAGACACGCATATTCTTTTCACAGAATGTTTCACCGGAATAAGCACGTAGACACCAAGCGTTACAGATTCAATGCATGACTAATCTAGGCAAATATTTAGGAGTCTCTTTGATCCATGAGCGTACAATGAGAAATACCTATCAGTATATAATAAATAGGGTCTAACAAAAGTTAGCTGGATGGTGTGTTCGGGAGTTATCTCTGACGGGGCGAGCCAAATTAACACAATCAGTGATTTCATCTCTCCCTATATATACAATGCAAACTGTCCGGTTACCATGATAACTTTGTGATGAGCTAGAAAAAATAATGCGGACCTTCATCTGGGGGTCTGAAGATGAGAACCCCACTTAGTCAAATGGGAAGCCGTTTGTCGACTAAAGAAATCTGGGAGACTTGGGATCAAACGCATTAGAGCGACAAATGATGCTCTACTTACTAAATTGGGATGAGATTTGCTCAATAAACCGGTAGCGTTATGGGTACAGGTCCTTCATACTAAATATTGGCTCAACGTTCATCATATACCTCAATTGTTGCATAAACAAGGGGCGTCGATAATTTGGGGGGAAATAGCAGCTACATGGGATTTTGTTTGCCAAGGAATCAAATGGATAATAGGAAATGACAGCCAGATATATTTTTGGCTAAACCAATGGTTAGACAATTGGGGTCCCCTAGTAAATGAAACAATGTTTCCCTTTCCTCACAGGTTGATGTACACGAAAGTGTCAGAGTATGTGGAGGAGGATGGGACTTGGAAATTGAATATGATCCAGCCGTATCTCCCTTCTCAAGGTTGTGTGGTTCTGGCGACGATTCGGTCTCCATCCGTTGACATGGGAGAGGACTTAATTGTGTGGGACCTAGGCCAACATGGTGCGTTCACGGTGGCTTCTGCTTATGACTTAATCACAGAATTAGATTTGGCGGCCCAAAATTCGATCTGGAATGTGATTTGGAAATGGTCAGGATCTCAGCGTATTCGATCCTTTCTGTGGCTTAATCCAGTAGGAAGTTATTGACTAACCAACAGCGTGTCGCTAGACACATAGTAATGGATAACATTTGTCAGTTCTGTGGTCAAGAAGAAACCACATTGCATGCACTTCGAGATTGTCATAGGGTGAAGGCTTTTTGGTGCAAATTGTCTCCTGCGGTCCTAGAGTCTACCTTTTTTCAATAGCCTGAGGCGAAGTGGCTGCAGTACAATCTATCTAACACAGTTCAAATGCAGGTGGACGAGTGGGCCATAATATTTGGCGTTTCTTGTTGGTATATATGACAGTGGCAGAACAGGTGTATTTTTGAAGATGGTTTTGAGTGGCCAGAAGTAGGATGTTGCATAGTAGTAGAGTATGTAACTTGGGTCAAAAAAGCCCAAGTGGTGACTGGACAAGTTGCCAACGCACCGGGTTTGCCCATAGGACAAATTGTCAGCTGAAAACCACCACAGGAGGGTTGGATCAAAGTAAATACAAATGGTGCGGTTCAACGCGACTCTTCTGCTGGTATTGCTCGGGGATTACTTCGGAACTGCAATGGCCAGTGGTGTGGAGGACTTTTTTACAATTTTGGAGCATGCTCGCCCTTGATTGCTGAATTGAGGAAAGTTCACGAGGGGCTTAAATTGGCTTAGGATCATGGTTATCAGAAAATCGTCCTGGAAGTGGATTCGTTAGAGGTAATCAATATTCTTTCCTCTTCTGAACAGATACTAACTGAGGATACTTTTTTGGTGCAGGGCATACAGGAGGTGCTGGATCGAGATTGGAAGGTGCAGATTCAACACGTCTATAAGTAGGAGAATCACAGCACTAACAATTTGGCTACTTTAGTTATGCAAGCACGACCAAAATTGCATGTCCTTCCAGAACTTCTGCTAGAAACGCTATTTTTTGTACATCAGAATAGGTAAAGAACTTTGTATCACCAAGTTATGAGTTAGTATTGTAATTTATGTTTTTCTTTCTATTGTATTCATAAAAAAAGAAGAAGCAATCCCTATCTCTTGAACATTTAAAGAAGCTTGTAGAGCACTCTCCTGTACCCAAAAAGTTTTTAAGAGAAGCTTGCGAACCAGTTGGATCATCATAATCCAAAGTTTTAACTGGTTGGACTTAGGACCATCGTTAAGCAGCAAAACCCGTTTATTTTTTCTCTCTTCTACTTCATTTACACGACACCCCGTTCGAGTCAAACACGCAACCTTATTACCAAAAACAAAAGTGCCCATCTTAAGTGTCTATTTCTCATTCTTCAGGCTCCATTAGTCTACTATACATAAAAGACAGGCGCGCGCAACGTCCTTATAAACCAAGCCCGAGTTTGAACAGACGGTTATTCGTACGAAAAGAAAGTCTGTTTGGATTTGGAAGGGAAGGACAAAGAAAAAAAAAAAATGGAATCCCGTTTCACGTCAATTGATCGCAGAATCAGCGTTTTCGCAAGACACCTTTCTTTGAATTCTCAGGACACCACCACCATAGTCTCTGCTTCTCCAACGTCCGCCACCCATGGACGAGGAGAATCTGTTTTCTCTCACGTCGCTCACGCCCCCGAAGACCCCATACTAGGCGTATCTTTCTCCCCTTTCTCTTTTTCTTTATTTTTTCTTACCTGAATTTCTTATGGCTTAGATCTTTACGATGCTTTTTCTTCTTGATTTTTGGTGGATGAACCCCATTCCCACCATTTGTTAACAGTCGTTGTGGCACATGTTGTTTCTCGATTGACCTTTTCTCTTATGTTCTTATGAATTGTCCTGTGAGTGATTCTTCGACCGGTCAATCTTGTGATATGTAGGTTACCGTTGCATACAACAAAGACCCGAGTCCTATCAAGCTCAATTTGGGCGTTGGCGCCTACCGAACTGAGGTAACACTTTTCTTTATAAGATCAACACTAGATTACTGAAATTTTTTTAGTTTGTTTGCACTAGTCTTTTTATACATTTTAAGTTTGCAAGCACCTTAAAATGTCGCCTGGATTTATAACTGCATAATTGGTGCAAACCAGTCTAATGAATGTTATAAGCAAATTGGAAGAAGAAATTGGGAAGTGAAAAACGTTATTCAAAGTTATATTAGTTGTAAGTGGGGAAATTTTTTTGTCTTCCTGAATTGCTTTTTCCCGCTGGTCACATATCAATTAAAATCTTGCGTCTGGACTGCATTCAACATGTAAAGCATAGCAAAGGTACAGAGAGATGTGTGTATTCTAGAATGCAATATGGATTGCAGATAGTATAAGGGGGTGTAGTTAGTAGGGATAACATATTCAAAAGTATCTAATCTTTTTAAGATTCTTTCAATACAGTGCTTGAGCTTTTAAATTTTTTAAAATGTTGGTCACTCAATTGGAAAATTTAAAAGCTTGGGCACTAAATTGAAAAATCTCAAAAAGTTGAACACTTTAAGATTGTTTATCTCTAGTTAATAATACATATAGTTTGTTTTCTTATTATGTTCCTTTTTCATCGTGTCTTCTTTGACATTACAGGAAGGAAGACCTCTGGTTTTGAGGATTGTGAGAAAAGCAGAGCAACAGATTGTTAATGACATGTGAGCTAGTCCGAGTTTGTTGTTCTGTGACAGTGATTCTAAACGGATTCTCTGATTGTTATACAATTTACACTACTTGTATAGGACTCGTGTCAAGGAATATCTTCCAATAACTGGATTGGCAGAGTTCAATAAATTGAGTGCCAGGCTCGTTTTTGGGGCTGACAGGTGCAATCCTTTATCATTTGCATGATATGTTCAAATCGTGCTTGATCCTTGGTTTTGCTTGTTTCAAATTTAAACTTCTTTTTCAAGTGTTCTTGTACAGTGTATTTCTAAACCTTAACCTGATTGCTGGCCAATAAATTTTCTTCTCTCTATGTTCTTCTGTTGACTCGTTGTGGTGGAACAGCCTTGCTATTCGAGAGAACAGGGTTACCACAGTCCAATGCTTGTCTGGAACTGGCTCACTGAGGGTTGGCGCTGAATTTTTGGCAAAACACTACCATCAAGTAGTTTTTTTCCTTATTTCATTACGTTAAATTGTCCATGATAAAGTAAAAATTAATGTATTTTTTTACCTATTGTTTGGCTTTTTCTTCAGCACACGATATACATTCCCCATCCAACATGGGGAAACCATCCCAAAGTTTTCACCTTGGCTGGTTTAAATGTAAAAACTTACCGCTATTATGATCCAACAACACGTGGATTGAACTTCCAAGGTTTGCATTATTCCTGTACATAACAATGGCGTCTACTCCATCTTTTTATTAGAGAAAAGAAGGGATATAAGAAAAACTAATACCTGCAGAGCTCTTGATTTCTGAAAAGTAATACTCATTGATCTGCTCATATTCAAGATAGTGCATGATAATGATGCCTTTTTTTTTTTTTTTTTTCACTGGTTTCAATCTTCTTTGTTTCTGAATATGTCTAACATTGGATAATAGTTACTTGATTTTATGCTCGTCACTTAATACAAATTCTCATCAACTGTGGCTAATAGGCCTCTTGGATGACCTTGGTTCTGCCCCATCTGGAGCTATTGTCCTTCTCCACGCATGTGCGCATAATCCCACAGGGGTTGATCCAACTCTTACGCAGTGGGAGCAGATCAGGCAACTGATAAGATCAAAAGGGTTGATGCCTTTCTTTGACAGTGCTTATCAGGTACGCTCCTTTGATATAATAATTAGAAGTAAAATTCTTGACTTAACATGACAGGATTCATTGATCAAAGGAACATGCTTAGTTGGAATGATTCTATGTTGATACTTGCCATTCTCTTTTAACTCTAGGGTTTTGCAAGTGGAAGTCTTGATGCAGATGCAGAATCTGTTCGCATGTTTGTTGCTGATGGTGGTGAACTTCTTGTAGCTCAAAGTTATGCAAAGAACATGGGCCTCTATGGGGAGCGTGTTGGTGCCTTGAGTATTGTACGACCATAGCCACTAACCCTTTAGTATATTTACTTATAAAATATGCTCATTGTTTTTGGTATTCATTCCTTAAAGCTTACATAAATTGGTCAGTGTAAAGTAATAGTATGTATTCAAAAGAGATTAATTGCTGGTTTATTGGGAAAGAGTATTCATCTCAATTCATCTACCTTTTATAGGTTTGTAAGACAGCTGAAGTTGCAGGTAGGGTTGAGAGCCAACTGAAACTTGTGATCAGACCCATGTATTCAAACCCACCAATTCATGGTGCGTCCATTGTGGCTTTTATCCTAAAGGACAGGTAAACATTCACAAATAGACCAGATGCATGTCTAGTGCACTTCCAGTGAAAGAGATGAATATAAGTTAGTATCTTTGTTTTAGGTGAAACAGGTAAAAACCCTAAATATGGGCATCCGAACTAATTTTCTGATTTCATTCATGACCCAAGGCAAAATGTGAAAATGTCACACCCTTCTCATAAGTGTTTTTCAAGCTTCTTTGTGGTTTGCCTGCAGGTCAATGTACAATGAGTGGGCTGTTGAGTTGAAAATGATGGCTGACCGTATAATCAGCATGCGCCAGCAGCTGTATGATGCCTTGAGTTCTAGAGGTGTGTCAGTCGAGTTTATTTGGTTTTTTTGGTAATTCTGTAGCATGTCTTTTTGTTTCCATTTATTGAACGATTGAGCAAGTTATTGTTTTCTGGTATGATCCGCTTGATTGTTGGCCTGTATGTTGGCAGTGCCTTGACTTGTAGGCCTTTATTGAACAGTTTGACTATTGTGATTGTTGTCACAACATCAAACGAATAGGAATTGAGTTATATATCAGCAGATTCTTGCTATTGTACAAGAAATGGTGAGTTTTGCATGCCATTGGCTGAATTTTTTTTTAAACATGTATATTATGATTGTTTTGGCAGGAACCCCTGGTGATTGGACTCACATCATTAAACAAATAGGAATGTTCACTTTCACTGGGTTGAACTCTAAACAAGTTGCCTTTATGACAAAGGAGTATCATATTTACATGACATCTGATGGGTAATGTACTCTGCCCCTGCCTATCTTGCAAATATTATACAACTTATGATATTTATGTTGTTAATTAAATGGATCAACTACCATCATCTGGGACATAATGCTGGTCGGGTCGGATTTGAAAGTTAGGTTGGTGTTGATAAGTTGATAATGGGTAGTAGCTTTTCTTGGTTAAGCAAGGATTGACGCAATGTGGATTGGTAGGAAGAATGAACATATCCCTGAGTCTTTTTGTCTTCATAATCTAGATCCTACAGAAACAAAACTAATTTGTCATTTATCTAGTTCCCTTTCTTCATCATCCATCTTGCATAATGACGTCTGGCCTAACGTTTTATAGTTTTGAGGTGGTGTTGTATGTACTTGAGTTTTCGGATGATTTCAGGGCCCATATGTTCTTTGACATATGTTTGCTTAAAGTGTCAAGTAACTAAAGGATCTTGTTTGCAGGAGGATAAGCATGGCTGGTCTGAGCTCAAAGAGAGTCCCTCATCTTGCAGATGCGGTCCATGCTGCTGTTACTCGTGTTGTGTAACTTGAGAGAGAGTCTTTATTTGCAATTGTTTCCTTGAAAATTTACATATTCGTAATAATTGAATCCTTCATACACAGCTGAACAGGTGGGGTATTTATCACTTTCTTTTTCCACTAAACAATAAGAAATTTAAAATTAAAAAATAAAAAAGTTCGGGAAATAGACAAGTGCAACTTCGTGTGTGTCTAAATTATTGTCATTAAATTACAACAAGACAGATTGGCTATAAGACATAAATGAACAATCTCTTATTTGCATTAAGCTAATCGTTTAAGTATAATATACTATATTATTGTTTGACTATTATACTACTATTGGTATGGTGATTTAATGAGAGAATTGTACAAGATTTAAATAATATACTATATTTTTTAATCAAAGATTTGCTTAAATGTTGTAACGTTTATCTTAATTATCATTATAATTAAAAGAAATTGCTTAAATGCATACTTAAATCTTTGATAAGACCTTAACATCTTTTGCATGCCTAATGACTATAATGTTTTATAGTATATTACTGTCTTGAATAATATAATGAATTATATCAAGTTCATCAAAGAATTTGTTGCTCCAAATAATCATTTTCACTAAATGAAAAATGTATTATAGTTTAATTAGCAATCATTGTTATGTTGGAACCTTTCCGATCTTGGATGATGTTGTCAAGTAAAATAAACCTTAACTAGGAACTTTTTTTAAAGTAAATGTTCTTTTCTCCTTGAACTCAAATATCAACTAATACATAGAGTAATGAATATCTATAATACTTAACAAGTATCTGATATCTGAAATACTAAACATCATTAGTACATTATTTATATATGCTCTTGGACTTAGAGTGGGTGAACAACGTCCAATCTATCCCTATAGATCTAATTCTCAAAATTAAGTTATTACCTTTTCTTATCTAATAAGAATTGTTCTTAGACAATTATATTTTCAACAATCGAAAGTTATAATTGTTATTCTCTGTGAGCAATATGTCTTCTTATACTCCCACTAACCTTAGACATGGTAAATTCACAATTATCTCTTAAAAAAACTCTTTAAATTCCTCATGAAAGTGAATCTTTCAACGCCCTGTAACCTTTCAACTATACATCAAATGTATCAATAAGGTACTAATTCTAATTGGATGTCCTGTCATGAGATTTGAACTTTTCAAGTTTGGTCTTACTCCTACTACTTATCTTGAGAACCATTCTCCTATAAGTATACATTGAAACAAACAATCTGTTCAATAGGTTCGTAAGATCATATCCATCCTTTTGGATATCTCATAATTTTTTATTATCAAATTTAGTTCTAAACTTAATGAATAATGTATGCTTCAGCCAAGCATCACATCCTTAAATCATTTAGCTTTGACTCTTTCAAAGACTTAGCATTTCATATCTAATATGAAATTTTGCTAATTTGTTCAATTGGAACTATTAAAGGAAAGTCATTATCCTAGGTATCGCTTTAAAAGAAATACTATTGCATTATAATATCTCATATTATATGTTTCTACTTACTTAAAATCATACACTTACAAAATTTTATTGTGAAGGTATTCACCAGAGAATCTCATTACCTATAAATAAATGAAAATTTAAAACTCATCACAGCAATCTCATCAAAGTACTTCAATATTCTTAATTCTAAATTTCTATTTAGATTTAAACTACTTGAACTTTTCAAAAATTTTAAATTAACATTTAATTTAATACATACGACTATATCACATAAAGTCATTAGTAATACAATGAAATATAAGTATTATCCTTTTATGAATTGTTATTTCATCCAATACATCATATGTATAAATTTAACAATTCAATTCCATCATCATCCTTTCACCAAAGTTTGATCTAGTTATTCTTCACCTTTACAAGTTTTAGGAGTTCTATACGATTCATAATCAAAATGATACATATATCCTAGTATGTAACTTTATGATTCTCGTTATGTTGATTTAACCAATATGGCTTCAAAGGATAATCTCGGTTATCCAACATTTTATTCTTGTCACTTATGTTAAGTATAAGTCTCCTTTGATCCAATACATACAAACTCTTTATATAAAATTGGATCAGCTACTTTTACTTAACAATCTATTTCTAATCATGCATTGAACATTGCAATAATGTTGAATCTAAATTTAGTATCAAATACTCATACGTATGAATTAGAAATACATATGATCTCTATCATATCACGTATAGGTAAGACAAATCATGCTTCTTTTGAGGATAACTATTATCATTATATAGCAAAGCCTTTAATTGTAGTCCACAATATTGACATACAAATTACATGCTGTTAATAAAGTTTACACGTCGTCACCCCTCTTTTTCCCCTTTTAATTTTTTGCATATTTTATCCAGTCTAAGGATGTCTATTTTTTGTGGAGCATGAGCAAGAGGATGCCAATTCTCCTAGGGCATGCACTTGCCCAATTCATCAAGAATTAAAGTAAAGACAAAAAAATTGGCACAATCTGTGTTGGTCCTTATATGACCCTACTAGCACAATGAATAAGGATGTTCAATCGATTACCACCGATGTGGCAAGTTGGCACTATGGTTGTAATATCCCGTTTTCTATACTAAAGGTTAGGATATAAGATCCTATACCATCTCTTATGAGAAAATGCATTGAGAAATTATGAGGTGTATTGCATTCACATACATATCATTAGCATACACACATAAATTTTGATTTTTGTACACATTGTAAATACTATATATGCACTCAATTGACATATTCTGGAGTATGGACAAACTAAAATGATTATGATGTGAATTTTTATGTCTTGAATTTTGATCTGATGGTTTCAATTATTAATTTGGAATTTATTTTTAAAATTGGGAGATTTATGAAATTATGTGTATTTTTGGACTAAAAAAAATGCCAAGTGGCAAGACAGATTAATTCGTGGTAGTAAACATAAGTGACACATGACAATAGAAATAATTGACAAGTGGTATTAGGATTTATTGATTAGTGACATAGAAAATTTAGTGACAAATGGCTTGTATATTGAGAGACAAATGGGCTAGTTATAAAGAGATAAGTGGAATCACAAGAAAATGACATTTGGCAAGTGACAAATGTCACAACACTTGCCACTTACCACTCACGACAATCCCCTTTGAAAGACCATCTTCATTTGTCTTTCATCTATTACTTTTTGCTTCATTCTCTCATCTTCTTCTTTCTTCTCCATTTACGACACTTACCACCCAATCCATAAAGCTTTGAGTTTGTTATCATCCCTCACTTAACCACTCCAAGATTTCAATTATCTTCATCTTTTTACTAGAAACCTAGCCTATTCTACCTTAGAAGATTGAT
Source organism: Erythroxylum urbanii (assembly GCA_027568935.1). Lineage (NCBI taxonomy): Eukaryota > Viridiplantae > Streptophyta > Magnoliopsida > Malpighiales > Erythroxylaceae > Erythroxylum > Erythroxylum urbanii. The sequence goes on from JAOQML010000008.1 coordinate 20,838,318, forward strand.
GACCATGTAACACTTGGGGAGCTAGGTTTACTTGGAGATTTAAAGAGGCTTTAGAGTTAAACAAGTTAGTAAGATCTTGTTCTTTATGGCTTGATTAAATGAAATGTATATGATGATAGTTTTAGAGATAGATTAAAGGTGTTAATAGTGTTGAATGATTGCTGGAAAGTTAACGAGTGAAGAGATACATCCATGTCCTGTTTTTGTATAAATGATCAATAATAGTTTATGAGTTATTATATGGATGATTTGAGTTGGGATTAGAAGTATAATTGATGATGAATTCATGCTAAAGATAGGTGTTAATGAAGTGTTTTCAAATCTGGAAATGTTAGGACTGTATGTATGATGGTAATGAAGCAAATGAGTAGATTTTTGTGGGATTTAATTTAACCAATATGGAAGCTAGACTAGCATGAAATGAAGTAACCTTATAGGACATGAATTATGGAAAAATTCAAGTAATAGTGATGTCTCTAAGTATGTGAAATTCGTAGAGAATTGAGGAAGAAAGACTGTGCACGATCGTGGCCCTCTGTGCACAATCGTGGCCTATTTATTTGCCTTCTGTCACAATCATGGCAAGGTCCCCCATGATCGTGAGCCTATTTTTGGATTGATAATTTTTGTTTTATGTACATGTTGAACCAACTGAGACAAAAATTACTCTAAATTGGTGTATTTGGACTTAATTAAGGATTGGAATGAACCTAGATTATTTCTTGATTAATTGGTTGAAGAGCTCGATAAGTTTAGGTTGATAATTGAGGTTATAACATAAGAATAGATTGATGATATTAATGTAACTAAATCTGGAAATTTATGAGTATTATATGAATGAAGGTGTTCTTAGGAAAGTAAATGCGATCCAAAGAAAGTGAGTAAGGTGTATTAGGTATAAATGAATGAGAATTTCGATATTTTGTGCTTATAATGCTAGAAAAAGGATTGGAGAATATGTGAATGATGAATGTATAATTGATCATATTAGAATAATAAAGTTTTTTTGAAGTGAAAATCTCAGTGCAAGCAAGAGATATATAAGTTATAATGTTCGAATTATCAAGACTTGTGATTAAGGATACATACCCGGGAATGTTATTAAGCATGCATTGTACATAAAACATATACATAAGTGTATGATTGAATACTTATATGATTAAGCAATTTAGTAATGTGTATAAATGTGTGGATTGTACGATTTAGACGCACAAGTCAAACGCCAGCATCCAGACATTGCCGGTTCGTTGAGGTAATAGTTATCTGGAGTTTACTGTGAGTTATGTAGGATCGTGTATGGCCCAAGTATTCTCAACACGCTGCGGAAAAGACCATAACACAACACAACGTATAACTGAAAACATACAAGATGAGCAAAATACCTTTTCTTTTGTCACGGATTGGTGGTTGTTTTTCGGATTCGTAGACACTGCTACTCGCGAATGTCCTCTACCGGTATCCACACGAAGATGCACGATCTGGGCTGCGGCTAT
>JAOQML010000008.1:20871420-20881677 GCA_027568935.1 Erythroxylum urbanii
ATCTATTCAATTTAATGTCAAATAAAATAAAATCAACCTAGTTTAAATTTATTTTTATTAAAAACATCTTTATTTATCAAATAATAAAATTTGAATAAAAAAAAGAAAAGAGATAGAAACATAGACGGTCCCATGAAGTAGACACCTCACGAACCCAAGCGTCATAGCATCAATAGCGAACATGTGAACGTCGCTCCTGCCTACCTCCCTCCCCACTTAACTGCCATTTTTGTAAACAGCCATTCAATACAAACTAAAAGATGCACAACTATAAATGTACGTATAAAGGTACGTGCGTAGGCATGCATTTAACCAACTAGACTCCGAAAGTATACATGGTTAGACAATTCTATTAAGGCGCTGGTCAATGAGCTTCTGCAGAAGGAGAATAAGGACAGAATGAAACATGATCCTGCAAAGCGAAACATTAATTCATTCTAAACCAAACGAAAGTTAGAAAATCCAACAAACAACATAAAAGAATAAAATAAGTAGTTCCCGATGAATAAAGCCAATTATCAAAAATTCAATCTAACTTAAAAGATTGTGTCGATTGTTTCTCTTTGGCTCTACATGAAATGTACAAGAATGCCAAACAAACACCACACAATTAGACACCATGACAAGAAATATATATATATATATACTGAACTACTAAAAAAGAAAAAGCAGAAAATGTTAACAAACAAAAAGGAATTAAAAAAATAAAAAAAGAAAAAGAAAGTTGCAAATAATCATGCTTTCACATGCTCCCAGCTCTTTTAGGATTGGGTTTTTCAGGTTTGAGTTTGGCAAAGTCAACCAAGTCTCCGAATAACTTGTCTTCTGGCTTGGAAGGTTTACTAGATGGCACAAGCGATGCCGTGGAAACATTGTAGGACGTATTTCTCAAGCTATTATCATCTCTAATGGATAGACCATGCATATGCTGCTCAAGGTACCGTCTTCCTTGTTGCTGACCATATCCATATCCTGCCATTTGGTCACCGTGCATCTGTTGAGGATATGCATAAGCCATCTGTCCACCTTGCATTCCATGCGGTAACATACCCATATATTGCCCTCCCTGCATTCCTTGCGGTTGCAAACCTACAAATTGATTAGCTTGTGCAGCCGGATTGTTAAATGCTGGCAACTGGCTTGTCATGATTGGTTGGATATACATTCCAACAACATGGTTGTTCCCCATAGGTCCCTGCGGATGCATACCACTTGGCACTGCTTGTGAGTGTGTGACAACTACCTGAGTGAACTGCATTGGTTGGGAATATTGAGGGCTTGCCACTGGGCTACTGTCTGCTGGCTGAGCTTCCCACGGAGGTGGAGGTAGTGACCCACTGCTTTGAGCTCCTATTCAACATACGCAAACAACCACTCAATCAGTTCCTACAATTCTATTCCTTCTCTATCAACATCTAAGAGAATATCAAAAACTGAATTGGACATATGCATACCATAAACTGGCGAAGCTGGCTGTTGAGGATGGGTAAGATGTCCATTCCAGGCAGGAGCAGCAGCTTGTAAGTATACTGCCTGTTCATATCGAGGAGACCCCATATTTGGGCCATTTCCATTCAGGTGAATACCACCTTCTGGGGATTGAAAACTCTGCTGATGTTGGAGCTGCGGTGACAAAGAATTAGTTTGTCCAGAAAGATGGGCAGGCTGTTCATTGACAGCATTTAGGGGGCCGTTCCCACCAGAAAACATGTCAAAAAGAACAAGTGCATTCTGCTGAGATGGAGGATTGGTTGGCTGTGGTTCTCCCACAGGAACCAGCGCCAATGAATTGTCAGCCTTCGGAGAGCTATAATCGTCACCACTCAACAGGTCAATTTTGCGATTGGTCGATGCTGGAGTATTTGGACTTGGACCAGGAGGTGCAGGGAGCAGTAACTGGTTGAATGGTTGAGCTCCTGCACCAGAACCTGAAGTAGATCTGCACAAAAATCCTCGTCACCTATGTATCACAAGACAAAAGCTGCCTTTCTCTACAATGAACTTGAATTCACAATTCAACTATGAGCCACGTATAGTTGTGACAGAATTTAGACCTTTAGCACAAATCTATCATCTTGACATCACTGCTATGAGCAATAAACAAAGTCCTATTCCATATATTATTTTGATGTCATGGTTTCTGATCTGAAATAATCATCTGTATCACCCCTAAGGCAACTCTTCAACCAAATATACAACATAATATTCCTAACCACAGGGTCACTATGAAAGTGAAACACGTTAAAGATCCATAACCAAATTCAAATAAACATTGACTTGGAAAATAAAATTAATGAAGATTCTTGATCCTACTCAGAAGTACCACAATTAAATGGTTACATACATAGGAGTTGATAAGTCTGACTCGAAGCCAACAAATGACTAGCAGCCTATAAAAATGCCTTTACGCAAATTCACAACAGCTAATAACAGCAATTGATTATTCCATCCATCTTCACCAAAAGATGATGTTATATTCTCTCCCTCATTTTCTTGGATCCATATGTGCAACTTACAAATGTTATTTCTCGATTCCCATCAACACAATAATCACCATCTTTTAAGCATACATTATGCAGCACATGTAAACCAGTGAACAAAATTTACATACCCTCCATCTTGTTTGTTATTATCACCAGTATCAACAAGAGGAGCATCAACATCAAGAAGTGCTCCACTAGATTCAGGTTTTGGCTTCCCAGCTGCAGCAGAAGTTCCTGAAGCTATGGCTTCATGCTTGGCTAGTACACGCTGCAAGTCATCATTCAAAGCTAATCCTTGACATAGCAGAGATTCATCCCTGAACAATATAGAAGAGGGTGGGAAGAAAAAGGCAATTTTTAAGTTGCATATGAAACGTACAAGAACTAGATCATCATTCCATTTCACAAATACTTCATAACTTAGCTTCACATTATGCAACTAACTAGTCTTATCAACATGCCCAATCATTACCCTTTATGCAGGCATTATCCATGATAGTATCACGGGGCAAGTAAAAAGTCATGGCTAAGGCAAGCATAAAGCCAAAGTTGTGAAAAGATAAATCTTAACAACTGAACCATTTAATGATCTCCACCTAAAAGTAAATAATAAGGCCATCACCCTTACAAAATTGATCACCAGAATTAATCCACCTCAATTAGTTTTTCATATGGTAGCAATCCATTGCAAGCACATCAAAATGGTAATACAGTAACACAACAGTAATATCCCCAGACCCAGAACAGACCACCTTCAAAATAGATATTCTTAGAAGTATAGGCAATAAACTTAACACACTAAGTACAAATTGCAAACAGAGTTAAGACCCTAGTAGAAGCATATAGAAACGGTAGAAAATCGAATAAACCAAATAGAATATTTTAAGCATCAGAAACACAAACATACAAGCCTCTACACCACATAAATGAGCAGATAGATGAAGACAAAATAAAATGCATCTGAAATCAAATACAAGAACAGTTAAAAAGGTGGCAAGATAACAGCTTTCAAAGGTAATATTTTGAAAAAAAGGGTAGGTGAAAATTAGAACTCACGAAGTTGAATTAACAAGATGTACCACTCGTTGCTTATATGTGCGACACTGGTCAACAAGATCAACTATAACCTCCTGCCTCAGCCCCTACAAATTTTGAGTAAAGAATTACCCAACGCAATAGCAGAAAATCATAAGTACAAGAAAGTTAACATCAGCATTGTCCTGATAGCAAAAGAAAACTCACCATGAAAGAATGTTGTAAGAAGAGAGAACATAATATATTCCGATCATAAACTCTTATATGCACCAAAAAAGTGATTAGAAGTAATATACCTCTTTATTTACTGGATCTAAAGCATTTAGCATCTCAGCAAGGACGTCCATGATGCCCCGTGCATTCTGAATTTCCGTCAAGCTAAAGAAGAAAGTTTTGAATTAAAACAAGATCCGGTAAATGTTTGCTATTGTCACAGGCAAAGGAGGGTGCTTGAAGTATGTTAAGTGACAATCATGAATACAAGAGAATGAACAATTTAGTTTCTTCTGGAATGTGACATGGTACTACTCAAGCTTATTACAATCAGTGTACAGTACTTGCATAGGACATACAAAAATTAGACATATGGTTACATACGAAGATTCAGTTCATTCAAGTACCACAGGTACCTCAAGGTTGGAAACTCAGACTCTGCAGAAGACTCTGTTGCCTCTTGCCTGTAGTCATTATTTCGCAGATTTTGTGGATAAGAAGTAAGAGGTTGTGTTTGTGGGGGTGTGAATACAGGTGCAGAACTATCAGATCTCTGAGGAAATACTGCCCCGGCCCGCTGAAATAGCCAGTAAAGTTACTCAAACAAAGATAAATGGCAGTATTAAGTTCATAATGGCTACTTCTCTAACAAGGTATAGGAACTCATTAACAGTTCATAGTGAGTTGACTAAAAAATGGCATAGTTTAAAAAGGCTAGGGAGGACTCCAAAGAACTGCAGAAGATTCGTACCAACAATTCTTGGTATGCAGCATAATACTGTGGATATCTAGCCCTTGGACCACCAAAAGCTTCTTGCCAAGTATCTATCAGGGTCAATATCTTTTCTTTGACATGCAAGTCCGGCTACAGTTAAGCATTATAAAGACTTTGAATAAATTTTATGAACAAAATGAAGCTGGAAGTCAGACAGAATCTTACTTCACAGGAACATTCCTCACCTTTTTCTTCACTATTTTAATCATATCATGCAAAAGATCCTTTTCTGCCACATGCATATGGACTATGTCCCCACAATTCTTGATGATAGTCTCCAGCAGCTAGAAGACAGTGTCCATATAAAAAATGAACTAAATCATACGAAGGAAAAAATAATTAAAAAAGATGAGATATGCAATACAGTTGCAAGCAAACTGTTCACTTTCTACACTTTATCAGTTCGGTAAACTCTCTGGAGAAAAGTTTATGCCCCCACGCTTGGTTCATAAATTGGTGCTGAGGCACAATTTCAATAAACAAGCAAAAATTAAGTGGAACCAATCCCAAACCACCACAACAGAATATAGCCAGACTTCTGAATTTTGCAAATAAGATGTATGTATACAAACCCTGCAAATACTAAGTTGACTTGACAAATTTATCATATCTTTTAGTATATCACAATGATAGTTCTTTGCTCACCAATCAAATTAGCTATGAGAATTAAAATCATGGCTTATATGAATCGTGGTAATACATGTATTAGGAAAAAGATTCACTATACAAATAATTCTAGGAGTAAGCATGAAAAATCACGTAATAACTAACAAAATTATTAACAGGTTTGAGAAATATAATGCTATATCAACAATAAACATAGCTAATTAAAAGAGGGAAATAGATTGTGAAGCTTACTGTCAGAGCAAGAAGTTGAACTTTTGAGTTTTTACTTCCGATGCGCTTCTTTATTCCTTTAACAACATCTTTTGCTTGCCTGATAACCAAAGTTGAACAATGATTTCAGAACTGAAAAAAGTCAACAAATACTAGCATTTTATAAGTCAGGATCCATGAAGAAGTGCAGACTTACCAATGCATTGATTTCAAATTCTATGCAAAAATAAAACAATACTATTACAGATTAATAGAGTTAATCAAGAGCTCTTGCACTAATCTCAGTATCCCAATTTCCAACATTAACATTCTTAATATATAATCAACAAGTACTGCACTAAGTTCAGTACCCCAATTTCCCACATAGCATTCATAATATAGCGGTTCAAATTTCCAATTTAAATCCTGGAAGTTTAATTTATGAGCAGGTAAATACTAAAAGTCATATTCTCTTGGGCTCATTGCTGATCAGATTAAAAACGCGTAGGCATACGCGGAGAAGGGCCCCAACATTGTAACTTCACTGTAAACATTGAAGGTAAAATTAATCTAAAGCAACACATTCATAAACCCAGAAACCAAACAACGAAAACAAAAGATATCGACTTTGTCCAACGGAACATAGTGTTTCCTCAATTTTTACCCAGCCGGGCAAAAATCAACTGTTTGATAAAGGCACGGAAATGAATAAATCAAAACATTTAAAAAACAAAAGGAAAGGGAAAAAGGAAGAGATTTAAGAATGAAGTGGTGGCGCGTACCCAGGATCATGATTGCATATGTCGCAGATCTCGATGTTCATGGCCCAATCAGGCCCGATCAGCATGTCGCTCGTGGCACGTTCCACCATAGAATTCACCATCTCTCCACTTCTCAATCAATCAAACCTTGCACGGCGAGATCTTCCGCTAGTTCCGGCAGTTCCAGGTGGAACAAAGAGATTATCCAACAAATCAATTAGTTGGTCCTTTTTGCTCTCAATAACACTTCTTTATCCACAACGTCTGTATCTCTATCCCAAAAGTTCCTCTCCTATCTTCTCTTCTGTTCGTTACACAAAATTTCAATTTGGTTTCTTTACTTTTTCCGTCGAGAAAAAAGGGGATTTGTTTTTTCTGTTTTTAGGTTTACTTTTGGGAGGTCGGATTAGGAAAGAACAGACCAATCATACGGTGACACGAACGCAATCTGTGATGTTCTCAGTCCCCTCTACCCCACCCTCTGGCTTCCGCTGTGTGTTATCTTCGATACCGTTGTTTGACCGACCGACCTTTTATTAAGTATACATATTAACGACGAATAAGATGGATTATTACGAAATCCATCTCATTTGACTATTTTATTAACGATCTCTATTTTTCTACAGCTGTATTTTTCCGTATGCCCATCACATTTGTGACTTAAATGGTTACAGTCGTAATTCATAATTACTCTTCCTACAATCACATTTTATAAGATGGCTTCCCTTCCTGCCATCTACTAAGCATGAACTTCATATGTACTTACGGGCGTGAAATCTTAGATGACACTGTCAAATATTTTTAAACTATGTTTTGTTTAGCTAAGTAATATGTATTATAACTTATAAGTTAATTCTATAATAGCTAAAAACAAAATTATAAGATTATTGCTGTAGATAAGGAAAGTAAAAAATAAAAGTTGGAAATTTTACTACTAAAAACAAAATTATAAGATGATTGTAGTAGATAAGGAAATTCAAAAATAAAAGTTGAAAATTTTAATATAAATGCTTCTCACTTAATATTATTGTAAATAAGGAAAGTAAAAAAATTGAAAATTTTTAATATAAATGCTTTTCACGAGTGTGACTCCCGTGAGAGTATTAAAATACAAATGCCCTCTCACATGACATCTTAAGTCACACCTATGAAATATATTTTTGTAATAATAAATAATAAGTAATATGCTCAATTGGATCTCACAGAACCCTTTATTCTCTTTAATCGAGACTTTCGAATGTTCTATCTTTACGCAGTGAAAGAGCCTTTTACTCTTTAAGCCAGACTCTCAAATGTTCTATCTACGCACTAACAGAGCATCTTAGGTGACATCGTCAGATATTTTTAAATCATCTTTTGTTTAGCTAAGTAATATGTATTATAATAAGTAATATGTATTATAAGTGTAAGTCAATTCTATAACAGCTAAAAATAAAATTATAAGATGATTGTTGTAGATAAGGAAAGTAAAAAATAAAAGTTGAAAATTTTAATATAATTGCTTCTCACTTAAGATTGTTGTAAATAAGGAAAGTAAAAAAAAGTTGAAAAATTTTAATATAAATGCTTCTCACGGGTGTGAGTAATATGCTAAACTGGATCTCACAAAACCCTTTACTCTCTTGAATTGAGATTCTCACAGGTTCTATCTTTACGCAGTGAAAGGGCCTTTTACTCTTCAACCCAGACTCTCGAATGTTCTATCTTTACGCACTGACAGAGCCCTTTACTTTTGAACTGACAATCTCGAATGTTCTACTTTTAAAGCATTCACATAGCTCTTTTCTCTCCTCCTCTCTCCTCCTCCTCCGGCTTCGTCTCAAGTGACGATTCTCAGTTTAACAATCTTATTTATTTTCTTTTAATTGTTATCATTATTCAATTATTGCTTTTCCTTTAAAAATTTATTAATGATCAACGACAACACAGAAGCATATCCTCCTTAAGTGTATTTAGGAGTTAAGATAGCCAAGCTGAGGACTCAACTGTTGGAGCCTCCTAAGGTATGTGTTGGTTCATCTTTACCAAATCTTGTTCCCTCTTAACAATGTCAACTTGCATCTGCTTTGGTTGACAATGAAAAAGGCATGTTGATTATTGTTAAGGATTGAATCTTTTTGTCTGTTATTTTCTTTTGATGGTTTTCGTGAGCTAGAGAAAATTTAGGGATTATTGAGAAGATTAAAGAAATTGATGCCGAGATAGCTCGAACCCAGAAAAATAAAACCACAGGTATTATATCTATAGTGCACTGTTATATATGTGCATAGATGATTTGTTTCCTTTTAGGTTTAGTTCTTGATTGATAATGTTGTCGAATATCCTGCTTCAATCTAATTTTCCTAAGTTTGTATGTCCTCTTAACAATGTCGACTTGCATATGTTTTGGTTGACAATGAAAAATATAAGTTGATTATTGTTAAAGACTTAGCTTTTTGTCTATTTTTTTTCTTTTGATGGTTTTAGTTAGCTGGAGAAAATATGGGGATTATTGAGAAGATTAAAGAAATTGAGGCTGAGATGGCCCGAACCCCAAAAAATAAAGCCATAGGTATTATATATGTAGTGTGCCATTACATATGTGCGTAGATGATTTGTTTCCCTTTATCTTTAATTCTTGATTGATAACATTATTGAATATGTTGCTTCAATATAATTTTCCTGAGTTTGTATGTCCTTTTAACAATGTCGACTTGCATTTGTTTTGGTTGACAATAAAAAGGCATGTTGATTATTGTTAAAGACTGAATCTTTCTGTTTGTTTTTCAATTGGATAAAATGTGGGGATTATTGAGACGATTAAAGAAATTAAGGTTGAGATGGCCCGAACCTAGAAAATAAATCCACAGGTATTATATCTGTAGTGTGCTGTTATATATGTGCATAGATGATTTGTTTCCCTTTATCTTCAGTTCTTGATTGATAACGTTCTTGAATATGTTACTTTTGTGAAGTTTATTTAATTCCAAAGTTTTTATGCAGAGTACCATCTTAGTCAGCTGAACATTAAAATAGCTAAGTTAAGGACTCAACAGCTACAACCTTCTAAGTATGCATTGGTTCATCTTTACCAAATCTTGTTCCTTATTTTTCTTTTTTTGAGATTTTTCTCTTTACATGCTTTTGTGGTGTTTGTATTCACAAGGGGTTCTCTCCATTGGCAATATATTCGATTAATTATGGGACATATGATGGTGATGATATAGAAGTCAAAATAGCTTTAATGCAGTCTTCTTTAATAAAATTCTTTTGAGTTGTTATTAATGGAAAATGGTTGAGATAAAAAAATCTATGGGTTCCATTATGATTATTTACATTTATTGTTTCTAGTTTGGCTGTTATCTCATCAAATAGCTTCACAATTCTCAAAACAATTAGTGGAACGATATGTTAAAAGTGTTATTTTCTTCTTGTTTGGTTGACCAGATATGGGATGTTACTTCTGCAAGGTTGAGGCTGACATTAACAAGACACATTGAACAAGTAGGAGGTGGTTAATTCTTGTTCTCTTCTATGTTACTACAATTGCATGTGACTAATCTTATTTTTCAAGAATTAATCGGTTAGTATATTTCTTTTTGTAGGCCTTGCTGTCAACCAAAGGCATACGTATATGTTTTCTACTAGCGGCGAGAAAATATTTTCCGTTTGTTTCTGTTACATTGATTTTGTAACTAAGTGAATTTTATATGTATTCATTTATTTGTTTTTTGATGAATTGTTTTACATCTGCATCTGCTGACAATATTAAGAAGTTCAGTCTTCCCAAAGGAGATTTTTTGCCCAACATATTGTAAGTCGTTAAACACTGTTGCTTAAAGTTGTAGTTTATCATTTGTTCTTACTTTCTAAGATAGTATATCTTATGTGAATCATATATGTATTCATTTATTTGTTTTCTTATTAATTGTTTTGCATCTACATATTTTGACAATATTAAAAAGTTCAGTCTTCCCAATGGAGATTTTTTGCCCAATATATTGTATGTCATTAAACACTGTTGCTTAATGTTAGCCCACAAATGTTTTTTGTTTGTTTTAGTTAAGCATGATTTAGATAATTATAAGGCTTGGATAAGTGAATTTTTTGGAGTTAAATTATTTTATTTTATTTTTATTTATGTCTATGTTAGTAGAATTTATTTCATGGGTTAGTTGAATTAAAGGTGGTAAAA
>JAOQML010000008.1:20912132-20945818 GCA_027568935.1 Erythroxylum urbanii
TGTGTGTCTGTGTGTATAGTGAGGACAATTTGACTCTAAAGAGGAAAGTAATTGACGGTTTGATTTGTTGAAGTTCAATTACGATTAAGGTGTAAATAACCTGAAATCTTAAGGTTGTTTTCGTGAAAATTCAAATTGAAAAAAAGTTAGCGTGACCTATTTGTCCATATTATGATTTAAGTGGATGGGATGATGTTTAAAAAAAATGTTTTAAGTAAATATCTGAGTCAATTTCTGAAATGGAAACCAATGGAATAACTTATGGTAGCTAAAACCGAATTGATAGTTGTAATGCTTTATTTCCTATCGTGGAAATAAATGATTAAATCACTTGTAAATTGTGTAGGTCAAGAAGAGACACTCAACACATAAGAGTACTTGGTTATAAATGACAAAACTGTGAGTGTCTTTGAACTGATTTTATGATAGAAAAATGGTTTTTATTTTATCATGAAAAGTATGTTTATGAATAAGTTCATTGGTGTTGTTACTTGAATTTGAAAGCTAATTTTTATGAGATTTATGTAAATGCTTTGTGATGGCATCAAATTGAAATTGCATATGCACTGAATTAGCATGACAATGGAATTTGAACGTGAACTGAATTAGTATAGAAATGTGGTACACCTGTGTATTAATTGTTATTCAGCCTATGGTACGTCGTTAGGTCTCCTTGTACATATGATTATACCAATTAGAGTACATCCCCACATGTATGGTAATGTCATATGGGGCGTCTGTCACTAACGGTGGGTGGTGTTATGTATATCAGTATTTCTTGTGAGTCGACCTCTACACATATGGAGTATATATTATGCTAGCACTGTTACGAATAAGCAGTACAGAACCAGCTCCGTAACTGCTGATTTATTTATAGTGTCCGCACCGTTATAGGTAAGCGATGCAGAACTAGCTCTATAACAGTCGGTATATAGTGGTTAATCTAGTGCGGGTAAGCGATGCAAAACTAGCTCCATTACTAGAGGTTAGCCAGGCATGGGTAAGCAATGCAGAACCAACCTCGTGGACTTACACCTAACGGTACCAAATGGCAAAGAAAATTTTCAGAAAGAAAGTTCATGAAATTATCGATTACCATCTCTGTTTACCTTACAAGAAAAGAGGAACTTGATTGTGTTTTACATGTGCATTGATTATATGAATTTGTTATGTCAGAACAATGGTTATTGCTTGGAAAGAAAAGGAAATTATCTTTGTTCTTTATGGAGGTTAATGTTTGTATAAATGTTTTGAATGGAAACCATAACACTTACTGAGCTCATTTAGCTTACCCTTTATTTTATATTCATTTTTTAAATTTCAACCTCCCAAATGCATGCTCAGGGACTTCTATAGTCGAGACTCCACCATTTGAGTAGCTACTTTTGTCACGTGCAGCTGTGTAGGCAGTTTTGTTTATGCATTTGTTTTACTTGTATTGCATAATTATGAACATGTTTGAACATCTTTTGCATAAAGATAGATTGTAAATGTTTTACTACATATAGTTCATCATCTTTGTAAATATGTCTTGATCTTAGTTTTGTGAAAATATGGTTATTTATAAATGTTCTTTTCTTTAACTAAATGCATGAGTATGTTTGAACCTTTGGGATTGTTTCTGAATGGACTTGAAGTCCAGAAGTAGCAGTAGTGCTTTAGTTAAGTGGATAGAAGTGTTTTGAATTGCTTTTCAAGAACCTAAAATTTTTTGTTTTATTAAATAACAACTATTATGCTATCGATTTTTTAAGGTTACTTTTAAAAATTCCACTGCTACCCTTTTTTTATATTGAGTTAAAATATTTTGAAGAAAAGTGAAAAAGCTTAGCTCTAAGGGAACTTTCCAGTTGGATTGGATATCGACTAGAAGGTTTTCGTAGGGTGTTGGGCAGGTCACCTAGGCATTAGGAAAAGGACCTGTCACTGAAAGCCACCTCTTCCTTTACAATCGCAATAATGCAGCACGAATACGAGTCATGTGGACAAGAGAGCTATATCGCAGCTTAATTGCTTCTTAGGGGAAAATGACAACGTGGAGCAATTCAACTTTAATGGAGCACAAGTTGGTCAAAGATATAACAATCCTTATCTGAGCACATACCAGTCAAATTTTCATTGGTCTAACAATACTAAGATTCAGTTTAGAAATCAAGGGTCACATAGATATCAACAGGATAAATACAATAACTATGATTCCAAACTGGATAAGATTATGGACAAGCTCATAAGTATGGATGAGGCCCATAAGAGGTTAGAAAAGAAAATAAGGATTCATACCTCTTCCATTCTCAGCCTGAAGGTTCAAGTGGAACAGCTTGCCAATGTGTTATCTACAAAAAGTGTCAGAAGTCTTTCAAGCAATGTAGAAGTATATCTAAGAAAGTAAGTTAAGGCTATCACACTCAGGAGTGAGAAAGAGTTAAGAGAATCAACAGATAGACGAGCTGAAACCCACTCTGTTGAAGACCAATAGAAGTAGAAAAAGGATGAAGAAAAGAATAATGGCCCTCCTATGTTCCTCCTCTGCCTTACCCACCAAGAATACCATTCATAAGAGTTAATGATATCAATTCTTCAAAGGAGCATGAGGAAGAAGAACAGATGACAATGGACATAAAGTTTGAAGAAGCTATAAAAGTCTTTATTTGTGAAGCAAAAGAAGAAGAAGAAAAGGGAGTGACTAAAGAAGAACAGGAGCAACTCACCCTTTACCAAACAAACTCTTAACTTAATAGAATATTTGGAGAGTTTCGTTATTCCCTATTTTCTAGATAGTTTTATTAGTGAAAAGGACATTACCGAAATTAATTGGTTTTCTCAACTTCATCAATATTATCCTTCTAGTCATTTTGCAATTTGTAGCTTACTCACAAGTTACAAAAATGATGTTGAACAAGAAGGGTGGAAGTGAACCACTTATAATTGATCCTGGCTGAGCTTCCAATGATGCAAGGTCAAGCTCATAACCTTAAATTAGCACGTTGAGTAGTTAGATTTAAATTTTTGTATAGCTAGGTTTGTTTTAAATTCTAAACTAAGCTTATAATGATATGGAATGGTTGGACTATTAACTGTCTTATTCTCTTTGAATCAATTATAAAAAAGGGAACCCAGTCTGGTTTCAAGCGCATTAGGTCTCCATCTCCGACACCATCCCTACCTTAATCACCCTGATGAGTTCTTGTTCTAACCTTTCTCTTTTCATTTTTGTTAGTATTTTCTTCTTGTGTTTTTCATATGTTGTTTTTTATTTCCGCTAGTGTGTTTGTATACCTTTCTCACATTAAGGACAATGTGTTGTTCAAGTGTAGGGACGGTTGTGTGTTTTGCTTTGAGTGTGAATTTTCCATATTGTTATGTTAGTGTGTTAGGTTGCATATTGTGAATTGTGTGAATGTATCGATGGTTTAGATGGAATGAAATTGATTTAATTTTAAACATAATCTATTAGGTTGTAAAGAGTCATTAGCTCGCAAAATTAGTGATTTGGGTTTTTTGGCTAAAATATGCAAGTTAATTAGGATTCAGTGTTAGTTTATTACCCTATAAGTTCTCACATTCATTCAGAATTTTAGGTCATTCAACTAAGTAGGTTTGCTATTATTTTTTCATGAAAACGAGTAGCTAAAGCAACAAGGTAGGTAAAAAAAGAAAAGGTGTTGTAAATTTTAAGTAAATAACTATTATGATGGCCTTTAGATTATGAATAGAGCTAGTAACCAGTTGAGAACGTGATGTAGTAACCGGATCGACATGCATCACAAATGTGTGTCTTCGCGTCAAAAAGCTATAATAACGTTCCAACTAAGCAACTTACTAAAACTATGACTTATTTGAGTAACCGGATCGACATTCATTACCAATGTTTACCTCCGTGTAAAAAGACTAGGTCCATGTCCACAAAAAGTAACCCAAAAATTGTTTTCTAATAAAAACCTACCAAACTTGTAAATAGCTTAACTTTTCATGAAAACGTACTTAGGTTTAGTTACAAAGTTTGATTGACCAAATAATTATTGATGTATGTGTATAATTGAAAGGGGTGAATAAACTTGACATTTAAGTTTTGATTAATATGTATATTTAGTCCAGAGTTCTTAGATCCGGATTTTGCATGTTAATAATTTGGAACAACTTAAATGATTATGTTTAAAGTTAAATTTGTTTCGTGAAGTTTAAGCCATTTCCTCATTATTACATTGTGTGCTTTATGTTTTTGTTTTGTTTGCTTGAAGACAAGAAAATGTTTAAGTGTGGGGATATTTATAAGTGTAAATTGCATCGTGTCATAGGGTATAGTTTGATATGTGTTTAGCCATTAATTCAATCATTTAGTATGTGTTTAGGTTATAATTACATTAGTTTGCTAATTATTTATGTTTTAAGTGTTTTAAGGGTTAGTACAAACTTTTTAGCTTAAATATTATGTTTTTGAGGTATTTTAATGTGTTTGCTAGTGTATTAAGGTCAATATCGAAGAATGAAGGAGTTTCGAAAGACATTTGGGCCGAAATAACATCCCATAATCGTGGTCTATAAGGCCACGATCATGGTAGAAGCTCCAAGAATAGGCCACAATCATGACAGAAGGTTCAGATGTGAGCCATGATAGTGGCCTGCATCGGGCAGACGCGCAAACACTTATGAACTTCACGTTTCTATGGGTTTTTTAGATCTTTTTTATGCAGCTACTTTTGGAAACTGAAGAGGAAGAAAGAGGAAGAAGAAACGATCTTGACGTGCTTCCAAGATCAGGAGGTTTCCCAACACTGCTGGCTTCCCAGATTGTCCATTCTAAGTTTCTATTTACTTTTCGTTTCACTTTTGTTCATGTATAAACTTGGGATGGATTGTATGATGATAGTAGAATGTTGATGATGTTCTAACTCTTCTTCGGGATTTTATTTTAATTTAATGATAATTTAGTCAATGGTGTTTATTGGATGAATGTTGTGATTTGATTGCATACTTGCATAATACAGTATTAAACTGAGAGGGTGAACTAAATGAAAAACAATTAAATCTAATTAATGAGAGTTAGGCAATTTAATAGAAACCATAACTAATCTTATTAGTAATTGTGTGGAGAGAGATCTCGTGTGATGTTTCAATAGTTTATTAGAGTGCTTCAAATATAATTAGGGTTTTGAAAAATTTGTGAATTGAGAGATTACAAATTTCATAATCCAATTAGTGTTTATAAATTAAGGTTAATGGTTATAACTCGAGAGAGAGTAATCAACCTTAGGATCGTCTAGAACCAACATCCTATTAACACATTATCAGCTAGGTTAGCATTAATGATAGGTAAAATACCCTTTTTCATAACTTGGTAAATTCTTTGGTTGATTTCCATTATGCGTGCTTGTTGCTCAATTGTTAATTCCTTCGTATTTAATTTCTAATTTAATTGTTTGAATTCAATTCTTGTATTTACTTCTCATTACATTGTTTATTTTTAGTTTCATATTTTTTCAGTCTTAGATTTTTAAGATTAGATTAATCCCGGGGATCAATATATCTTATAATACAGTCGTGACCAATGTGCTTGCAGTATTTGAGGGCTTATAATTTTTTAAGCTCAAATGACACAATAATATTCATAGATAGATCTCAACCAATTCAAGCTATCAGTTAATAAAATTTATAATCAAGATTATAACAAGCTTAAAGAAATTATGTTAAAATTCATTAAACCCATCCCCATACTTAAAGTTGTACATTGTCAAAGTACATAATATAAGTAACTATGCAAGTGAGAGGGTGTTTAGTACTTTCCTAATTATGACAATTTTCTGATTTAGATCCATCCAATGTGAGACAAACATCCTTGAAAATATGAAAGAAAGGTATAAAAAGAAACAAAAGAACTAACATAACAGAAAAGAAAATCATATACTAATATGAAAGCAACGTAACCATTAAGCTCAACTTCATCTTATATCAATAATTAGTAGCTTGCTTCCACCCTTTTCTCGACAATGCAATTTCATAGATTATAAACAAGCCACCTATTGCAAAATTTTAGCAAATACATAATATATCATATTAATAAATCTAATTTCAAGAAATAATGCCCTTTTTAATGACAAACTGTTAATAAAAGAGGGAATAACAAAACTCCCTGAATTGTTGATTGGATTGAACAATTTGTCTTTGAGGAAGTGGAAACCTTTCGTACTTAAGGTCATTACCAACACCTCATCATTAGTTTCCTTACTTGGTACCTCCACCAGTTCTTCCTCAATCACCTCTATCTGCTCTTCTTCTTCTTCTTCTTCTTGGACAGAGGCTTTTAGCTCATCTTCTTCAGTTATCTTCTGCCAGTTGTCTACTTCCTCTTCTTGGATGGAGGTTTCTTTGTCTTCTCCTTTAGGAAACTCTTCTTCACTACTAAGGTGATTGTGTCTCAATCAATAGTATCGGTTTTAGTAGAATTGGACAAACTCCCTCACATCTCGTCAAATAATATATCCATCAGCTGATCGATTTAATTCACCATATTCTGTATACGAGCCTCTGTTTCCTGATACCTCATGTTTGATTCTTAAATAAACTTAATCATCATATCTCTCGGAGCAACAATTACCTCCATACCTTTTAGAAATGTATCATGATTTATGAAATTGACTATTATCTCTTCTTCACTTTAAGGTGGTTGGAAGCTCAAATTATACTCATCATATGCAAATGAAGGAAGTATCTTATTGAAGCCACGTTGACTAGCTATTCTCTCAGTAAAGCATTCCATTAGTTGATCTGTAATACTTTTGTATCATTGTTCTTGTTGTACATATTCAGTTGGAGCATAGTCATTCCATCTATATACGTAAGGGTTGCTCCACTTTGAATTATATGTATTCTATATGATAAGCCTTGAGGTCAGTTATACATGTTTGCTTGCTCCATATATACATCAGTTGAGCTTCTGAAAACATGTGAGGAAACAGCTCCTTCCAATACGGCGAAGTTTCATATTACAAAGACACATCTAGGTTCCTATAATAATATTATCTGCTCCATCCATCCATTGTGAGTTATGGTTATAAAGTTATATATCAATTCCTAAAATAAACCACTACACACTATCAGTGTAGAGAAATTTAAAAGACAATTAAATAAACTAGCAAAAAATACAAAAAGATAAAATAAAATAAAATAAATACAAAAGCAAAAGAAAATAAAACAAAATAAAAACAAAGATAAAATAAAATAAAATGAAAATGACTAGAGTAATAGCATTCAGGCTTTCCCAATATCAAAGTCCTTGACAATGGAGCGAAAAACTTGATTGATCTATTTCTAAGTTAGTCAATTATGTAATAATTACAAGTATAAGAAATAAGTAAAGCTAGTATCAGCAAGTACAGATCGATCCCATGAAGACTATGAATATTGGTACTTTCCCTTCCTCTATTATATAGCCTAAGGATTGATTTTAGGTTTTTCATTAAAAGAAAATAAAAAATAAGTAAAAGAAAATAAGTAACGAAATTGAACAGAGAATTCAGGTAGGAAATTATCAATGTTGAGTAATTAGTATCTAGGTTTTGAACCCACCCTAAACCCTTAACAGATTGACCTTTTATCATACAATTGCTTTTAATGGTTTATTGGATTGTGGAGACTCCTATGGTATGCTAGTATCTAACCTTGAGTCTACTAACACCTAATCTTAAGGTTTCTAACTGAATTACTCAGGTTAAATCTTTTAGGATTACTTTACCATTTTATGAATCCCTCTATTAGGTTTGACCCTAATCTAGAAGATTTATGTCATCCTATCTTTAGGGTTGCAATCAACTCTTTCCAATTACCATGGATATATTCAAACCTATAATTTCTTAGTCGCTATGTATGAAATCAAATTATGGTTTGATATTTCAGAACATTAGAACATAAATAAAATAAGTAATTAGATTGCAACAAATCAATCAATCAATTGCATTAATAGAAAAATCAACACATGTTACGGTATCGAAACATTGATTGAAAAATCAACACATGTTAAGGTATCAAAATAGGGTTCATCTAACCTAAATACTAACTAGACATTTAGTTACACATACTTGAACATGAAATCAATCATACATTGAAGGAAAAACAAATAGAAAACAAAGGGTTCATAATTCTAAATCTCCCTGAATGTCTTCTATTAAGTATTCTTATGATGTAAAGGTATGATCTCGTATTCTGATGGATATATCGATGATCCCTTTATATTTTCCACTTCTCTGGATCAAAATAATCCCTTCTAGACAAACTTCACGTCTAGAAGTGCCTCTAAAAGTCTCCCCCTTTTACCTGAAATGTCACTTTTATATTAAATTCTGGGTTTTTCGGTTATGCACGGTCTCTTAGACAACAGTGCATTGGACTGTGCATAATCATAATTTATTGCATATCATGAAATGCACAGCTTACTAAAGTGCACGGATGTGCACTCCTTCTAGATTGTTGATTCTCTATTTTACGTTGTATTTTCTTCCGAATTCTTCTCCTTTATGTCCATGAAGGCAATTATACTCTATAAACACATTTTAAATGAATTAAGTACCAAATATACAATAAAAGTGTAAAATATCAAGGAAAAACACATCAAATATGAGGGAAAATTATGATCAGTTATACATCTATCAGGGCCTACACAATCAGGATTTTGTAGAAACTCAAGATAATTTAAATATTCAAATAATTTTTTCCATACAGAATGGAGCAATATTAGCAATGAAGAGGATTATGATCCTATTCAGTCCAGAGCACTTACGCTGAGATACTTAGCACTAAGGTATACTCATGTTATACTTAGTCATACATTGAGTGGGTGGGTGATAACTTTAAAGTTGTGGGGAATGTGGATGTTTTGTATTTATGAAGTATGAGGCAACAGATGCCTATTCACCTAGGGCATGCATTGGCCCAATATTTTAAGCATTAATGTGAGAATAAAAAGGTGGGAATAATTTGTATTGGGCCTTATATGTCCCAGCTAACTAAAAGGATAGGAGTCTTTGGAAGATTATCTCTAATGAGACTATTCAACATTATATTCTCTTTAAGTCTAGATAATATGAAGAGCGTTCATATGGTGACTAAGTCACAAGCGTCAATATGTGATATCTGTAGATTGGTTAGAGCTTAGGATAAGTAGGTAACTATTAAAGCATATAGGGATCACCCCAATATATTAAAGTAGTAGCCGAGACCAAATTCTGCTCAGTAGCCAGTAGGGATGGCTCCTTAGAGAGTATGAGCTTGCATAAGAGATCATCGACACCTCCACATTGTGATTAGATGAAGAATGCTCAATTGGAGAAATAAACAGGGTAGATCTTAGGAGCGCAATGCACTATTGAGGATGGATAGTAGGAGATGACGAAGTGAGTAACATGGCTAGAGAAATAAAATAAATGGATGGAGGAGGTTTTGCTCAAGATTACAAGACACCTTGAAGTTAAGATATCATTTCCATTGACTAGATTTGCCACATCATCATTAATTATATAGCAAACGAATGCTCAAGGTATTATATAGGTAGCCACTAAGAATACCTAAACAATGATGAACACCAACAAACTGATGAACACATAAGCGAATCAGGATGCCCTAGTGTTTTTGTTTCTTTAATTTTCATTTTTATTTTTCTATTATTATTTATTTATTTGTTACTTTGTTTTGTTTTATTAGTGAGTAAGGTCTTATCCCTACCAAACCTTTTTTTGCATTGTTATTACCTTATATTTTTAATCTATTTGTCATCTACTTTCTTTCCTTTTTCTTTTTTCCATTTCATCCCCTTTAACTTTATTTTACAAGGATTACCATACTTAATTTATGATGGGAATTGCAAAAAGTTCATAATTGTATATATTATTTTTCAAGGAAGTACCAAATTAATATTCCTTTCTCGCTTTATATTTCTTTGATATTATATTTTTCTATGTTTTTATTACATACATTGGGGAAAATGTGCATCTTTAAGTATAGGTAAGGGTTATAAGAAAATTTTAAAGAAACATTTTCAGTTTTGGGTCAGTTGTTAGCTTATTATCGTCCTTATTATTCGTTCATATTAATTAAAATCCTAATTTAGTTAACATATGTCCAAAATGATTTATATTATTGTTAATTACTGAGTTGAGTTAGTATGCGAAAGGATAACCTAGAATATACTTACTTTATAAGCAGTATTATAAGTGGTCATTGAGATAGTTGACCTGAATTTGATCAAAATGCAAATTGCATTTTATTTACCCATATTAAGCCTAAATGTGAGCGTTTGATCCTTAGAACAATGCATTATTATATTATGATTTAATATTCTTTGTTTTGTGTTACCATGTATAGTTGAATGATTCTAAAATTTGCCTTTATTATTCATGTTGAGATCTCATTGTCAAGCTAGATGAATTAAATGATAAAGGCACTTGGATTTAAGCAATTGTTTTAGCCAATTTTCCTTTCATTATTAGCTACCCTATTTTATCTCTTAAGAGCAACCAATTTTGAGATTAGCCTCTTCTTTGATGAAGAATAGCTACGTTAAAAGCCAAATACTAATTTTTTAAAAAAACTTCATCTATTTTTAAATATTTGCATTGACTTGATCGCATAAAAATTGGATTATATTGAAGAATTTTAAAGACAAGTTCCATTATGCTTATGATTATGGGTACATACTAATTATTAAATTTGTTTATTCTCAAGTGCATTACTACTACAATTTTATAGTCTCTACAAATTTTCTTAAAGTTTAAGATTGAAAATTATTTGTTACAAGCATATCAATTGAAAAAAATAAGAAAATTTGTAATCATTTTTGTATAGCGAGGAGAATTATTAGTATGCTAGTTGAAATATTTTCTTGAAGGACCTATGTCGTGAAGAATCAAGTTTTGTGTCACCTTGTTTATGTAAATTCCCTTTACCTCGCTACCTTTTTAATTATTATTTTTATACCTTTACCCAAGCTCCATTACATCCTATTAAAAGATCTACTAGTTTTTGCTTCTAGTTCATTTATTAGTTATGAAGATGTGATTTTATTGCAAGGTTATGATTAATACTCCTTCTATGTATTTTTTAGAGTTCTATTATATTTTCAACCGTAAATACTTTGAGCAAATTGAATAAATCCTTTAAGAGGGTGTGGAATTTTATGTTTTTGATTTCAGAAAGATTGTCAATATGATTACTATACAAATTAGTTTGCGAAAGTTAGTTCTAAGATTGTTTTAAAGATGAATAAAGATATTTATTAACACTTGTTAAGCTAATACACCATTATAATGACAAAGGTATTACAAAATCCAAAAGAAACAATAGTTTGTTACAACAAGCTTAAGAACTATATCTTAAAGATTCCATCTATTTTCCATACCTATAGTGATGTTGTTATATAGATTTCTAGCTAGCAAGAGTTCTCTAATCCAGTTTAGAGTGTTTTCTGTCAGTATATGTTCTTCAGCTAAGGTCCCTTTGTATAAACAATTGTGCTTTCTCTCTATATTATGAAAGTTATGGAGATAAAGGTAGATTTGAGGACTACTCCATCCTGCTTGAGATAATTTCCTTTATTGATTGCCTATGAGAGGTGATTGAAAATTATTTTACTTATAAAGATTTAAAAGTTTTAACTGAAAGTGTATGCTATAGTTGTAGGTAACATTAGCAAGTATGGGTCGATCCCACGAGGATTGTAAGTACTAGTATTAGCCAATTTTCTACTATCTAACCATCGAATCAGGCTTTTGATTAAATTAAAAATTAAACTAAGATTGAAAAAATAATGAACTCAAATAAAGAAATACTATGACAAGTCTATCAAATAAATAGTATCTTGGTGATCAATCCAACTAAGAATTCTTATAAACTAACCCTTTATCATTCAATTAAACTATTAATTATTAGACCCTAAAATTTCCTGTCTTATGTTAATATCTTTCTCAACACTATTAATGATTAACCATCTATTGATTAACTGAAATCTCTTTTATACCCTTAAGATTACATTATTGATTCGTGAATTTTATTATTAGGTTCGATCATAATCTAAAGGATTTATGTCGACCTATCTCTAGGTTTGCATGTAACTCCTTCCAATTATTTTGAATAAATGGATTTCTCAATCTTTATCATATGAAACCAAATAATGGAATAATATTTCTTATATATTGGTTCAATAATATAATGCATAATTGAATTGTAATACATCAATTAATAAAACTAAATTTAATAAAAGATTAAATCATATTGTCATCATAACTTAGGGTTCATCACACCTGAGCATTAAACAATTTAGTTCCTACAAATAGAAAACAAAAGCAATATCAAATATTCAAAAGAACAAATATAAATCAAAGAAATCATATTCTAAATCTCCCTTTTGTCCCTAATGAATCTTCTTGCAATTTGGATTGAATGATGCTCTCTATTGAATCTTTTGATGCAATCTTCATGTTTTTCTTGTCCTCTACTCAGAATCGTCTCTTTTCTGTGTTTGTTACCACTAGAAAATGCTTCTAATCTCACCTCCTTATAATTTGCCTTTGATAATATCCTTTTATAATAAAATGTAGGGCTTTTAGGATATACACTATCACTTACACATTCGCGTAAGTGACCTCGTATCTTTTAAAACACCTGAATTCACAATTTTACATGAACATAGTGACTTACATGGGTAGCATACACATTTTCAAGTTTCCACATACTTACATTGACTTACATAGTCACTGTACACAACCGTATATCTCCAAGTTGTTTCAAATCCTCATCTTATTCCATAATTTCATCTAAATTATTCTTCTTTTGGTCCATGAAGGCAATTATCTCTTACAAACATACCTAAAACAAAATATGGGCATATAAATATAATTATATAGTCGTCTATCAAACATCCCCACATTTAAGCTTTTGTTTGTTCTCAAGCAAATCATAATCTAAATCATCAATCTTACAAACATCCATCCCTTATTAACCTCAACCTATCCATACACACTTTAAATCCTCATATCATATTAGTCAAATTAACATACAGCTAGATTCAAGTCATTACAAAACCAATCTTTACAAGTCAATATCAATAGCAATCACATAAGTAATCTTTTTGAAATCGAACTTACAAACTTTTACATCCTCACTAAGGATTCACTCAATGCACTCAAAATGTTTAGGATGAATTTTGTAAGAACTCTCAAATTAAAGTATAGAAGGATTTTTAACCATAAGCTTACAATAAACTCATATCTCCACCACTTAATGGAAACTAGAAAAAAGAATCAAAAGTTCTTAATACAAGGTTTTAATGAGGTTTAGCTTAAGGTATGATAGGGATAATAAAGATAGTGATAATATTGAAGGGAATTTACATAAAAAAAATTACATGCATAAAAAAAATTACATGCAGCTTAGTTCTTCACAATATAGGTCCTTCATACCATAATTCCATTGGTACCATAACGTTTTTTTCTTTTTTCACTTATTATGCTCATAAATTTTTTTCAATCAATCATCATATACCACCAATTAAAGAAATGTTTGACCTTTTCAAATTTTAAGCTTCAAGCAATCAGGTAAATGTAAATATAACCTTCAAGGTTCAAAAATAATAAAAAAAACTTCAAGAAAAATAAGGTAAAGGATAATAATGTGGTTATAATCAATGAAAAGGCTAAGTATCAAAATTGGTTACTCCCAAAGGGTAAAATATGGTGAGATAATTATTAAGAAAATAGACTAAACAAATGGTTGAATCTAAATGCCTTTATCATTTCAATGCTTCTAATTTAACAAATGTGGTTTCAATATGAATAATAAAAGCAAGTTCTAGAATTATTCAATTATGTATGATAACAAACATAAAAGAATGAAAGAGCTTAAAATAATGATGTATTTGCTCTTAGGCTCAAAAGTTCACAAAAAAGTCTTATGTGTAAATAATATGCAATTTTTATTTCAAATTAACTATTTCAATTATACTAAAAAATTATGTTTAAAATCAAGTTTATTCAAACTTTCATCCTTTTTCATAATAATTCAATTCAATAGTTAATAATGATCTAAAGTATTTTGGATAGATTTTAACTAATTTGGGATATAATAATATTTAACAAAAAGATTATAGTAAGCTTAAGAAATCCTTTCTCCACACTCAAAATTTTACATTGTCCCTAATGTACACAAAAAGTAAAATATCAGTAAAAACACAAAACATACGAAAGGATCCGAATTGGTACTGCCCTAAACTATAATAATTATAGAGTTTTGAATTGGATGAAGCATCCATCCAACATTAGATACAATCATCATCATAAAATATAAACCAAAAGGGATAAAAAGATAAAAGAAAATAAATAAGAAACATGGAAATAAAAATAACATAAATGAAAATAACATTGCATTAACATTGAAACAAAATAAAATAACATTTGGAAGAAAATAAGAAAGATACACAAATAATGAGAAAAAAGAAAGAAGAAACTAAAATTAGCATCCCTCAATCCTGCTATGACTCTGGCATATCTGTCGATGGAAGGTCCTTAGGACGTATAGCCTCAAACTATTATGCAACTGAAGATGATCTAACCACCCTAGATGGTGGAGATGGAAAAGTCATTTCAAGATGGCCCGCCATATGCATCAATAGCTCTGCCATCTATTTATTATAGGTTTCGAGCTGCCCTATCCACTCTACAATCTTTGCCTATTGTACTAAGATAGTATGCTAAATACAAAGGATCTACCCTATGTGTTTCTCCAATCAAGCTAACTTCTGTTAGTCCAGGTATGATGTTGGCATCATAGTCACTTCCACACTAGCATCCTTGTGTGCGACTCCTCCCATTTGGAATGGCGGTGAGTTCGATTGTGGTTGATACTCAGCTATTTTTTACTTTTTGTCTCCTCCAGATGCAGCTGACTCATCGAGAACCCTAATCAGGTGATAGATGTCGTATAAAGTCTGACATATATCATCCAAAGTCGGATGAATTCGGTTAATGCACCCCAAATGTATTATCACCAATTCACTCATGCTCCACAAGTAAAACATGTCCATATTCTTGATAACCCTATAGTTATCACCCTACCCGCTTAGAGTATGACTCAAAATGCCATGTATTTATCTGAGTTCTAAGTGTCATAGAGATGATGCCTTGGATCTGCTTAAATTGTGGTCACCATACTTGCTGATAGTGCTCCAGAATTGGCTAGAAGACATCCCATATGGGAATTCTATCTATAAGGCTACATATTATGGAATTCCCATAAACTTTGGGTTATACAACCCCATCGTGTCAGAGAACTTTGAATAGTTCATACGGATCATCTCCCCTAACATCCAAAACTGGATTGTGTTTGGTCGATCCTAGTCGTAGCAACCTTTCTCCATAAAGAATGTAGAGAGCATCTTGAGTGTTTATTCCCAATACAAAGGCTCCACGATCTAACAAAATTAGGAATATGATCCAAAGTTGATAATGTCATGAACCTTTGAACTAAGCCTACTTTCCCAGCACCTCGCTATCATTGCTTCGGTCGGTCTCAAAATTCTTCTCCTTGAGTCGTTGATATTGCTCCTCGTATATTGTGGCATTGAAGAGTAACATCAGAAATCGCTCTGGTGACTAGAGTGAGCGAGCTACCCTCAAGTCTCTAAAAGGGCCCTTCTCCTTGTTGTCACTTCTATGGTGCTTCGTTTTCTCATCATAGTCCCATCATTATGCGTGAAAAATTTAAATAAACATGATAAAATAGCAAACAAAACACAAAAATAATCGTTTCCCCACACTTATTTCTTATGCTCGCTAAATTGTTAGAACGTGAAAACATATTAGAAAATGCAAATTAAACACATAGAAAAAATAAAAAAAAAGAACAATCTAACCTAAAAATAAATAGATCATAGACAATAAAATCAACAATATCAATCCTATAAAAAGTATCATCAAGATCAGTCCCTTTTAAAGCCTTCAAAATGGTTAATTTCATCTTCTCATTATCCGCCCAAAAGGTTAAATTACCTACACGCACATTAATTAGCACCTTTTCAGTAGTTGTAAACAATCTCCCCAAGATGACAAAGAACTCAATTCTATAATCTATCTCTATTATCAAAATTTTGAAAGAAAAAACTAGTTTGATTACTTTAATAGGTAGGTCTTCCCATTCCCTAATTGGGTGCCCAATAAACCTACTAACTAGTTTGAGTGACACCTTGAGTTCTCCTATTTCAAGCTTCTTAGAAAGAAATGAAGGCATAAGGTTAATACTTATAAATAAATCATATTAGCATTTTTAGATATTAAAAGCACCAAAATGACGTAGAATAACAAAACTCCTTAGATACTTTAACTCCATGGATAAGATGCTCAAGCTTTACCTATTTGCAGCTCAATTATGCTAATACAACATTGTTCTATAGAGAAAAACTCAAAAAACATAATGGATCAGATATTAGACACTAAGCAGATATTACCACTGAGTTTCATTGCCCTAGTTCCACTATGTAGCTTAATTTAGGATCAAGAAACTTAAAGTGAGTTTATCCCTATAATCAAGAGGAAATCCAATAGGAAAGTTAAGAGTACTTGCTCCAAGTTGCTGATTAAATAAATTTTATTTGTTAGAATGTTAGAGGGCTTAACAACCCTAGTAAGTAGACTTTACTAAGGAACTATGTCCACTCAATAAAACCCTTTTTTATGGGCTTTTTGGAAACTAAGCTAAGTGTTTTTAATCTCAAGAAGCAAAATCTTTTGAACAATAGATAGACTACCTTGTCTAATCATCTTGCTTATTATTTTAATAGAATTATTATAGCATATGACCAGTATAAATTAAAAGTTTTTAACTTTATTATCACCAACTAGCTACGACACATAAAGATTCTTTTCAAAATAATGATATCATCTATATTTCATTTTTTTTAAAATGATGTTGTCCAAAAAAGTGATTTTTTGAGTAAATTAAAGAATACTTATTTCAATATAAGGAGCTCTTGGTTGGTGTTAGGTGACTTTGATAGCACTTTATCCCCCTAGAATCTCAAGGCAATGTAAGTCTTAAAAACTACTTAAATGACTTGGTTAATTATGTTTCTGCAATTGAATTGAATGGCTTTAAATAAGAGGTCAACTTCCATATTTAAGAGTAATAAATAATAAGGTGCATGGTTTGTAAGGAAAAAGTTCGATAGAGTTATGGTCAACTATAGTTGGTTATCCACTTTCAAAATTCAAAAGATATTCTTATATTACAATTTACAATATATATTGAGGTAATACTAAGCATTTCCCCTTCATATTCAATAATCACTTGATAGATGAGGGAGGCCTTTAAGATACAATTAAAAAGGGTCAGGATATTGGCATTAATGGATGTCCTTTATATGTTTGCAATGGTAAGCTCATGATTATTGAGTAGAAGCTCAAATTCCTCAATCAAGCTATATATAAAAAATCTTAACTTGGCTTTGAAATAGACTAAAGAGGAACTAGATAAGATTCAGACAACTCTGTATTTGGATCATCCTAATATTTATTTTTCAAGTAAAGGCCAAGAGTTCAATGGTCTACAAAGTGGGATAAGAATAATTCCTTATTTTACAACTCCTTTTGACCAGAAGGAACTTTAATAGAAAAATCCTTTCTACAGATATATGATGGTTAACTTGCTTCTTCCTAGGAAGAGCTCCTTAAAGCTCCTCTTAATTATTTCCCTAAAACTCTAGTTACATAATAGCGCGTGTCAAGTGCACTATAAAATTTACCTGACTCTGTATACTAAAATTTGTAGTTATGGTGAGTTGAGATCGAATCTACAAGGAATGTTCAGTTAATTTCTGTAACGAAATTAATTGATGCAAGGAAAATGTAACAAAATTAATTAATGAAAGGAAAATATAAAAGGGGTTTTTAGATTTTTAGCAATTTAGAAAATAAAATAAAAGTAAACTATCAAAAAAATTAAAACAATTGATCGAAAATGATTACACTGTCGAATATACGAAAGGTTTGGTTCTAGGTTCAATCTCTGCCTAAACAAAATAAAGCATATTTCATCATCCTAATGTCTTTACAACTCTCTTCGAACTATCGATCCGAGACTAGTAGAACGCTCTAAAAATCCCAGTATTTCCTTAGGTTTTATTTAATCAAGATACGATCATTAATTAAACCTAATTATCAAATAAACTAGGATACGATCTTTATATTTAAAATGGAAGAAACATTACGATATGGAAAACAATCAATATAAGTAGTAACCTCACACGTTCAGGTTATCTAACCTAAATTATGTTGTTCCTAATGATACAGGATCATTAGATGCTACTAATAAACATCAAAAGTAACAATTACGAATGACATTCAATGTTTTAGCAATAGGTTCAAAATAAAACAATCAAAACAACGTATTACAATCATTCATCCCAAAACTCGATCAAATCAACACTAACAACATAACAATCCGATAAGAAGTTACAATATTAAAATGATAAAATAGCTTAACCGTGACTTGGCATCGACATCCCCATTGAACCGGCTCAAAAACTTAGCCCTCTATCTCCATCCTCAGGCTATCACTATTGGCCATCATCTCCATCTTTGGTGTTGAAGAATAAAGAGAAAACCCCCAAAAATCGTTGCTGTCTAAAACCTTCCTAAAATAAACAAAGACCACGCCTCTGGTTTCAGTGCCTCCTTCTATCTGTTTATTTCTAATTGTTAGTCTACACTACTGTACTATTTATTTTAAAACACACAGAGGTTTTTTTTTACATCTGCTATGTCTGTGTTTCATGCCTTGCATGAAATGCAGACATATGTGTTAAACGAAAGCGAGTTTGCATTTACATATATGTTTATGTTAAACACATATGCTTATGTTTAATGCAAACATAGTTGCTTTCCTTTTCCCAATTCATTATAGCGCTGTTGTTTTCTTTTTGGATATTGTTATGCTGCACCTTGCTTTGGCCTTTTTCCCCTTACCAGTTGTTGTCGTTTCATGTTCAACTTGTTGTCATTTTCTACTCCATTAAATTGACGTTTTTGTATGGCAAAAACATGCACATGCTAAATTGCTTTCTATGATTCTTCTTCTTTTTGTTCCATTTTTCTTGTCTTCCTCTTGTCTTTTAATTTTCTTTTTCTTGCTTCATGAAGACAAGTGAATATTCACCTTTAGAAAATTGCCCAAATATCATGCTTTCAACTCACTTTAACTTCTTTGCTTCCGAATTATGCCTAAAATCACATATGAGTTAAAGTGAGTTTCTTTAGCAATTCTATAGCAATAATCACTAAGTGTTATGGAATAAATTCATAATCAATCAAGCACCTATAAATTTTCCCCAAACTTAGCTTTTGACCATTCTTAGGTAAATCGTCAAAATCAAAATCACAAACCAAAACTCTTACTCATTTTTCATATTTCCTAAGAATAGAAAACCATAAATAAAGATGAATGACTTTCAAAACCTATAACAAAAACTCAACATTCAAAACTTCTAGTCATGGTCAATCAACATTTATCACCTTAGAAACTGAGTGATCTAGAGGTAGACTTGGAAAAAAGGTGTTTAAACAAGATATTTCCTTAGGTATACTCAAACACTATTTATGATCACAACAATCTATAACTTTACATATCATTTCATTTCTCCACCACTGAAAGTCACTTGCATAATCATGAATCAAAGGACTTTTCTAGGGTTGTAATGTAGGCAAAGGTAAGGTGAGATGTCTTTCGGTTAATGTAGCATAAAAGTCATCAAGCTAGTAAAGAAAAAGTAATATTCAATGAGATATCAAGTGCACAAGTTATCATTCATTCAAAACTGGGTATCGTTAGCTATGAAGAATGCAACAATTATGTTTCATAACTCAATTCAGCTCTCACTCCTTAATCCATATAAACATAACACAAAAAGTGCTCCATCCAAAACCAAATCCGCCTCATATGCAATATATTCAAACACCTAATCAATATAACTTAAGGAGGATAAACTATTAATTAATAACGTTTTACAACACTTGCATTTCCTCCTTGATACTTTTAGTCAAACTCACTTTTTTTCTTTTCTTTTCTTTTTTCTCTTTTTTGTAAATATAAAAGTGATAGAAGACACATCAACATAGGATTCATAACATGGAATTTTAACAGATATAACCAACCCATATGTATGCATACACCCACACTTAGGCTTTTATACAATCACATTCATCAAGAATTAACAAATGCTCCACTAGATTTAAGATTTGGGTAGGGCATTTGGTTAGGCGCATGTAATGTGGTTTATATAAAAGAAAAGCCTAATAAGGCTCAATGGGGGTTAGCAAAGGAAAATCAACATAAATTGGTGGGCTATTTGGCTAATGTAGCTCGTAATCAACACAAATTGCCTAATCATTTTCAAAAAATGCATGTGAAAAAAATTTGGTCTCGAATATAAAATCAACACAAAGTAAAGATGTATATGTCATAAAGGTCATACATAACAAAGGACAATGGCTCAAAACCTCACTGGTTTTTATCTATCACTAGTCACCGCTCTTCTAAGAATAATGCCTATTAACCAATCACAAGACCAAAAGTACATGCTGAGGTTACTATAGATTTTACTAGTCAATTCACACTCTAATTATGACTAAATAATCTTAAAGCAATGAAAAAAAAAGAAAATTTTTGAATTTGTTTGTTTGATTTTAAAAACCACCTAAGAAGCTATATAAGCATCAATTAAGCTCAAAAACATGCATAAAAACTAAGATACCCCACCCTCAGACATAAAGCTTACATTGTCCTCAATGTAAAATCAAATGTAAGAAATGGATCAAATTACCAAAATAGTAAATGCAAAAATATAAATAACAGAAATTAACTTTCCTTGGGTTGCCTCCCAAGTAGCATCTTTGTTTATTGTCATTGGCTCGACCTCCTATTGCGTGCATCAAGTGATATAAGTCACATCCATCAACATCAACACCTCTGAATCCTCCATTTGGAAACCTTCATAATATAGCTTTAAGCGATGACCATTCACTCTAAATGTCTTGTTAGTTTTCAGAATCCTTATCTCTACTGTACTAAAAGGAAAGACATGAGTGATAACAAATGGACCAACCCAATAGGAACGTAACTTACCTAGAAATAGTTTAAGTTTGGAATGATATAGTAACACTTTCTAGCCCACCGAGAAGCTTTTCCTAGAAATCATCTTATCATGAAAAGCCTTCTTCTTCTCCTTATATATCGCTGCATTTTGATATGACTTATTCCTCATCTCTTCTAACTCTTGAAGCTGTAACTTCCTAGGCATTCCCGAATCATCTAAATTTCTGTTGCATCTTTTGATAGCCCAATATACCTTATGTTGTAATTCCACCGGAAGATGACATGGCTTCCCAAACACTAGCCTATATGTCATTTCGTAAGCAGTCCTGTAGACTGATAGTGCATCTTCCAATCTTACAATCCAATCCTTGCTATTAGGCTGCATGGTTTTCTTTAGGATCAACTTAATTTCTCAATTTGAGACTTTAACTTGCCCATTAGTTTGGGGATGGTAAGTAGTGAAAACTTTGTGCATGATGTGATATTTTCTAAACATTGCTTCCATCACCCTATTGCAAAAGTGGTTCTTCTATCGCTAACGATTGGTTTTGGTATCCTAAACCTAGGAAGAATGTTAGCCTTAATACAATCTACAACAATCTTTGCATCGTTAGTCCTGGTGGCTTGGGTTTTCACCAATTTAGAAACATAATCTACTATAAGCAATATATAAGTAAAGCCAAAAGACAAAGGGGAAGGTCCCATAAAATCAATATCCCAAACGTCAAAATTTTCACAGAAAAGCAAAGGAGTTTGTGACAATTGATCCTTACGCACAGGATTTGCAAAAGCTATATGCATCTTTGAAAAACGTTGGCGAATAAAAGCTACTCTTTAGAACTTTACAAGCCATTCTTTTTATTCCAAAATATCCTCAGCACACATATAAATGGCAGAAGGCTAAGATTAAGGATGTTTCATTTTTTGGTACATACTTCTAATAACTTGTTCTGCACAATGTCTCCAAAAATAAAGGTCATCCCATATGTAATACTTTGCTTCACTCCGTAGCTTATCCCTTTAAGTCGTTGATAAAACAACAGGTAATTTGTTAGTAACTAAAACATTGACAATATCATCATAACATGGTGGTATTGCGTTGGCAAAAAATAATTACTCATCCGGAAAGGTTTCTTGCAGGGGGATATCATCTTCTTCCTTAATCAATCAACTGAGATGGTCCTCCACCACGTTTTCTTCCCCTTCTTATCTCTGATTTCCAGGTCAAATTCTTGAAGGAGGAGAAAACAATTACTCATAGAAAACATTTGATAAAAACCTGTATGCCCAAGAAAAGAATGCAATTCCCTTATAGTAGAGGGGTAAGATAAGGAAGAAATAAGATTAACCTTATATTTGTCTATCTCAATACACCTAGTAGATATAACATGCCTAAAACTAGACCTTGATCTACTATGAAATGACATTTTTCCCAATTCAACACAAGGTTAGCTTCAATTCATCATTCCAAGATAATAGCAAGATTCTCAAGGCATTCATCAAAAGAAGAACCATAAACACTAAAGTCATCCATGAATACCTATATGATCTTCTCAACATCCTCAAAAAGAATGTTTACTATACATATTTGGAATGTGGTGGGGGCGTTGCATAATCCAAATGGCATCCTTTAGTAAACAAACATACCAAATGGGCATGTGAATGTGGTTTTTTCCTAATCTTCTGGTGCTATCAAAATCTTAAAATAACCTGAAACCCATCTAAAAAATAATAATAATCATAAATAGCCAATCTCTTAAGCATCTGATTAATAAAGGGAAGGGGAAAGTGATCTTTACGAGTTACATAATTCAGCTTCCTATAATCAATACATACTTGCCACCTAGTTTACACTCAGGTGGGAACCAACTCACCTTTCTGGTTTGTCACAACGATGATTCCAGACTTCTTTAAAATCACCTGTATGAAACTTACCCACTTACTGTCAAAAATTAGGTAGATAACCCCAGCATTGAGAAGCTTCAGCACCTCCTTCTTCATAACTTCCATCATTGGAGGATTCAGCCTACGCTAAGCTTGCCTTATGGATTTTTCCTCCTCCTCTAACAAGATCCGGTGCATGCAAATATATGGGCTTATCCCTTAGATATCTGCAGTAGTCCACCCGATGGTCTTCTTATGCTCTAATAGCATCCAAACTAACCTCTACTCTTGATTTGAAGTTAACTCTGCCGAAATGATGATTGGAAGAGTTTGCTTATCTCCCAAATAAGTATATTTGAGGTGTGTAGGGAGTGACTTTAATTCCAATTATGGTGCCTGCATATCAGAAGGTAACAACTTCTGGTAAGATTCAAATAGTTTTATAGAAGCCAAATCATACCTTTTAAATGAAGTCTCTAACGATTCCAAAGTAGCTATCATTTCCATCAACTCTTCTCCCATTTTAACATAATTGATGACTTCTACTTCCATTTTTCGATTAAGACTGTTTTTAAATGATCCTTGCAATTTAATTTAAACATTTCCTGTACCAAAAGATCAATCATATCAATAGAAAAAACACAATGATCATCAGGAGGATGTTTCATGGCATCAAAAATATTGAAATGAATCACTTCCCTATTACATTCCATCGTAAGGTTGCCCTCATGAGCATCTATCTTAGTTTGAGTTGTATTAAGAAATGATCTCCCCAATAAGATAGGTATCGGATTACATAAAGTGCCACCATTCATATCCACAATATAGAAATCTGCAAGAAACACTAAATTATTCACCTGCACTAAAACATCCTCAACCACACCATCAGGATAAGGATTAGTACAGTCAACCAATTGTATTATCACACTCGTTTCTTTCAAAGGACCCAAATTTAAAGAAGCATAAATCGAACGAGGCATCACATTAATTGAAGCACCCAAATCCAACATAGATCTATTGATCACAATATTCCCAATTTTGCAAGGAATGATAAACATACCTAGATCCTGGAATTTTGGAGGCATCTTCTTTCTAAATATAGTAGACATTCTCACCCATCATTACTTTTTCATCACCCCTCAGTTTCCTCTTATGTGTACATAGTTCTTTCAAGAATTTGGCGTACCTTGGTACTTGCTTGATGGCCTCAAGCAGTGGTATATTGACTTCCACTTTTTGAAAAGTCTCCGATATCTCTTTGTCCTTCCCCTCCTTGTTCGATTTTATCAATCTACTTAGAAAAGGTGGATGATTAGTCTTAATAATATTAGGTCTTTCAAAATTTACCTTCGTACTCGATGATGGATTTTTTTCCTTTTCCAATTCCTTCTCAATCTCTTCCTCGGTAATAATCTTTGGTGGAGTTCTTTTAGGACCCACGATCTCCTTTCCGCTCCTTATGGTTATGGCAATAACATTCTTTGAGTTCACCTCAGGTTAGGATAGTAATTTTCCTCCACTTTGCGATTCTAGGCGATTGAGCCTCACTGCCATCTAACCCTTTTGGTGTTGCACGTTCTGTTAGCTTGCTTTATCTCCTGGTAGATTTGTTGTAAACCTTGTTGCCACTGCTATTGTATACTTTGTTGTAATTGCTGCATATCCTGTTGAAATTGCAGATTGTTAACAATAAGATTCTTAATAAATTCTTCTAAAGATGTAACTGAACTGGAAGAAGAAGCTCCTTGTACTCTTATTACCTTGGATGAAATCCTTATGCTCCTTATGGCTGATTTGGGAAGTAATTTTTTTGCCTATTCCCTCCATAACTTAAGTTGGGATGGTCCCTCCAGCCTAAGTTATACGTCTGTAAGTATGGGTTATATTGATTTGGAAAGTTTCATCCTACAACATTCACGTACTCTATACTTCCTTCTTGTAATGTCAGGCACTCATCAATTGGATAGCTCGCGTTTGAATATATTCTGCATACTTTCATTTGTTCCTGTCCAACTGTCTCACAAAAGATATTAGTTCATCTACACAATGTTCGATAGATGAAGTACTTACCTTGTTTACTTGTCGAACATCATTATGAGTGCCAAATTGTTATGTTTTAGCGGCCATCTGCTTAAGTAGGATCCTGGTCTAGAGAGGAGTCTTCTCGTAAAGTGCCCTACCGCTCACTACATCAACCAAACTCCTCTCCATCAGTAACAGTCCTACATAGAAATATTGAATAAGGAGTTGCTCCGGTATGTTGTGGTGTAGACAACTAGCACATAACTTCTTGAGCTGCTTCCAGTACTCATAAAGAGATTCTCCGTTATACTGCTTAATACCACATATCTCCTTCCGAATACTTATTATCTTTGAGGCTGGAAAATATTTCCCTAAGAACAACCTCTTCATCTCTAGCCACATATTTATGCTCCCAACTGATAAATCAAATAACTAGTCCTTCGTTGCATCCTTGAGTGAAAACGGGAAAGCGTTCAATATAATCTGCTCGTTCGTCACCCCAGGAGGCTTCATGCTCAATCAAACTACATCAAGCTCCTTGAGATGTGTTCACCCTCACTTGCAAGACCATGAAAATTGGGTAATAAATGAATTAATCAAGATTTTAACTTAAAGGTAACATGTTTAGCAAAATTAGGAAATGTAATGCATAGGGGTCTTTGGGTTAAGTTTGATGCAGCCAATTTCCTCAACAGTATAGGTTTTGCCATAGTTGCTTCAGATTCAGGTTATAGGTCTACTACTAAAGATGTTTTTGCATCTCTTCTTAACATCTGTAGTGTTCTCTCGATCTTGGGATCAAGTTGATTAATTTCTCTATAAGGAGATCTGGTCACTACCATACATCAACACTCACAAACTTTTAAAAGTTAACAAATAATAAAAAAGAAACAAATATATTCACAAAACACCAACTAAAATAAAATACAAAACTTAAACTAACACACTCTCCGACAATGACACCAAAATTTAACAGCGCATGTCAAGTGCACTATAAAATTTACCTTATTCTGCATACCAAAATTTGTAGTTATGGTGAGTCAGGATCAAACCCATGGGAAATGTTCGGTTAATTTCCATAATGAAATTAATTGATGCGAGGAAAATATAAAAGGGGGTTTTTGGATTTTTTTCAATTCACAAAATAAAATAAAAGTATATTATCGAAAACGAATTAAAATAAGTGATCAAAAATGATTGAACTATCAAATATATTTAAGGTTCGGTTCTAGGTTCAATCTCTGTCTAAACACGATCAAGCATATTTCATCATCCTAACGTCTTTACAACTCTCTTCGGACTATCAATCTAAGACTAGTAGAACGCTATACTAATCTCGATTTTCCCTTATATTTTTTTAATCAAGATACGACTATTAATTAAACCTGACTACCAAATAAACTAGGATACAATCTCTAGATTTAGTTTAGTAGCCGTATTACGATGTGGAAAATGACCAATATAAGT
The DNA here is from genome assembly GCA_027568935.1 of Erythroxylum urbanii. Taxonomy (NCBI): domain Eukaryota; kingdom Viridiplantae; phylum Streptophyta; class Magnoliopsida; order Malpighiales; family Erythroxylaceae; genus Erythroxylum; species Erythroxylum urbanii. Next base: position 20,938,626 of record JAOQML010000008.1, read on the forward strand.
AGTAACCTCATACAATCACATTCAATGTTTTAGCGATAGGTTCAAAATAGAAAAATCAAAATAACATATTATGATCATTCAACCCAAACCATAATCAATTCAACACCAACAACATAATAATCCAAAAGGAAATTAGATCCTTAAAATAGTTTAACCGTGACTTGGCATCGACATCCCCGTGGAACTGACTTGGAAACTTAGCCCTCCATCTTTATCCTTATGCTATCACCATCGACCATCATCTCCATCTTTGGTGTTGAAGAATATAAAGAAACTTCCTAAAAATCGTTGTTGTCTAAAACCTTCCTCAATGAAACTAAGACAACGCCTCTGGTTCCAGTACCTCCTTTTATCTGTTTATTTCTAATTGTTGGTCCACGTTACTGTTATTTTTATTTTAAAAACCCACATAGAGGGTTTTTTTTGCATCTACTATGGTTTACATATATGTTTTCATTAAACTCGTATGTTTGTGTTTAACGCAAAGGTAGCTGCTTTCGTTTTCCCAATTCATTACTGCGTTGTCATTTTCTTCTTGGACATTTCTGTGTTGCATGTCAGTTTGGCCTTTTGCCCCTCATCAGTTGCTGTCGTTTCATGCTCAACTCACTGTCGTTTTCTACTCCATTAGATTGATCTTTTTGCATGGTAAAAACATACATGTTACATTGCTTTCTGTGATTCTTCTTCTTTGTGTTCCATTTTTCTTGTCTTCCTCTTGTCTTTTAATTTTCTTCTTCTTGCTCCATGAAGACAAGTGAATATTAATCTTCAAAAAGTAACCCAAATATCGTGCTTTTGACGCACTTTAACTTCTTTTCTTTTGAATTGTGCCTAAAATCACATATGAGTTAAAATAAGCATCTTAAGCAATTTTATAGCAATAATCACTAAGTGTTATGGAATAAATTCATAATCAATCAAGCACCTATCAGTACAAAAATACAATCTTCCTTATCTTCCACACTTCTCATATCTTTCATTGGGGACGTATTATCTAAAGAGAGTTATATGGCTCACATTGTCCCTTTTACCTATTAAGATGTAAAGAAAGTGGATGTAGAGAAAGTGGCATTCAAATCTAAACCAAATAAATCTCTAGGCATAAATGGTTTAATGGAATGTTTTTTCAAAAATCATGGCATATGGTCAAGGATATAATGGCTAAGGCAGTCCTAAGTTTCTTCAGCAAATAAATTTGTTAAAAGAGTTCAAGAAGATTTTTATTACTTTGATTCTTAAAATTCCAAATCCTAACTCCTAAAGGGATTTCAGGCTTATCTCATGTTACAATTTCATTTATAAGGTGATCTTTAAACTACGAGAAATAAGGTTAAAGTAGGCTATCAAACCCCTAATTAATGGATCATAGGGCATTTACATTAAGAGTAGGAATATTAAGGATAATATACTTATGGTGCAAGAATTATTTAAGAACTATAAAAGGAAGAGATCCCCAAAATGTTATGTAATCAAGTTGGGTTTTCAAAAGGTTTGTTATATGGTTAATTGGAAATTTTTCATTCATATTATAGAGGATTTTGGTTTTCGACCTATCTTTGTAAATTTGATATAACAAAGTATCTTCATAGCACCTACAACATTCTTGTTAATGGTGCCCCAACCATGCTAATCAAAAGGGAAAGAGAAATTAGGTAAGGTAACCCTCTATCCTTATATTTTTTACTCTTACTATGGAAGTAATCTTGAGGCTCACTAAATACACAATTAATTTGGAGAGGAGGTTTATGTTTTAAAAGAAATGTAAGAAAATGGAAATTTGTAGTTTAGCTTTTTGCAAATGATTTGCTCTGCATCTTTCCAGTTGATCCTCAATCAATTAAATCTTTCATAAATGCTATTGAAACCTTCATAGTTATTTCTAGCTTGGTAATGACTAAAGAGAAAATTCAATTCTTCCTATCTTCTTCATCTACTCATTTATTTCCTTGGATAACTTCTCTAACTGGTCTAAAGGAAAACCCACCTACTTTTATATACTTAGGACTCCCCATTTCACACAAGAGACCATCATATACTGAATTCTTAGCTCTAATAATTGTAATTAAGCAAAGGGTTGATAAATGATGCAATTGCTCCCTCTCATTTAGTGCTAGGTTTTATTTTATCAATATTGTCTTGAATTCCCTACACATTTATTAGACATCTCATATTTATCTACCTTCCTCTCTCATTAAGGCAAAAGAAAAAATCCTAAGAAACTTCCTTTGTTCTGATTCATCAAATGCTCCATATGTGGGTAAGGTGGCTTAGAAAGTTGTTTGTCTCCCTAAAGTTGAAGGTGGACTAGGATTTTATCTTATTAAAAGTGAGTAATACTACTAGGTAATCAAAAGACTATGGAAATTGTTATTGGAAAAGAATCATTGAGGATGAAGTGGGTCCATTCCTATTACCTATCCTATTTAGAAACCTTATAGATTATGTTTAATATTTTTAAATTAAGGAGAAATTTTAGGAGATGGATCATAGATTCCTTGGGGAATGGCTTTAGGACAAGATTTTAAAGAAATCTTTTATGTTCTTCAAGTCTTCTTTTTAATGACAGCTTATTCTCACACTTTAGTTCCATAATCCCTTTTGATGCCCCTATCAAGAAGGTTATTTTCTCCAATATCTACAACCTTAACTCATAAAATTGGAATATACTATATACTCTAAAGTTTTATGGAATGATCTTTAATAGCTCAAAGGATAGAATTATATGGGCACATTATTTTGCTGGAATTTTCTCCAACAGGTCCTGTAGGGAGGTGCTCAAGCCAAGACATGCAAAAGTCCCCTAGCTAAGCATGGTCTATTTTCCCCAATCCATTCCTAAATTTCATTCATCTTATGGATGACCATTCAAGAAAGAATATCTATTAAGCATAGATGGGGGGATAACTTAGACAACAATGCTTTTGTCTTATGTTCCAATGCTACTGAATCCTTTGGCCACTTATATTTTCATTATCCTACTTTGATTATCTAATAAGGAGACTTCACACACAAATTTCCTTATACAACTATCTCACAATATGGAAATGTATCTTAAAGTTTATTATCAAAAAATAATGGAGCAACAAGCAACTATATATAAAATTTAGGTTTGCATTTGGAAGAGCAGTTTATGGGAAATAAAAAGAATGAAATGTAAGGATGAATTAGGCCTAGGCAGATAAAAGAAACAACTATAACAACTATTAAGAGATATCATATTAACAATATCTCTTAATAATTGTTTCTTTTGTCTACTTTTGTCTAATTCATTGTCAATCTCTTAATAGTTGTTTGATTGATAATATCTCTTAATAATTGTTTCTTTTGTTTGATTTTGGCTAGTTTACATATATCAATACTACAATTTTCTCCTAAGTAAATTTAGCATAGTAGGAATGGGAGATTTATCAAGCTTCCTTAAAAATCAATAGTATTTTATGGAATAGAGAATGTTATAAAGCTATAGATCGATCCTTATTCATTAGGATGTGATTGAAAAACTATGGATGGTTTCTTACAAATCTTACTACAAGAAGGATGTTATACCCTCCATCTAATTAAATCAAGCTAAAAAGAATAACAAACTAAATCGAAGAATTAAAGGGAAAAGTTGTCTACATAGGAATGTAAAGTTCATTTCCTACTTTCAATCATTCATGATATCATGTAGTAGGTTCCTACATAATAGAGTAGATAACTACTTATGTAAGGGAAATTGATCTAGGATAACCATAATCTTAAGGAACAATATTGATTCTTCTTACTTGGATTCCACTGGACCGAATCTGGGACTCTGATCAAAGCTCCAATTTATGCATACAATAAGAAACTTCTGAGAGGTTGAACAATAATAGATAGAACTCTATAAGGATATAAATGCTCTATATAATAATGAATTTAGGATAAGTGTCCTTAAATGCCCTTGGCGAAGTTAGGAGATGGCCTACTTATCTTTAGTACCATAGTCCTCTATTAAAAGTACTGTAGCATATACCTCAATTCTTTTTAGATAATTTCCTTCAAAAACTTCGCATAAAATGGCATCTAAGCTAATGTTTGGATAAATGGGATGTTGATACTTCTTAAAAATATCTAGGAATTTCTTAAAGTTGTTCTCATTATACCTCTTTTTTAATCTCTAAGGGTATGGAATGGGTGGGACAAAATTTTTGACAGAGAGTTGTGTTTTATGTTACTCCAGACTGTCACTAGATATGGATGAAACCAGTATAGGAGTCATTCTATTCACCAAGTTTGGCCTTTGAATTTCAACCACCCCATCCTATTCTTTAGGCTTGTCCGATTTTCACACTTCTTTTTCTTTAGCGGCTACAACATCAATTGTTTTGCCACTACTCAATATGATGGCTGACACTCTCTCTTTTGGATTTACATATATGTTTTTGTCTTGACCTCTTTCACCAACCACCTTGACAAATTAGTTCACTTACATCTTCAAATTTTAAATAGATATAGAATTTGATTACACCATATTTTCAACTTGGCCTATATGAGACTTAAGTATCTAACTTTGCATCGATGGAAGAAATATAATGCTTAAACATCTCTTCCATCTCCTTGTCTTATGAAGATGGTGGTTATTGAAATTAAGGCCTTTATTGTTGGAACCCAAATTGTCACACAGATTTGCTTGCTGTCGCTCTTTAACAAATTAGGATGATTTCTTCATCCAAGATTGTAAGTATTAGAGAAAGGATCATTCTTGCTATATAGTTTGCATCTTCATAGTAAATTAAAGTAGGCTCGACATTCATCCATGCATAGGAAGGATACTTATACATACCATACTAACAACATGCCTCCCTGTTGCACATATCTTAATTTAAACTTTTAATAAGCTTTTGCTTTTTTGCTTGCAAATTTAGTTGAAGTATCTTGGCCAAGGCTTCAACGATTTCATTTAATTCTTAATGGCTTTTCTTAGAGATAGTCCTCTTACAATAATATAATCTAATATATGAGAGTAGGACCTTTATAGAAAAATTGCTTAACTGATTATAAGGAATATTGATGGTATGGGCATTGTCTAAGCAACACTCAATATCTCTCCCAAGCTTTATAGACTGCTTCTCTTTCTTTTTATACAAAATTTTGAATGTGCATCTTAAACTGGGTTTTTATAAAGAGGAAAGAATTGTAGGATAATTTTATTATATACTTATTTCCAATTCAAAATATAAGTAATATCAATCGAAAGGAACCATGTCCTTGCTCTATCTCGTATGTAATAGGGGAAACATATCATGCACAACTCATCTTCAGTAAGAACATTCAAAGGAAGCTTCTAGATCAAAAAATAAAATTCCTTAATGAAGTTGATAGTATCTTCCCTAATTAATCCATTAAAAGTTGGTAGCAAGTGAAGATAGACTTGATTGATCTCGTAACTATAAAAAAGAAATCAATGTAAATAAAACACTAGGGCTTTAGGGATCACTTGTGAGAAAATTTAACTATTAAGGAAGATTAATTATCAAGGTTAACATAACTATTAACATAAGATATCTATGTCCTATCTCAAGGTTACACAGGTATATTTAATTAAATAATTACCATCAGTCAATGCATAATTAATCTAATCAAATTCATTAAGAAAAGTTAATCTATTAGTTATATAATAGTCTAGGATATCTCTATCACTAAATCTAGAGTGTTTATTCTACTCATGCATAGATTATAATACTCTTTTTAGCACTTCATACAATCCCTATGATTGAATATATGATGATTGATAACTGAGAATAAATTTAGTAAGCCTAAAATGAATAAATTCAACCTAAGAAATAACTAATCATACATTACTAATTAGAAAATACAAAATAAGTTACATTACATATCATAACTATAGATTTAGTTCCTAAACATAATGTAATTGTGATGAAAAACAAGGCAAACTTATCATAAAAGAAAGTAAAGAAGAAAAAGCTAGAAGAAATTTTTACAAATTGCTTCCGAGTTATAAAGAATCTTTCCCTAATCTTGCTTATAAGTTCCCCTTGATGCCAAGAAAGTCTATTCCTGATGAAATTCTCTTCTTTATCTCCATTATTGCTCATTTCTTATGTCAAGATGCTCTATTTTGGCTCCCATTCATTACCCCATATCTCCTATGCCTCTCTATCCCTTTTATAATTAAAAAACCCTTAAAAGATCCAAACACGATGACCAATACAAGTCTATTATGGACTCTAGCCCCATTTTACTTAATAACTCTTTTAGGCCAAAAACTAGAACTTCTCGTCATTAATATGGAGTATCTCTAGCCAAAAATTCTGAAAATATAGATCTAAGATATGGACTCATATTTGACCTATGTTGCCTCGTTAACTTGAAAAATCACGCATTTAGGATTTGATGTTGAGAACTCAAGTCTTGGAATAAACGTGTCCATATTTGAGTCGTGTTTCAAAAAATGGATCCTTGTTGAGTTGTGTTCTAATTTCTTGGCCTAAAATCACGCCAAAATTGCTCTAGCTTTCAAATTCATTCCTTCTCTATTTAGAGATTACAATAATGCCTGAAAATAAAATATAAGTCAAAATGAATACTAACTCTTATAAAAGGAATTATCAAGAAATAAATAAAATATTCTCTAAATCATGCTAAAAACATAATCTAATTAGCACTTATTATTTCCAATAATATTTCTTTCTTTATTGGAGTAGAAAAAATATCTTCACAAAATATACCTTTCCTTACATTATCAAACCTTTGAATTGATGAGCTATATTACTTCTTGTCACTATATTAACGTAATTTTACTATATAAAAAAATAATTATTATAATATATTATATTCTTTAAAAGAGCTAATAAGGATTCAACGTTTCTTGATAAAGTTACATGCTTTGTCATGGTTTGTACCATCTACTTGTTTAGTAGTTCCAACTGATATATTGAGTACATCCTATAATATTAAGATTTTTTATCTTTAGTTGATAGTTATATTGCTCAAAATCATAATTCATTGAAAATATAACGCTCATTCTATTTGTAGTTCGATACCTGAAGTTTTTTAAAATATTCCAATCTTGTTAGATAAAAATCAAGCAATAAACTAAAAATATCAATAGATAGAATGTAAATTTACTTAAATTGAACATATCAAAAGTGAGAAACGATATCTCAATATGATTTAATCATTTAGACTTCTTCATTTTATGTTTCATA
>JAOQML010000008.1:20945918-20957276 GCA_027568935.1 Erythroxylum urbanii
TTTTGAAATAAGAAAATAAAGAAAAATTAGACTAACAAAAGCAAATAAAAGAAAATAAGCAAAATGATGAAAGTGATGAATTTGTTGGGAGTCCGATTCTTTGGTTTAATCTCAGCCTACACCCAATTAAACATACTTCATTAATTTATTGTTCTCAAACCTCTCCTACGAACTAATGATCGTAGATTAACAACAAGCTCTGTTAATCCTAGTTTTCCCTTAGGTCATGTTTAATTAAGAGATGCTCGTTAATTAAACCTAGTCATAGAATGACCTAGGACACGATCTTTAGATTTAGTTAGACAGATGCATGACAAATTAAGAAAATAGACCAATCTAAGCAACAACCATATATGCTCGAGTTATTTATCCGAGGTTAAGTTATCCCTAATGATTACGAACCATTAGTTGCTACAAATGAATCTCAAATATAACAATTACGGATTATATTGAAATTCTAGCTATGGTTTCTTCCACAAACAATCGAATGATAACGAGAATACGATTATTCATACATAAAACCCAAATCCATAAACATAGGATAACCTAAACAATTCCTAAAAGAGAGAAAAAAACATAAAAAATAATGGAAGAAATGCTTAACTGGGTCATCGACGTTGATGTCACCTCCGAATCAATGTCAAAATGTCTAGCTCTCTATGGGAAGATGAGAGGTTTGCCCCTCTTCATTCTCCCAAAAGCTCCCTGTCGGCATTTCAAACTTTTCCCAGATGAAACATAACCTTTCTGATGACAAAACAATGTTTTTATACCAAAAAGTAGGGTTTTCGAGTGAGTTGTCAACTTATCATAGGCGTGACTTGGAGTGTCACACCTATGACACAAGCGTCACAGGTGTGCACAACTTTCTCACGCCCATGTAACTTATGCATGGTCATGAGCAATTTCTTCATTTCTCCTTTTGACGTGTTTAACATTTATCTCATTTTTCTTAGCATTTTCTTGTCTTCTCTTACTTTTAGTCTTCTTCTTCTTGCTCTATGAAGACAAAGGATTGTGAACCTCTGAAAAATGCTCAAATATTATGCTTTTGACTCACTTTAGCTCTTTTGGCTTCCGAATTGTACCTAAAACCATATATGAACTAAAGTGAGTATCTTAAGCATTTTCATATCATTAATCACTAAGTATTATGGAATAAATGTATAATCAATTAAGCACATATTAATTTCCCCTACATTTAGCTTTTGATCGTCCTCAAGCAAAACATCAAATCTAAGATCGTAGGCTAAAACATTTATTTATTTTCCATATGTTCCAAGAATACACAATCATAAGAAAAGATGAATAACCTTAAAAAATCATAGCAAGAATTTAATATTCAACACTTCTACTAATGACTAATCAATATTCATCACCTTCATAAACTGAGCAATCTAATAGTAGACTTGGACAAAATGTGTTTAACTGAGATATATTCATAGGTACACTTAACACCATTCACAATCAAGAAATTACACAACTTTGCTTATAATTTCATTTCTCTACCATTAAGGTTCACATGCAAAATCATAGATCAAAGGAATTTTCAACGTTGTAATGTTTGCAAAGGAAAGGTGAGATGTATTTTGGTCAAGTAGCATGAAAGTCATCAAAGCTAATGAAACAAAAGTAACACTCAATGAAACATCAAGTGTAAAAACCAACATTCAGTCACAATTGTGTACATCAACCATGATGAATGCAAAAACGATATTTCACAGCTCAAACTCAAGCTCTCTCACCATAAACCACATCAAGCATATATCACTCACAAAAATCATTCATAAACAAGATTTTGTAACCATACGGAGTGATCATTGAAAGCAACTTCCACATCACATCCAACATACCCAAATAACTCTTTCATTATAACTTTAAGAGGAAAGACTAATCATAAACAACTTTTCAACATATGTACACTTCCTCCTTGATACATTTATTTAAACATATTTTTTTATTTTTTGCTTTTTTCTTTTCTTTTCTTGTTTCTTTTTCTTTTCTCTTTTTCTTTTCATTTAAAAATTGAAAGAAGCTACATCAACATAGGAATTTCATTGATAAGACATAAAATAACATCCCAATAATTATAACCATCCCACACATATGCATGCCCCCATACTTAGAATTTTGTACATCCACAAACTCAATAATTAACAATTCCTTCACTAGCTTTAAGGCTTAGGTGAGACATTTGGTTAGGTTTAAAGCACGTAATGTGGTTAGCATAAAAAAAGGTTAAATAAAGCTCATGGGTGTTTAATATAGAAAAATTCATATAAACGGGTGGGTTTTTTGGTTAATGTAGCTTGTACAAACAAAGAATGCCTAATCATTTTCATGTTAATGCATATGATAAAAAATGTGGTCTTGAATAGAAAATCAAAGCAAAATCAGGATGTACATGTCATAAAGGTTACACATAAACAAAAGACAATGAGACTGATATAGATCTATCAATATAATAAGGCTCAAAATCTCACTATCTTGTGTCTACTACTAGTCACTACTCTTTTAAAGATAATGCATATTGATTAATCATAAAAGCAAAAGTAAACGCTAATTTTTCCATATTTTTTTCTAGTCTCACACTCTAATCATGACTATATAATCCCAAAAGCAACAGAAAATAGGAAAATGTTTGTTTATTTGTTTATTCTCTTTCTCATTTTGTTGAAAACTTAAAAACAAATAAAAATAAACAACTAGAAACGCACATGCATATAAGAAATAAAAGTGAAAATGTAAAGGAATAGAAATTAAGCTCCCTTGGATTGCCTCTCAAGAAGCGTCTTTATTTAGAGTCGCTAGCCCGACTCCATACTTTCCTCGTGTGAAAAATTATGATCTTCGGGTGTTACAGTTTAAACTTTCTCCACGTGAGGTTTTTTCCGAATAGGGCCTTAATTGATAATCCATCATATTCAGCATATGCCCTATCTTCAAATTCTTAATCTCTACTGACTCCCTACACTCTTGAAATATTTGGAATGTCTCTTCACCCTTTTCTTCCTTGTTCAATTTCTCCAACTTGCAGGGTAAAGGTAAATATTTAACCATAACAACAAATTGGAACTCAGTATTTACCTTCGAGCTAAAATATGTATCCTTTTCTGCTTCGAGATCCTTCTCCACTTCTTCGACACAAGCATTTCCTTGAGTAGGTCTCTCAAGATTATCAAGCTCCTCTTCACTCTATAAGGTCTTTACACTAACATCCCTTGGGTACTCCTCAGGTTAAGATGATTAAATTTCTTCACCTTGTAATTCTAAAAGGTCAAGAGCTTCCATCATCTGGCCCATTTGGCTTACCAAGTTCTGTATGCTCGCTTTTGTCTCTTACTGAAAATGCTGAAGCTGCTATTGTATCCTCTGTTGAAATTACAAAGTATTGGCATTCATAATATTAATCAATTCTTCTAGAGAAGTACTTAAGTTTTGTTGGCTCTTCAAATTTTGGAAACCAGAACAAAATTTCCTTTCATCCTGCTAGAATTGTAGATAGGACTAGGTATGTCATGCCTATGACACAAGTTTCACGGATGTGCACAACTTTCTCACGGCCATGCATGGCTTTCATGGCCATGAGAAGTGTTGCATGGGCATGAGATGAGTCTCATGCGTATGCAACTTATGCATGGTCGTGAGCCATTTCTTCATTTCTTCTTTTGATGCGTTTAAAATTTATCTCATATTTCTTGGCATTTTCTTATCTTCTCTTACTTTTAATCTTCCTCTTCTTGCTCCATGAAGGCAAAGGATTTTGAACCTCCAAAAAATGGCTCAAATATTGTGCTTTCGACTCACTTTATCTCTTTCGCTTCTGAATTGTACCTAAAACCATATATGAACTAAAGTGAGTATCTTAAGCATTTTTGTATCATTATTCACTAAGTGTTATGGAATAAATGTATAATCAATTAAGTACATATCATTAGGGTTCTATTAAGAGTTCTATTAATTTAAGGTTAAATTTGAATGGTTTTAAAACATTAAGATTCTTTTTAAGCATTCCAAAATATTAAGGTTTAACTTGTATTTTGGTGAAAATATTAGGGGTTGAAAACTATACTTGTTGCCTTGTTATTTTACTTGTATAATGGTTATATTACCATTTTCTAGTTTTTTGTTTATGTATTTCCATAAGTTAGGTTAATTCTTCCCATAATTGGGACATAAGATTTTGTGAAAGAATTTGGAATTACTTCTTTTAATTTTGCATGGATATTTAAGTAAAATATGAAGGATTTTATAAAAAGAAATATATATGCTAAAGTAATTACTAATTCATAATAAATAAGGAGATTAAAACCAAGTAATCTTATAGTATAATTTAAAATTTAGTCTTCATTTTTTAACAATGTTCTTCATTAAATATATAACAAATTAATAATCTTAACGTTAAGGTCAAACTAAATAATTTAACTAAATTTAAATTTATTGATATGGCATATAAATGATTCTCTTGTTTACGTCATTTAGAATTATTATATAACATAACAATTTATTCTAAGTTAAGCTTATTTATCTAATAGGAAAAAGGTATTTTTTGAATCCTAATATTTACATTAAAATACTAAATAAACCTTATTTTTTCAAAGTGTATAAAAAAGAACTCCAAGATTTTAGAAATTATATGAGTTTAACCCTCAAATAATGAAATCTTTAACTCCGTTAAGGTTTCATCAAAATATCATATCAATAGTGACACTTTCAGTTCACGTATCCTAAAATTTTCCCAATTCGTCATCATCTTAAGTTATATAAGTCTCTAATATGATCAAGTAATCATAAACCTTATTAATGACCTAATAGTAAAATTTACTAACCTGTTTTGATAAACTTGTCTTTATTATAATACTCAAGCATATGATAGGAGTCATCACAACCATGCTTTCTATGATTCATCTCAAGTAACCAAGTTGTCTCTGTTTTTGTTAGATATATAGTCAATTTTGTTAGAAGCACTAAATAATAATCCGTTCTATCACCCTAAAAATAAAAACATTTCGTCTATTGTTGTTCTTCTAATTCTTGTGGGTTTTTGTTATTGAAATCTATTAGCTAAGTGTTAAATGCATGATTAATTATTCCCTAATGCTTAATGGTTAATTTTTACATTGCATCTAAGATACTTATTTTGATTCATATTTTGGTTTAGGTAAAAGCTCTAGGAAAAAGAACCAAAATGAGCTAAATTCACATCCTTATGTAGCTCTACTTGTTTTTGGTCTTATTTGCTTTTGTTGAGTATAAAGAAGATGAGTTAAAACAAGACAATAAACATAAGAAATAGAGTCATTATAACTTACACACCTGAGTAGAAGTGTATATGTTTGTGTATGACTTACACGACCATGTACACGACTATATAAGTCACAGGAAATATGTACAAACTAAGATGTTGTTTCAACCATCTATGTGACCTACAAGCCTAAATGGAGGCTGCATACCTATTTAGACATCTACATGGTTGTGTGGTTGATTTACATGGATGTGTATCTAACTTTAAAAATTTAACTCCATGATTTATAGTACATGAACATACACGGTCATCTACACGCCTATGTAGATGATCATGTGTAATCATACAATCCTAATTCTATATTATAAAAGGGAAATTAAGAGGTCAATTAAGGAATGTATAGGTTAGAGACACAAAAGGAAGAAGCTTCCTTTCCGGTTGAGAGTTATGAGCAACTAATCTTCTTCTTTCTAGTTCAAAGGGGATTGACTATGTTATTTGATAGATGGATATTTGACTATATTTTTACACTCATATTTGATTTATTTTGCTTCATATTTTATGCTTTTGTCTTATATTTGGTACTTAATTTGTGTTAAGTGTGTATATAGATGATAGTTTCCTTCACAAACGTAAAGGAGAAGAATTCAGACGAAAACACGACATAAAATGAAGAATTGGAAATCTGAAGGAATGCATGGTGGTGCATATGCTAGTGCACTTCAGCGATTTTTCAGAGAATTTGGTGATGCACGATATGATGCACAACTGTGCAAGAGATCATGCATAAAACCCTAAAATTTGTGATATAAAGACATTTTCAGTAGAGATTGAAGGGGGCAATTCGAGCAAATATAAAGGAGGCAATTCCAAACTGGGACTCATTTTTTAGGTGCAATTTTGGTCCAGAGAAGTGGAAAACACAATCATTGAAAGATCCATTGAAATACAAGATCAAGTCTCCACATCGCAAGAACATTTGATAGAAGACAATCAAGGAGATTTAGAATTATGAACTCATTCTTTTCATTTCATTTTTCTTTCAATTTATGTTTGATTTTGTATTCCATCATGTGTAATATCTAATTATTGATTAGGGTAGATGAACCTTATTTTAATACTTTGACATGATTTGATTCTTTTATTAATGTAGTTGGTTGTTTGATATATTGTGATCTAATTACGCATTTTATTTATGTTCTAATAACCTGAGAATATTTTATCATAATCTAATTTCATATGTAGAGACTGAGAAATCCTAATGTGAATAGATCTACCTTAATTAGAAGGAGTTGATTGCCACCCTAGAGATAGGATAACATAAATCTTCCGGATTAGGTTCAAACCTAATATAGGGAATCATAAATCGGTAACGCAATCCTATAAGATTTAACCTAAGTAATTCGGTTAGAGACCTTAGGATTAGTTATTAGTAGACTCAAGATCAGCTATTAGCATACCATAGGAGTCTACACAGTCCAAAACATCAACAAAACAATTGCATGATAAAAGATCAATCTATTTAGAGTTTTAGGGGATTCGAACCTTGATATTAAATTTTGATAACGATAGTTTTCGAAGTGGATCCCACTATCTTTGCATTTATTATTATTTCCCATTTCTTTAATTGTTTTAGTTTTTATTTTCTTTTTATTAAAAATCTAAAATCAATCCTTAGGCTATATAATATGGGAAGGTAAGTACTAGTATCTATAGTCTTCATGGGATCGACCCATACATGTTGGTACTAGCTATAGCTACGCCGACTACTTGCGATTATGACAATATTGACTACAACTCAAAATAAGTCAATCAGGGCCTTAATGCTATTACTCTAGTCATCTCCATTTCCATTTTATTTTTATTTTGCTTATTTATTTATTTTATTTTATTTTATCTCGTTGTATTTATGGCTTATTAATTTAATTATATTTTGAATTTACCTATTTAATCTTGAGTTATGGTTTATCGTAGGAATTACGATTCACTATTATAGCCATAGCTTACAATGGAAGGATGGAGTGGACAATACTTTTATGGGAGCCAAAATATGTCTTCATAAACTATGACATCACTGTATAGGAGAGTGAGGTATTCTCATATGTTTTCGAAAGGTCAACCGATATTTAGGTCGTATAGCGACATTGGTGGGAGTTATCAATACAATAATAAATGTCGAGTACCTATTTATACATGGGAGCAACCGAGTATGTACAATCGACCTCAAGGTGTGCTATATGAGAATAACTACAATTCAGAGTGGAGCAGTTCTTATACTTATGGATGGAACGATTACAATCTAGCTAGATATTTATGGCACCAAGTACCTCCAATTAATGAGCCAACTCTGGAAGATAAATTAATGGAAAGCCTTACCGAAATGAAAGCTGATCGGTGCGCATTTAAGAGTAAAGAAAAGACAAAGGTGGGTTTCATGAATGGAGGGATATTTCAAAAAGAGCTTTTAGAAGAAAAGGAAAGTATTATAGATCGGATAATGGAATGCCTTACTGAGAGAGTAGTTAGTTAATATGAATTCGATAAGAGACTTCCTTCACTTGCATATGATGGTTATAATCTGAGCTTCCAACTATTTCAGAGTGAGGAAGAGACAATAGTTGACTTCATGAATAAACACATATGTCAAGAAGGCAAGGTGGTAATTGCTACTCTGAAAGATATGATGATTAAGTGTATTCAAGAATCTAACATGAGACATCAGGAAGCAGAGGATCGTATATAGAATTGATAGTGCGTGTCAAGTGCATCGTAAAATTTACCTAACACCTTAAAAATTTGTAACTGTTGTGAGTCGGGATCATATCCACAGGGAATGTTCGGTTAAATTTTGCAATGACAATAATTGATTTTAAGGAAATAAAATGGGGGTTTGGGTTGATGCATTCGAAAAAACAAACTAAAATTAAACTAACACAAGTAGTTTATAGCGAATAGTCAAAAATGATAAAAGTGTTAAATATGTGTAAAATTCGATTATTGGATACATGATTAAACATATCTCATCGTTATAATGTTTTCACACCTCTCCTATAGCTATTGATCATAGATTAACAACAAATTCTGCTAATCCTGACTTTCCTTTAGATCTTGTTTAATTAAAACGAGCTTTTTAATTAAACCTAACTATTGAATAACCTAGAATACACTCTCTAGATTTAATTAGGCAGCTGCATTATGAAATGGAAAAGCTTATAGGCTCGGCTTATCTAACATAAGTTATGTTTTTCCTAATGATTTAAGGTCATTAGTAGCTATAAATAAATCGCAAACATAACGATTATGAATTATATTGAAGATTCTAGCAATGGGTTCATAATAAAATATTCTAATGATTGCATTAAGGTCATCTTTACAATACCCAAATCATTCAAGATAGAACAACGAGAACAATCCTTAAAAAGAGATTCAACATTAAACAAAGATAAAATATGTTTAACCGTGACTCTAAGCATTGATTTTGCTTTCAAACTGATGTCGGGAAGCTTAGCCTTCCATGGCATACATGGGTCTCCAAAAATAGTAGCTCTCTATCATCTCTCCTATTCTCGAAACCCTAAAATGCTATCCCTCTTGTTTCTATGATCAACACATTATATTTATACTAAAAACTAGGTTTTGGGGTGGATAGGTGTAAAAAGTCATGGTGTGACTTATTGGCTCACGACCGTGAATGGCCTCATTGAGGCTCATGGTCATGAGCCATGTTGTCATAGGCATGACCATTGTGGTTACGGCTATGACAACATGGTTATGGGTGTGTAACATGACTCACGGCCATAACTTATTTGTTATAGCTGTGAGCTATTATTCATGGCTTTTACTCGTCATCTTCCTTGGCATTTTCGTGCCTCCTCTTACTCTAATCCTTCTCTTTCTTGCTTTATGAAGACAATTGAGTGTGAAACTCAAGAAGATGGCTTAAAGAGTATGCTTTCAACTCACTTTTCTTATTATGCTTCCAAATTGTACTTAAAACCAAATATGAACTAAAGGGAATGTATTAAGCGTTTAAAAGCATTAATCACTGAGTGTCATGGATTAAATGTATCAACAATTAAGCAAATATCAAGTACCCCCACACTTAGATTTTGACCTTCCTCGAGCAAATAATCAAAATCAAAGTCACAAATCAAAACACTTACTCATTTTCCATATTTCTCAATAATAGATAGTCATAAGCAAAGAGAAATAACTTTCAAAACCATAGCAAGAACTCAACATTCAATGCCTCTACTCATGATCAATCAACGTTCATCACTTTTAGAAACTGAGCAATCTAGAGGTAGACTTGGAGAAAATGTGTTTAAATAAAATAGATCCATAGGTACACTTAAATACCATTCATGATCATGAAATTCCACAACTTTGCATATCATTTCATTTCTCCACCATTAAGATTCATATGCATAATCATAAATTGCAGACTTTTTAGGGTTATAATATGGGTAAGGGTAAAGGTGAGATGTATTTGGGTAATGTAGTGTAAAAGCCATTAAAACTAGTGAAATAAGAAAAACACTCAATATAACATCAAGCATAAAAACCAATATTCACTCACAATTGTGTACATCAATTATAATGAATGCAAAAAATATGTTTTATAGCTCAAATTCAAGCTCTCACACCACAAATCACATGAAGCATAAATCATTTAGAAGGGATTAATCATAAAAATTGATGATAATAAGACATTGAAACTATAAGGAGTGAACCTTCTAAAAATAACATCTATCTCATATGCATTATATTCAAATCACCCATTTAATACAACTTTAGGAGGAGAAACTAACTATGAATAACTTTTCAAAACAATTGCATTTCCTCTTTGATAATTTTATTTAAACATTTTTTCTTTTCCTTTTTCCTTTCGTTTTTCTCTTTTTCTTTTTCTTTTTTCGATAAAAATTTAAAGAAGCTACATCAACATAGGAATTCTATTGATAAGACATAAAATGACATCCCAACAATTATAACCAATCGACATATACACACACCCCCACACTTATACTTTTGTACATCCATAATTATCCACAATTAACAAATGCTCCACTAGCTTTAAGGCTTGGGTAGGATATTTGGTTAGGTTTAAAGCAGTGATGTGGTTAAAATAAAAAGAAAGGCAAATAAAGCTCACAAAAGGATCATATTAATAGGTAGGTTATTTGGCTAATGTAGCTTGTACAAGCAAAGAATTCCTATATCGTTTCTATGTTAATGCATGTTATAAAAATGTGGTCTTAAATATAAAATCAAAGCAAAGTCAGGATGTACATGTTATGAAGGTCAAAAAATAATGAGACTGATATGGCTATGTTAGTGATAGCCTGTCGCTAACTACTAAATAATAAATTCCTAACTACCAAACTATGCAGTAAATGGTGAGCTAGGGTCGAACTACAGAGAGCTGGGATGCAAATGCTATTGCAAATATTGTAACAAAGAAAACAAAACACCTTAAAATGATGAAGATGAGACAACTAATATGCAATAAATATAACCAAAAAGACAAGCACAAAGCAAATTTGGAAAAGTGTAATAACAATGGTAAAAAAGTGGGCTAGAGATATCTTTAGGATTCCGGGATGTTCATTGGTCATCGAATCTAAATAAAAGATACTCTCAACATGGTGTTAGCCTATGGACCCGATTAAGCTCTCGAACCCTTAATTTATCTAAAATAGGCAAAACTAATAAGCTCTAGAAATAGCCCCTGAACTCCACTATAACCTAGAATAGGCTCTTTAAATTCAATAGCAAAGATGCATTTGGTATTAAAAAACAATTAACTTGGGCCACCTACTCATAAGCTTGGAAGGTGTAACCTAAAGGTATGGGATCCTAAATTAGTTGATCAAGTATGCTGACAAATTTAACTAACCTATTGCTACCTTCGGGAATCATTATGGACTATTACATACACGCTCAACCCTAGCCTTCAAATTAGAAAATTACCTAAAGGGTGATCAAGCCTATAAGCAATTCCTAATTCATGATATTTATCCTAAATCCCAAACTAACCTAGACCTACAAGTAAAAATTCAAGACAAGTTCAATTTCATTCTCACAATTTCCATCCCTTCACCCTTATAATA
>JAOQML010000008.1:20968577-20978794 GCA_027568935.1 Erythroxylum urbanii
CTTGACTTAATAATTAAACTCCAATTAAAAAATGATTTAACCATAAGATCACCAAATTCATTCAATTCATGCTTACTTAAAGAAAAAAATTCGGGGTCCAACAAATGGAGTGTTCTTGAAATGAGAAAGAACTAAGATTATATGCATGATAATGAATGATAGTTTCTGTTTCGATTTTTGATGCATGAAAGATAATAATTTGTAAGCTGCCAATTGAATAATTTTAAGCTAGAATTGGAGATGATGTTGATGAGGAATTGGAGTATAATTTAGGTCTAATTGAGGTATAATTGATAGATTATTAAGAAGATGTTTTGAGTTTAGTATAAAGATGTAAAAATATGGAAAAAATTGAAGGAATTAGATGGTGAACTTCCGTTTCACTCATCACATAATCGTGGGAAATTCCATAAAGTGAAGAAAATGTTGTTTTGTGTGATTATTGAATGAAATAAGGATAAGTTACTTTACTAAGGTGCATTTGGACTTGATTGAGGCTTAAAATGAACCTGATTTGATGTTGGATAAGTTGGTTAAGTGTTTAATAAGTTTAGGTTGTTGAAAAGATTGTTTGATATCAATGTATCTAAATTTGGAATCTATAAATGTTAAAGGAAAGAAGGAGTTCTTATGAATACTAATGTAATCCAAACGATATGAAGTTTACTTAAGATATAAACCTAATTGCAAATTAGTTATATCTAAGTTATGATGTATGATTAGTTAAGATTTGTGAATAAGGATACATACCCAGGGGCATTGAACATGACATATATACATGTGCATGACTGAATACTTATATGAATGATCAACTTAGTAATGTATACAATATGAGCATGATTAAAGAAGCACGAGTTGTACGTCAGTATCCAGACATTATTTGATCATCGAGGCAATAGCTTATTTGGAGCGTACTGTGAGTTAATGTAATAGGTCAT
The DNA here is from genome assembly GCA_027568935.1 of Erythroxylum urbanii. NCBI lineage: Eukaryota > Viridiplantae > Streptophyta > Magnoliopsida > Malpighiales > Erythroxylaceae > Erythroxylum > Erythroxylum urbanii. Next base: position 20,969,516 of record JAOQML010000008.1, read on the forward strand.
GTTGGCCCCCGAAATTTTTCGTTGAATTAAGCATAATAGTTTATGGAATAAGCATAGAATTTGAATTTTGGGGTCATGATAGAACTATTTTTGGAAGTTTAATTATTTATTGCAATGTTAATATGATTTTATTTCACTAGTTAGTGAAATTAATACATTAAGAATGAATTGAGGCATTTTTGGCATGTCACTTAAGTATAAAAGAGCATAAGCTTATAAGGAAGGGTAAGGTGGACTTTTCCCACTCATTAAGGGTAGAATGGGAAGAGGAAAATGTTGTCTTGTAAATTAGAAGACCAAAACCGTGAATGAAGGAAAGAAGGAGAGAAAAATCGTAAAAGAGAGAAAGAAAGAAGAGAGTTTTCGGTGAAGTTGAGAAAAGAATAGAGTTTTAGGCTAGGTTACATCTTTTCTTAGTCTTAAAGAAATAATTTGTGGTTGTTAAGAAGGGAAAAAGAAAGAGCAAGGGAAGAGCTTTCTTTAGAGCTAAAAATCTCATTATTTGGTGAAGATTCAAAGAAAGTTGAGGCCATATGTTTACAAGTTGTGAAATGCATGATTATGTGAGTTTGTGGTGGTCCCTTAAGTTAAGTCAAGTGAACTTTGACAAAAGGCTTCTCCCGCCTGGCCGCTAGTGGCATGGAGCTCCTTCATGGACTCTCATAAGTTCACGACTACGCAAGACCATTAAGTGGAATTGCAATAGTACGTTCTGTTCACGGCTACACAGGACCCTTAGGAGAAATGTGTTGTACGTTCTGTTTTTGATCCACCCAAACCATTTTGATGTGCTTATGTGTTAACAAGTTTATTGAATGCATGATTTGAATTGCTTATAAAGTGTTTGATGATTTGAGAATTGAGAAATATGTGTTTATGATTCAATGTAAACTATTTCAATGGTTTTGCTTGTTACTAGTTATAAACTTGTCACCCACGAGCTTTTAAGCTCACCCCCCTTTTCGCCCCATCTTCAGGTGAAGAAAATGAGATCGAGTGAAAGAGATTCGAGGCATCACTCCAAACTTTTGCATCTTTTGTGTTTAAGCTAGATTTATAACCACAAGGCTTTAGTTGCATTTTGAGCAAATTACTGTTTATGTACCTTTTTGTATTTTGGGCATTTTGAGATATTGAATTATTGTGGCTGAAAATGCCCACTAAAGCTTTGTAAAAACTTTTATATTTTGATGTTAATGAATTATGTTTGTGTTTTGCCAATGGTATGTCAAATTTGTTCATTGTTTTTTTCAAGTTATTCGTAAGGGTGAGAAATTGTGTCCTAGCTTCGAGGGAAATACTGTATTGATCTAGGCTGAATTGGATGAAGTTGCCTTCTTGAAAATTGTGGATTATTTTTCTAGCTTTCCAACAATATATAGTATGAAATCTTTGGACATTGGAGTTGAGAGATACGAGCATTATAAATGGAGGGACTCTGGAGAGTTTAGTTAGTGATTTAGAACTTTTTGGGATGTGAGGAAGATACTGTAGATAAAACATCTTCTTAAGCACTGTAGACAAAATATCTTCTTATGCACTATAGACGAAACATCTTCTTATGTACTGTAGACGAAACATCTTCTTAAGCACTGTAGAGGAAACATCTTCTTAAGCACTGTAGACAAAATATCTTCTTAAGCACTGTAGACAAAAATCTTCTTATGCACTGTAGACGAAACATCTTCTTATGCACTGTAGACGAAACATCTTCTTATGCACTGTAGACGAAACATCTTCGTAAGCACCGTAGACGAAACATCTTCTTAAGCACTGTAGATAAAACATCTTCTTATGCACTGTAGACAAAACATCTTCTTAAGCATTGTAGACCAAACATCTTCTTATGCACTGTAGATGAAACATCTTCTTAAGCACTGTAGTCAAAACATCTTCTTAAGCACTGTAGAGAAAACATCTTCTTATCCACTGTAGACGAAACATCTTCTTAAGCACTGTAGACGAAACATCTTTCTATACACTGTAGACGAAACATCTTCTTAAGCACTGTAGACGAAACATCTTCTTATGCACTGTAGACTAAAACATCTTCTTATGCACTGTAGATGAAACATCTTCTTAGGCACTGTAGATAGAATCGTCTGGTCCAATTTTGACCCTCTAGATGACAGAATCTATCTTCAAAGTCTTCATTAAAGTTGTATATCTATAATTCCTCTTTCAAACTATCCAAGAATGACCTTAATTTGACATCTCTAGAGGAAGTTATGTCAATTATACCGAAATAGGTTCAATATGATTGAGGGCAAAACCTTGTTTGATTCCTTCGGCCATAACTTTGTTGTCCGACCTTCAAATGAGATGATTCTTGTTTCTAAATAAACTAGAAACATAGAGCTAAAAATGATATTAGGGAATTGAATTTTAATTCAGTCCCTAAGACTTTCAATTTCTGGATGGAATTTAAGTGTAGTATACTGTTTCAGTTAATAACAATCTGAAAATGTTTGGGCCCTAACTTTCAGATTTCTGAACTAGATTGAATGATTTTGGTGTCATTAGAAACCTAAGACAATTGGGAACAAATGTTCTGAAGAAGTTAAGTTGTAATTCTAGTTTACGGTTTCCCAACATCTATTATGAAATAGGAGAAATGACTTTGTTTTTGATGTTTGATTGGTGTGGGCATGCCACCCTCATGGGATGTTGGCTAATGAGGGTAAATTGGAATAACCATGCGTAACAAGCACAAGTACATGTTTTTATGACATCAAAGTTGGGTTCCAGAATCGAGGCCCAACAGACCGCCTTCACGGGGCATACTCCCGAATATCCGGAGGATATTCCAGAGCATATCTTATGAAAGTGGTATGTTAGAGCATTTACATTCATTAATATGGCATCATACATATAAGACAATATTCAAAAGCTCAATTCCTCATTTTATTTATAAAACATAGTTTACATTGTAGTATTTCACTACAAAATCCATATATACAATATCAAAAATATATAAAAGTTTACTACTCTTTTACAATATTCTACATAAATGAGGAACTATGCAAAAACTTTCTATCTAAACTCCTCAGTATCAGTTGTCCAACCTTTAAGCCATTCTTAACTTCCAAAATGGAAAGAACTAGATTTCTGTTAGTTTGCCTTAGGAACTATGTCCCCTTCATACCTGAAAATCAACATTTGCAATTTTGATGAGTTTTGCAAACTCAGTAAGTGAATCATCATCGATGTGCTCGCTCATATCAAACACAAAGCCAGTCCACATTCCAAATTCATAGACAATCATATCATCACATATTTCACATACTCATTTCATAATAATCAGATCAATTTTCTCAATGATTCATAACATCACAATTTAGTAAATTCATGTAATCTTTCACATAATATATGTATGTGTACAAATACAAATGCACATATGACTCACTTTCATTGTTACTTGGTTATGACCGAGTATCTTTTTAAGTGTCCCGTATTTGTTGTAGATATTGAACTCATTTATAACTGTCCCGTATCTATTGTAGATACCGGGCTCATTTTAATGCTGAGCTCGTGGCTCTTTATACACATCTTTTAGCTTTAAGCTCTTTTGTTCACTGGCCACTCCGGTTACAACTTCCTTTATCTAATCATGCATTTTAATGTAATGAGATGCATCAATTCACATTATATGCAATCAATTACTTTCATTCATCACGTACAGTCACTTTCACATTTTCATCAGATTTAAGTCCGGCATTAACATTTTTATTGAGTACACTTATTTTTCCCGATTCACATTCAATTATGAACACTTCCAATGCAATCTCAATTATTAAACTCCTCAGTCCATCAATGTCTGAAATTATCACATTATGATAAATATTAGTTCAATAATTGAAATTTAAGCAAATACAATAAATCCTAGTGAGAAACATCTAGGTTACTCACAGTAAGCTCTAGATAGATATTGCCTCGACGAACTAACAATGTCTGGATGTTGGCATTCGACTTGTGCGTCTAATTCATGCAATACACACAATTGTACACATTACTAAGTCAATCACTCACATAAGTATTCAATCATACATATATATGTGTGTTATGTACAATGCATGCTCAATTGACTATTCTCAGTTATGCATCCTTAAATCATAAGTCTTGATCATTTAAACATTATCACTTGTATAAGTCTAGCTTACACTTAGGTTTATACCTCTATTCTAATTTCATTAATCAATCATTCACCAATGTTATTCTAGAATTTCACCTACTTAGAAACATCACTAACACTTCAAATTTTTTAGAATTCATGTTCATTTATGCAACCTCATTTCATGCTAATCTAACTACCATATTAGTTACATTAAATCTCACAAAATTTTACTCGTTTGTTTTATTACCATTCACTTTATACCATCATACTTGTAGTCCTAACTTTTCCATATTTTAACTCTTTCTTCTAAACTCAAAACATTTTATGCATAGTTCATCATTTAGACTTCAAGTCCTCGTCATTTTCACCTCAATTCCATCTCAATATCATTCATACATCAATCCACAAACTATGGTTTATCAACTATACAAAAACATAACATGATCACTATCATACATAAATTCTAGTTCTTCTCATTTCAAGAACATTAGACAAACACCTCTCTTAAGCATAAATTTCACCTTTATTATACTTTAAATCCCAATCTATTTCATCCACATAATAACTTATAACCCATGTTTTTCGTACACCCAAAACAGAACACAACTGTATCTTTCCTTCATCAAAATTTCTGCAGTCATCAAATACCATTTTCACTATCAATCCAACCCTAAACACTCATCATAAATGTTATGTTACATATATCCCAAGAAGTCAATGATTCACTTACTTGATTTGACTCTAAAGCTCTTCAAATCACCAAAAAACCCTAGCTTTTCATGTTTACACGATCATCATCTTTTAAGAAGGAAAGATTAGGTTTTCTAGTAACAAGATGATGACAATCGAATTTTGTTGAAGTAGTAAGATGTTGGATGATAGCAAAGCTCAACGTGGTGAGGGTGAGAGTGAATGTCGTGAATGAAGAAAGAAAGAAGAAGAAAATAAGAGCATGTAGCAAAAGTGAAAGACAAATAAAGATGATCTTGCAAAGATGAAAATATCGTGGGTTTAAAAACTTGGTCAGTGTTTATGACACATGTCATAATACTTACCACAGAAAGAATTATATTAATGTCTTCTAATTCTTGCACCCAATGTCATTTAATAACTAGTCCATTGGTCTCTCAATTTCTAAACCAATTGTCACCCAATTTTTCATGCCACTTGTCAATTATTTATATTGTCATTTATCAATTTGTCTTACTACTTGACATTTTTCCTAATCCAAAAATACACATAATTTGATAAATCTTCCAATTTCAACAAATAATTCCTAATTCAATAATTGAAACCATCAGACAAAAATTCTAGATATAACAAATCACAATTCACATCATAACTATTTTAAATCGTTCATATCTTGGAAAATGTCAATTGAGTGCATATATAGTATTTGAAATGTTATGGTTGCTAATACTTTACAATTCCAACAAGATGTACAACAACATTTCTAGCAGTTCCAACAAGATATACAGTAGCAACTTAAATAGGGTATACAACAACTCCAGTAGGATACAACGTCTAGACTCCACAACGTGGCAAGCCAAATGAGTAATGGCAGCGAGGATCGACTACCTAGAATTACAAATGAAAGAGGAGCAGCCATATTAACCCAAGATATACCCAATCGACATTAGTGCAAAAACCTCATAGAGTGCTGAGGAGCTTGAGAATTTTGAGAACAATACTCAAGAAATTGCTTGTAAAGAAGAAGTTGAGGAGGAGCTTGAACCAGAAAAAGACATCATTTAGCTTAGAGGTGAGTACTGAGTTCATGATTATTTTTTATACTAACTCTTTACCTTTACATAGAAAATTGGAAGAATTAAATGAGGAAGAAAAAAGAGAAGAGACATTTGAGATCTTTCCAAGAGGATAGGGAAGATGCTGAATATGATGGATGATAAACTAAGGCCTTATCTGGAATAGCCTCGCCTGGAAGTAGCGGTAACTGTAATACCTGAAGATTACTATTTTGTCACGTGAGGAGAAGAAGGAGTCGAGCCAGTGACCCTAAACAAAGGTTCTTCTTGAAAGGCAACCCAAGGGAAATAAATTTATTTTCCTTTACTTTTTCATATTAGTTTTTTTATGCTTGTGTGCTTTTGAATTTGTTTGTTTTACTTGTTTTAACTTTTCAATCAAAATAAGAAAGAATAAAATAACAAAACAAACATTTTCTCATTTTCTATTGCTTCTAAGATTATATAGTCATGATTAGAGAATAAGTTGTCTAAAGAATTTGATAGCAACTTTAGCATGTACTTTTACTCTTGTGATTGGTCGATATGTATTATCTTTAAAGGAGTAGTGACTAGTAGTACACAAAGCCGATGAGATTTTGAACCTTATTTGACTGACACATTCATAACAATCTTATTGTCTTTTGATAATATGTGACCTTTATGACATGTATATCCTCATTTTGCCTTGAATTTTTCTTTGAGACCACATTTTTATCACATGCATTAACATAGATATGATTATGCATTCTTTGCTTTTCAAACTACATTACCCAAATAGTCTACCCATTATATGATTTTCCTTTTTAATAAGCCCCCTTGAGCTTTATTTGTCTTTTCTTTGTGTATTAGCCACATTACATACTTTAACCTAACCAATTGTCTTCCCAAGCTTTGAAGCTAGTGGATCATTTTGCTTTTCCGAACTACATTAGTCAAATAGCCTATCTATTATATGATTTTCTTTTTTGATAAGCCCCCTTGAACTTTATTTGCCTTTTCTTTATGTATTAGCCACATTACATGCTTTAACCTAACCAAATGTACTTCCCAAGCCTTGAAGCTAGTAGAATATTTGTTGATTTTTGAGTTTGTGGAAGTACAAAATTTTGAGTGTGAGGGTATGCATATGTGTAGGATAGTGATAATGTTGTGATGATATTTTACATCTTATTATTGAAATTTTCATGTTGATGTAGTTTATTTTAATTTTTATAAGAGAAAAAAAGATAGGAAAAGAAATAAAGAAAAGAGAAAAGAAAACTCCTAGAGTTGCAATGAATGTGTTATTGGAGTATGTTGAATATGAGGTAAATGTTAGCTTGGAAGGTTAGTTCTTTTGTGGTTTCAGTGTATTATCATCAATTGTATGAGTGATTCATTCGGATTGGTATATGCTTCTTACAGTTTGTGTATGAGAGCTGAATTGGGATGTGAAATATAAATGTTGCATTCATCATAGTTGACGATACCCAATTTTTAATGAATGTTAGCTTGTGCACTTGATGTCACATTGAGTGTTGCTTTGTTTCACTAGCTTAATGACTTTCAAGTTACTTGACCCAAATATATCTCACCTCACCTTTACCCAAATTACAACCTTGAAAGTCCTTTAATTCATGATTTTGCATGTGAATTTTAGTGGTGAAAAAATGAAATGATATGTAAAGTTGTGAATTGTCATGATCATGAATGATGTTGAGTGTATCCGTGGTTATATTTTAGTTAAACACATTTTTCGAGTCTACCATTAGATTGCTTAATTTTTGAAGATGATGAATGTTGATTTATCATGAGTAAAAGCTTGAAATGTTGACTTCTTGCTATGATTTTTTAAAGTCATTCATCTTTGTTTATAGTTATGTACTATTGGAACACATGGGAAATGAGTAAATATTTTGAGTTGATGAGCTTAATTTTGATGTTTTGGCCCAGGATGACCAAAACTAACTATAGGGTAAATTGATAAGTACTTAATTGATTATGAAATTATTCCATAATACTTAGCGATTATTGATATGAAATTCCTTAAGATATTCACTTTGACTCACATGTGATTTTAGGCACAATTCAGAAGTAAAGAAGTTAAAGTGAGTTGAAAGCTCTATATTTTGGTTATTTTTTGAAGATTTATATTCACTTGTCTTCGTCGAATAAAAATGATAAATAGTAGAGCAAGTAAAGACAAGAAAATCAAGATGATGAAGCTACATGGAAATTGCATATGACAGCCCCATGCAAGAATGTGAATTTAATGGAAAGCATCTTGGAATTATGGTAAAACAAAGATGGAAAGCTGCAGTAGGTGGAAGCACAAAATGACAGTAGAAGAAGAAAACAAAAGAACAAAACGCATGCAGCGCTAAGAGAACATCTGCCCAAGGAGGACTAAAACAACATGCAGCACGACAATGTCCAAGAAGAAAATGACAACGCAGTGATGAATTGGGAAAAGTTTGCATTAAACGCATAACATACATCTGCGCTTCATGCCAAATGTAGCAGATGCAAAGAAAACAAGAGTGTGGGTTTAAAGGCATGAACAGTACCAGTGGACCAAAGAATAATTCACAAAATAGAGAGAACAGTAGCGCAGAGAGAGAGAGAGGAGGCACAGTAGAGAGCTGAGAGTGAGTCTTCAGCTGCAATTATTTCAACGAGACTGAAGCATTTTTTTTGGGAGAAATTCATGAAGGGCTAGATGTCTCGATGTCGGTTCAGAGGTGATATCTACGCCGATGACCTGGGTTAAGTGTGTTTCACTATTTTTGTTGTTTCTTTCTCTCATTAGAAATTGATTGTCTTATCCTATGTTAATTGATTTGGATTTTGTGTATGAATAATCATATTCTCATTATTGTTCGGTTATTTTGTATGAACCCATTGGGTATTGAGAAAAAAAAGATTTTAATGCATTCATTGAATTGTTTATTTGCAAACCCATTGCTAAAATTTCAATATAATCTATAATTGTTATGTTGAAATTCATGTGTAGCGACTAATGATTCGTAATCATTAGGGATAACATAACCTATATTAAATAATGAATTGTGTGTGGTTGTTACCTTGATTAATCAATTTTTCTAATTCGTAATGCTACTGCCTAATTAAATCTAGAAATCTTATCCTAAGTTATTCGGTGGTTAGGTTTAATTAACGATCATATGTTGATTAAACACTACCTAAGGGAAAACTCAGGTTAATTATTAACCTACGATTAGTAATTGCTAAGAGAGGTTTGAGAACAGGAAATCAATAAAATATATTTAATTAGGATATAGGCTAAGATTGAACCAAACCCCTACCGAATTCTCCACTTTTATCATTTTTTACATTTTTTATTTAATTTGTTTTTATTGTTCTAGTTTCATTTTATTTTCTCGATTGAAAGATCCAAACCCCCCCCCCCCCTAAAACCTT
>JAOQML010000008.1:20997800-21010170 GCA_027568935.1 Erythroxylum urbanii
CATAAGTGGGTCATAAGTAAGCTATGAGCGGACTATGATCGGGCTAATAGGGTGTGGGCTGAAAATGGGCTGACTATAAGTAGATTATAGGTTAGCTTTGCCCGACTCAGTTCGTGACCTGGCTATTATTTCTAAAACAATGTCAAAAATTTTTTATTTTAAAAAATAAAGAATAGTTGTACTACAAATACGTTGAATCATGGACTGATTAGATTAAGAGAGTGGTTGAGATTGATGGAACATAAGAGGCACATTAAAAATAGGCTCAGAAGATCTCAATTTGGACTAACCCATCTCGACTGACCCGATCACAGGCCGCCAATACCACCGTCCCAATTCCGATACCCAATTGAATCAAATTTCATGTCTTAACTTTGTATCGGCTCGGATGGCAAGGCTCCCATTGCCAACCCCCTGCGTTAACCCAATCATTATTTAGTTTTGTACACGGAAAATTTTCGTGATTATCTAACATTGGGACGGGGGTCAAATAGGAGCGAGATAAGCCAGCGTATACTCAAAACGTCACTCGACTCTTTTGAGATCTGTGCGCGAGTCTTTCTCGTTTCCGTGAAAAGAGAGAGATAGACCATGGCGATTAGGGTTTTTGTAACTCTTGTTATAGTTTTGGCGGTGATTAGCCGCGCCTTCTGTATTTACGAAGATCAAGTAGGCCTCATGGACTGGTGAGTTCCCTAAGAGCAAGTTACTTTTGTTTCTTGATTGTTTGATTTCCCTAATTGATTTCGTTTCTTTAGGCATCAGCAGTACATAGGGAAAGTTAAAGACGCTGTTTTCCACACTCAAAAGACTGGTCGAAAGCGTGTTATTGTTTCCACTGAAGAGAATGTTATCGCCTCCCTTGATCTCCGACACGGAGAGATTTGTAAGCTGTAATCTAATCTTTACAATATTTATCGCGATGTGCTCTATTTTTTATTGATTTTGAATTATGTACAGTTTGGAGGCATGTTCTTGGTGGGAATGATGTCATTGATGGAATTGATGTCGCAATGGGAAGATGTAAGTACTCTGTAGAGCTCATTTATAATAATGGTTGGTGTCTTTATTGGGTTGGTATCCCTAGGCTATTAACTCTGTGGTTTGTTTCGTGCGCATACTTGGTTCAGTGCATTTCGATCACAGATTTGCAATGCTTTTACTTACCTACATCGTTCCCCATATTGTTAGTTTTCCTTGAGATCGCTTTTTGCTTTCTAGTTTCTCTTTTTTTTCTTGAATTCTGTTCTCTTTTTTTTAAAAATATATATATCTTCAGATGTGATAACGCTTTCATCTGGAGGAGGTACTTTAAGAGCCTGGAACCTGCCTGATGGACAGATGGTGTGGGAATCTTTTCTTCAAGGTCCTATCAACTCCAAGTCAACATTGTTGGTGCCGGTTAGTACTGAAAATTTCAAATATTTATTTGGCCTGAGAAAGTGTACGTTTGTCCAGTGTTCTGCAAAAATGCAGGATTTGCCATTCTATTGTTTCCTACGTCTTCAAACATTTTTAGTTATATAGGGAAGACAATAATCTGCATTCACACATGATAGTGAAATTCTACTGACGAGTGTTCTTTTAGTTTTGAACTTGGTGCTTCTTCTTCAAGAATTTTGAACTTTGTTTTTTTTTTTTTGTTGCAAAATTTGCCTTCTAAATCTACACCAAAATATCGATAATTAATATTTCACTGCATTCTTCAGATCAACTTGAAAGTTGATAAGGACAGTGTAATCCTTGTATTTGGGAAAGGAAGTGTCCATGCCGTTTCATGCCTACATGGTGATGTTTTGTGGAAGAAGGATTTTCCAGATGACAGGTTTGACCGATTTAATTGGTTTCTTTTCACCACTTTAACATCACATGTCACTTATTGGTCTCTAATCACCTTATTTGCAGTTTTCAGGTCAAGCAAGTAGTTCAGCCTGTTGGCACTGATAGTACATATGTCGTGGGTTTTGCTGGTTTATCCCAGTTTCATGCCTACCAAATCAATGCCATAAATGGGGAGCTAGTAAAACACAGGAGTGCAGTTTTTTCTGGTGGGTTTTCGGGGGAAATTTCTCTAGTATCAAGCTTTGCACTTGTGGCGCTTGATTCCTCAGGTTCAAGTTTGATAGTGGTTAACTTTCAGGATGAAATTAGCTTTCAGAAAACAGACATCAGAGATCTGGTTAACGATTTCGTAGGCATGGCTGTTATTCTACCTTCAAAACTCAAGGGAATGTTTTGTCTGAAAATCAATAATTATGTGGTATTTATAAGAGTGATAGATGAAGGTATGCTGGAGTTGGTAGATAAAATCAACAGCAGAATGGCTGTGAGTGATGCCCTTCCAATCTCAGAAAGCCAAAATGCCTTTGCTATTGTTCAGCAAGGAAGTAGTGATATTCACCTGTCAGTAAAGCTTGCTAATGATTGGAATCTTGATTTGCTGAAGGAAAGTGTGAAGATGGACCAGCAAAGGGGTTTTGTTGATAAGTTTTTCATAAATAATTATGTCCGAACAGATAGATCCCATGGTTTTAGGGCTTTGCTTGTCATGGAAGATCATTCCCTGTTGCTAGTACAACAAGGAGAGGTTGTCTGGTGCAGGGAGGATGGCCTTGCCTCAATAATAGATGCAACCACATCAGAACTTCCTGTTGGGAAGGAAGGTGTGTCTGTTGCAAAAGTCGAAGAGAATCTCTTTGAATGGCTTAAGGTAGTATTCTCTATTTACTTTGGAAAGGATGTTTGTGAGTAGTTAAGTTGTTCAAAATTCCATAGATTCAATCATGATTAGTTTTAAATTTCATTATGATTGCATCATACTTCTTCCTTAACTTCTTCCAAAGGAGACAGGAAATTGTGATGAAGTGGAAATACATATAATATGTCACTAAACTCAGCATTATCAAACAAAATCCTGAAACAAAAGTAAAAAGAGAGGACGGCATTATCTTGAAACAATCAAAAGCTGATTTTTGCTTATGGAGATTACAAAAGTAATTCATGTGGTCTTGTTGTTCTCATTATGTTCTCAGCTGAGGACTGGGTTTTTCAATGAATTGTTTGTGAAATCTCCTAATTTAGTGCTATATCGCATTGTATTCCATAGAGATTTATATCCGAAAAATTAGCATAACATATGCAGCTCCCATTTCTAGTTTTTGCTTTTGATTCAGGGAGTCTTTTAGGTGTTAATGCCATATAAAACAACCATTTTCAGATTAGGTAAGGACCAATGTTTATATTGCTGGAGTTTTTACTGGACAAGATAAATGGTATGAAATTTTCATTTTGCATCTTGACATGAGTATATTACACAGCATTTCTTATCTTGTGTTGAGATGTTGAAGGACTACTTTTTGTTGTCAGGGGCATGTATTGAGACTGAAGGGCTCCTTAATGGTTGCAAACCCTGATGATGTGGCAGCCATACAAAGCATGAGAATGAAAAACTCTGAGAAGAGCAAAATGACGAGAGACCATAATGGGTTCCGCAAGCTGCTCATTGTGCTTACTAAAGCTGGCAAATTATTTTCTTTACACACTGGAAATGGCCGGGTTGTCTGGTCATTATTCCTTAATTCTCTTCGTAAATCAGAATCACATGAAAAGCCTGTTGGGCTTAATGTGTATCAATGGCAGATTCCCCATCACCATGCTATGGATGCGAATCCATCTATCATGGTAATTGGCAGGTCCCATCCGAGTTTGGATGCCCCTGGGGTGGTTTCTTTTGTTGATACTTACACAGGGAAGGAGGTTCGTTCTATGAATCTTGTTCACGCTGTTGTACAAGTGATTCCACTACCTTTTACAGATTCAACTGAACAACGTCTTCATCTGCTAATTGACTTTGATGGGAGAGCACATTTACATCCTAAATCCCCTGAAGCTATTAGTATTTTGATGAGGGAGTTTGGGAATATTTACTGGTATTCAGTTAACAGTGATGATGGAATCCTTAAAGGACATGCATTGAAGAGGAACTGTGGTGGTGAAGTTGCAGATGAGTATTGCTTTGAAGCCAGGCATACATGGTCAGTTATATTGCCGTTGGAGTCAGAAAGGATCATCAAAACTGTGACTAGAAAATTAGATGAGGTATATATTATGTCTTTATATCTTTTGGCAGAAATGCTATACTGTTTGTATCTTTGGTAATAAATTAATCAACAATAACAACCACAGCAACAATAACATCAGATTCCACTTGTGATAAAAATTGAAGAGTTAAAAGCATGAGTGCCGTCTGAACTAATTCCACTTCAGATTGCACTTGTGAAGTGTAACTAAAATATTTTGGTGGTTGCCTAGTAGAAGGGAAGCTTATTGCAGTTGTAGATACTCCTGTAGGGAAACTGACTATTTCCATATTTTTCAGGTAAATGATCATAAAAGTTGCTTTGTTATACATGTATCTGTAAAACAAAATGCTCTAAAACCAAAAGTTGAAATTGGAATATTACAATTTTCCTTGAAATCAGATGCGAGTATGGGATTTAATTGTTTTACCAAATTTTTTGTTGATTTGAATGGCTGAATGCCTTTTCAGTTGGGAGATTGCATACGCTGGCTTAATTTTCCAAACATGCAACACGAGACTTATTATTAGTCAAATGGTTCAGAAAGCATGGGATGTCTTTGCAATAAGATGAATATAAATGCGAACACTTCTCGTGTTAGATAGTATCATGATCTATGTCATTCAAAAGCTAATCCTTTTATGTCTGCAATCAAAAAATAAGTACGTTATCATAGTAATTGGAACATTCTTGTGACTGAACTTCGCGAGCATTCTCTAAATAGCACATGTATCTTCATGTTTAATTTTATTTATTTGATACCTATCATTCTGCAGGTGGTTCATACTCAAGCAAAGGTAACAACTGACCAAGATGTAATGTACAAGTATATATCAAAAAATATACTTTTTCTGGCTACTGTTGCACCAAAAGCTACTGGTAATATTGGATCAGCCACTCCTGAGGAGTCATGGTTGATTGCTTATCTTGTAGATACTGTAACTGGTCGTATATTGCATCGAATGACTCATCATGGCTCACAAGGTCCCGTACATGCTGTACGTTTCCTGTTCATGCTGTTATTTCCCCTCATCAGTTTCAAAAGATTAAATCGTGAGAAGCAATGTCTCATACTTGCTCTCATTTGCAGGTTTTTAGCGAAAATTGGGTTATCTATCACCACTTTAATCTAAGAGCACATAGATATGAGATGTCAGTCATTGAAGTTTATGATCAGTCTCGAGCGGTATGGATGTGAAATTTAAGTTTCTCTAGGCAGAAGTTGATATATTGTACTCTAAGCAAGTCTATATTTTGCAAACTGAATTCAGGACAACAAAGATGTTTGGAAGCTTGTTCTTGGGAAGCATAATCTCACTTCACCTGTCTCTTCTTATTCTCGACCGGAGGTCCTAACAAAGTCGCAATCCTACTTTTTCACACACTCTGTTAAAGCAATAGGAGTTACATCAACTGCCAAGGGAATAACTTCAAAGCAGCTTCTTATTGGTACTATTGGTGACCAGGTTAGCTATTTTTCACTCTGAAGTTACCTTGGGTTATGGTTATTGAGACTGATTCTTTAATTTCGTTTCATTAGTTCCAGTCTTTGACAATGACAAGCTTGTTGTATGACATCTTTCTCTATTTATGCATTAAAACTAATTGAAATTTTTGCAGGTTTTGGCACTTGATAAGCGTTTCTTAGATCCTCGTCGATCTGTAAATCCCACACAAGCTGAGAGGGAAGAGGGAATTCTACCTCTTACAGATTCATTGCCAATCAATTCTCAGGCTAGTTTCTGTTCACGTTCTTCTGCTCTTTTGCATCATTGGTTAATTAATTGTCTTTTGAGGGGTGGTAACTTTGGACTGATCTCCTTTAACATGGTTGTTGTTGGTCCTTTGAATAGCTTAAAAGGTTATATGCAAATAGATGCATTATTTTGCTAACATGACTTTTGTCTTTTTTTAACCAAGTAATTTTCAAGATCAATGTGTAGCAATTGGTTGAAATGTTAATGCAATACATATTTATGGTGGAAAACTGAAGATCAGGATCTGAACTTCGATGACAAATAAGGAAAATTGACAAAAAATCTGAATGCAGTGACATTAGATATTAGAATCCATAAAATTGACAAAAAATCTGAATGCAGTGACATTAGATATTAGAATCCATAGTTTTTTATGACTTTCGGAAGATAGTTAAACTCTGGTGAAGTTTCCAAATATTGTGTATATTGAATGAATGAGGCAAGTTCGCATGAAGTAAATCCAGTTTCATGCTGGATAGCGTTATGTTGTTCCATATATTTCTCTGCTGTGGGTATTATTTCTGTTATTACTGTAGTAGTAGTAGTCTTAGACCACACGTCAAATGGCTTGCAATAACTTTCTTGGTCCCAAAAGACAATCTTTCATTTGGCCAGTCTATTTCCATAGTAGAAGTCACCAAACCTCTTACCTTTAATATTCTGATTACGTGTTATAATGTAATGTTTGAATTGTGATATTTACTATGGATCTGGGAAATTCTGCGGATGATTATGATCAAAACTGCATGTTGGAACTACTGCAGATTGCCCTTTTTTGTCATTTCAAGGATTGTCTGGCTTGTCCTATAGACGGTATGAATGTTATGCAATTATAAAGTGCAATTAATTTTTGACGATGTCTCTAGGGAAGAACGATTTGAAAAATGCACAATCATAGCGGTAAACCTTGATTCATGCATGGGTAAAGCATATGTCATGACATGATCATATGCATGCGAGTTTGGTGATAGACACCTGCAAGGCTGCACAGAAAGAAATGGTAATCATTTACTGTGAATGTAATAATACACGACCGTGGAGGCTAGAATGAAACTCAAAGCAACTAAGGAGTCTTGGTATAGCAAAGGTCAAATTTAGATCATAACATGTGTTATTTTCATTTTTCTGCCCGCCCATTTTGCTCTTTTGATGTGGTAGAATCCTCTTTCTACTAATTGTTTGCTCAAGTTGGTTTGAAATTTTGTTTTCAGTCGTATGTAACCCATGTCGTTAAAGTGGAAGGTCTCCGAGGAATAATGACAGTGCCTGCTAAGCTGGAGTCGACCACCCTTGTATTTTCTTATGGTGTGGATCTCTTTTTCACTCGCCTAGCACCTTCCAGGACATATGATTCCCTTACAGATGATTTCAACTATGCCCTGTTGCTCATAACGATTGTTGCACTTGTTGCGGCAATCTTTGTCACGTGGGCTTTGTCTGATAAGAAAGAACTACGGGATAAGTGGCGGTAAGTTGGTCTTTCGCTTAGGATGCTTCCCTATCATAGGTTCGCATAGGGCCAAGATATGTTAATGCTGATAATTTAGGACTTGCACTACAGACTTGTAATTCTACTTGATCATGTATTTTCTATTCAATGGCAATTTTTGTTCGTGCCATGTTATATCTCAGCATACAAAACACTGAGTTTTCTGTTGTACATTTTTGAAGAAAAACGAAACTAGGAATAATTGGCTTGATTTATTGATATTCAAACTCCCCAATTCGATCACTTCATTTATACAATAGGGTCTTTATAGGTATGTACAAGGTTTTCTTGTTAAAAATATGGTATAATTGGATAGTGGAAATCCTTTCTATACAAGAATAGTTAGAAAGATTTTGATATAGCTTTTAAAAAGTTCAAGGGAAGATTTTCTTATAGCTAAAATATGGTATAATTGGACGTTGGAAATCTTTTCTGTACAGGAATTGTTGCGTAGGGATAGTAGTATCTACGTTTTCCAACAATTTGAGATATCATTTAAAAAGTTGCGGAAAATTGTAGTTCTTGATACTAGAACGATAACGGGTAATTGCGACCTTGTTCGCAAGTTGTGATCTGTTATTTGTTATTTTTCTGTTGGACAATAAGATGATTGAATTAGAGGATAGGGTATACTGAAAAGGAGCTAAGATTTCGGCTTAGGTTGCGTCGGGAAGTTTGTAAGGAAGCATCATCACCACCCGCTTCTGCCATTATTAGTGCCACTGTTATTGGGTTTTAGATGTAAGTGGATCACTTGGCAGATAAAGTTGAACGGTTCACTGATTAGTCACTATTACGAGTAAACGGCGAAATAGGTACACCCATTGACTTTAGCAGCGATCGCCAAGATTTAGAAGCTTTAGTGATACAGGAACTCATAATTTAAAAAGTTTCTACTTCTATGTTCCTATATTTTTCTTTTCCTATAATTTTTTAGGATCACATCACAATAATGATTGCATATAATTAGTAGAATCTTTTTTCTTGGGTTTAAATGGCAAGTGTTGGAATATTATGGGCCACTTCCTTCAATTTGTTACTCTTTAAACATATATAGTTCATAAGAGTAATGTTATTGAACTTAAGACTAGTTTTTTCGGTACAGAGTACTGGTTAACATTTTTTAAACTTATAAAATAGTCTTTCAATTTTATAAAATTGTAAAACAATATCTTAATATGTTATATTACGTAGTTTTAAACTTTATTTCAAAACGTGTATCAGAAAATTA
This sequence comes from Erythroxylum urbanii, assembly GCA_027568935.1. Classification (NCBI taxonomy): domain Eukaryota; kingdom Viridiplantae; phylum Streptophyta; class Magnoliopsida; order Malpighiales; family Erythroxylaceae; genus Erythroxylum; species Erythroxylum urbanii. The sequence goes on from JAOQML010000008.1 coordinate 21,006,357, forward strand.
TAATAACATTCCTTTTTACATATTTATCTCTTTATTCTTACTAACATTCCTTTTTACATATTTTTCACATAGATAAATATCATTTATATGTTGTATCTAATAATAAATACGATTAAAATAATGAAAAGATTGTTTAATTCTCATATAGTTATAAAATTATGAATAATAAAAAGCACTTAAAATATTATAATTAGTTAAAATAATTATGATGATGATGATGATGATCATATATTCATGCATAAGAACACAACAAAGTGAAGTGAAATATGTAACAAAAACATTGATATTTATAAGTTTTATATTTATATTACATATATAGAATTTAACATATACATCAAATAGAAGTGAAACCGAAAATAAGGAGAAACAAATAAAAAGACTTTAAACTTCATTTAATGGTATATTTGCTTAAATTTTATTAGCCTTAATTTTTATTTAGTACAAAGCACTCATTACTAAGATGAATCTCATCATCACCATCATTCAATATAAATGCATTAAATGACATGTCAATACCTTCTTATCTGAGATTATTTTCTAAGTTACTCTCATCTATAAAATTTGGTTCCTCAAAATCCTAATCTACTAAGAGATCAATTTGATTAAAAAATTGGATTAATAGAATTATTAGTGTTATTAAGAGTCCTAAAAAACAAATAAAATTGAATAATTAGGAAATTATGAGAAATTATATTCAACTTAATAATGACAATAATATTATCTTTATTAAAGTTTCACGTTATATTGAATAAATACCATATCATTCAATCTCTTGTGTTTCAATCTATTTCTTTCTTTTTTTGGAATGAACGAACTCAAATGTGCTCTAATTTATTTTACACCTAAATGTACTTATGAATTAGCAAAAAATTTAAATTGTAAACCTTCATAATTCTAGAACAACACTTTCAAATTGGTCCGACCAAGTAACTATAAGAAAATAGAAGTAATCATATAAATAAAATGAAGTGACGATCAATTTTAAGTAAGACAAGTGAAGCAATGTATACTTATATTAAGTTTGTCTCTTTAGTATATAATAATAGGCATCCCAATATCACCACATAAATCCTTATATGACTCCATTTGTGAGCTAAGGAGATCTTCTATTAAGTCATTTAATACAATTGTTGTGATGGCTAATAACTTTCCTCAATTAACTTCAACTTTCTTTGTAAAATTTGGTATAAAATAGACATTCATATTTAGAAATACATCAGTAACACACTAAAAGGAGTAAAGTTACTTTGCCAACCTCTCGTTAATAATCGCAAGATAAGGTGTTTATAAGAAAGGGTTGTTTTTCATATTAGTATTGATTGTTTCCTTTGCCTTTTTTAGAGAATCATAAAAATAACTTGATGTTGACTTCTTATCACTACGAAAGAATCTCACTAAAGACTCATAAACTTGGGTAACAAATTAACATTGGGACTAAAATTTATGATCTTCAAATATAATGCTAGAAACCTCCATTCTAGCATTAAACCTAACATGTAGTGATATAAACTCCTTATCACTTATATACATTAATCTAAACTCCCTTTTCGAAATATTAAAGTAATAAGAAGTTAGTTGTAAATCTTATAATGGTAGAGTGATACAAATTTCTAACATTATTGAAATCCTTTGTCATCAAGTTCAGAACCTATGCATAAATATATGAACTTAATCATTTTTCTCACTTTTTGTATAGTTTTGTCAATAATAAGAAAGTATCTAGCTTCTCTTATGTTTTCTATCATGCATCAAGTCAATACAATGTACAACACTAAGAGTCTAATAGAAAGAATTATACCTAGTTTGCAACCTTTTTCCTAATTGTTGTATAAGCAACATCATTGTCAATGATGAATTGTATAATGTTTTCAAGCTTAACTCCATCTATAACTTCACCAATTATCTCTAACAAAGTATCAAAATTTCTTATAAGACTCGAAGACTTCAAAAACATCATCCTTTTATTATAATACAAAAAAATTATAATGAGTTAGTGTCTTCTATTATCTAATCATTACACTTAATTGAATGCTTATAAGTTATCCAAGTCCTTTCACTCAAGTAATTTTTTTATTTTTACTAATAGAGTTGCTCAGATGATTTTCTTTATAGTCTTCAATTGAGGAGCATTAAATCCTAGACCATAAAAGGCAACATCATCCACTATGGGCTAATAATAATAAGACTGCATAATATTGAATGGTACACCTACATCATCACCATTTAGCCATTTCCATCTTCACATAATGAGCTACTTATTTTGATTATGAGGTAGTTTGATTATAATGCACTATAAGTTGAAGGTTAAACTCTAAGAGTTATTCATGGAGTAAGAAAGTTAGAAACTTGTCTTCTTCTTTTCCTTATATCAGTTTCAATAAGCCTTTATTATTAGGTAGGAATACCAGCTTCAGTATTGTCAGTATCATCCTCACCACTACAAAATGAATTTCCACTTCCAATTTCATAGTTTAGTCTTTTTCTTCTTTCATTCTCATTTTTTTACTCTTCATGAAAATTTTTCATCTACCATTTTACACCATGGCTAACTTTCTTCCAAGGTATCACATCACTTTTGATTCCAGCTAAATGCCTTTTTAATTGGGTGATTACCTCACTTTTCAAATGTTTATCACAATACAAATATATAGTATGATTATTCATTCTAGAAATCAATCTTGCATAAGCCCAAGCTAGATAATTGAATCTTCCTAGAAAGATTGAATTATTAGGACTATTTGAATTATCTTCTATTTATATGTAAAAATAAATACGAACAAGTTAGTGATTCTTTTATAGAAGTAACTTTGATTAAACTATTCTATCATTGGATGAAAAGGTGAGGATTGATAGATTAGGTTAGTTTATTTTGTCTTACATTTAAAAACTAAAACCTAGAAATAGGATATTTGATAGTTGTGCATTAGTGTGTGATTTTTCTAAGTATTTGGCATGTGTTTCTTGCATAATAGTTTATTATTGTTGTATTTTATGATTCATTTTGTATATTTTCGTTTAGTTTGATCTTCATTGTTGTTCTTTTATGTTTGATGTTAATTTAGGGTAAGAATTGATTATTTTTATGTAGGAATGGAGATTGAGCAACTTTGAGAATGAGTTAGAGACCAAAAGAGGAGAAGAGAAGAGGAAGCATTATGTTGCAACTTCGGATGCACGTGCACATACCCAATAGAAATGGTTTGCTAACTATTACACTTTCACTATATAGCATGGCATCATAGCTGCATCATAATTAACACAAAGTTTTAAAACCCAAAAATTTCTTCATATCATTTTATAAACCATATTTACAATGTAGCATTACAACCATCATCCATGTTTGTACAATATCAGCCTATCAGAGTCACAGCTCTATCTACAAAGTATGCTACATGTATGAGAGATTAAACAAAAGTTAAACTAATCCTTCAGTCTCAGCTGACCAACCTTTGAGCTATGTCCTCTATTCAACAGCTATGCAAAATCTCTTCTAAGCAGTCTTAGAAGCTAGGACGTCACTCTCTCGAACCTGAAAATATCAACGTTACAATTTGGTTGAGTTTTGCGAACTCAGTTGAGTAACCATCCTCGATGGTTTACTCTTGTCATGCAACACACAATTTATGTCATCACATAATTCACATCATCTCAATTTTCATCATGTAATATGAAGAAACTCTTTGTTCACATAGAACACATGTCAGAATCCATACTGTAACATCCCATTACCCTAGGGGACGCACCGGGACGCCCGTAGGTCATTCCGATACATATCCTATGATAAGGGAGCGCTACGTGCAATCACTACAATACT
>JAOQML010000008.1:21021194-21038642 GCA_027568935.1 Erythroxylum urbanii
CTCTCATTGGTTACTAATTTTCTTCCCAATTCACTTCAATTTCTCTCCAATTTCCAATGGCTCAATTCCAAAAATTCTTAATTTCATAAGCCTAAGTTTTCAGTGTCATTGGACAGTAAATTTCACTACTGGATGACCCCTATTCTGTCATTTAGCAATTTTTTGGGTCCGGAAATAATTCCAAAAAATTCCTAAAAAATTCCTATAATTCTCTAAAAATGGAAAAACCCTAATGGACCTCTCCAATTCAAATTATCAATCACACAAAGCAAAGTTTTCAGAAAACACATTTATTCACACTTAAACCGGGAAAATGTTATGAATGCATGTACAACAGTTACATGTGCAAAAATTCACTATTTCCTATTCATGTGCATATATGAATGCATGAATATGTCAATGCATTATTTGACACTCCTAATCCATCCCAAATTACCAAAATACCCTTTCCAATAAGTGAAGGGATGTTACATTATTGGTGCGATACACAAGATTGGTGTACGATCGCCTTATATTTCTGAACAAATATGGAGTCGTTGGTAGCAGTATTGGACATCATCCGAGGCAATGTCCATTGCAGAGCATAATTCTACCAACAGATGTGGAGGACAAGGGAGAGAGTCTTCTCGTACATACTAGGGGATTTATTACCCACCACGAGCATGCAAAGGGACTTGTAAGTATACACTTTACATTTATTAGTTTGGTGTATTTCAATTTAATTTGATGTGTGAATTTTGGAATAAAAATATGTGTATTATGAAGCATGATAATATTATAAATGTCTAGTGCCATATATGGCTGTGTTGTTGAGTTACTTTCTTTGTTCAACAAGCGGTAAATATCATAAAAGTAGAGAAAATTCTGCCAAAATTTTTATAAATTGCAGTTCACTTATAACATTTTATTCTAATGTAAGAAAAGTCTATGGGCACGAAGCCTATATCCTGTTAGCTCTTTTTGCACACTCACACTAAGAAACATCACGGTGTGACCTTCATCAATACCCGATGTAGAGAACTAAATGTATGTGAAATTTATGCTTTAATATTAATGCTTAATAATTATCACTTACTAACATAAACATTGCCTTCTGATAGGACCAAATACAAGAAAGCATTCAATGATATTCTCATCAATCTGAAGATGTTGAAGACAGTCAAACCTATCTTCATACAGTGAGTGGTAAGGACCGTCGTAGAAGGATATTCAGCTTAGGTTCATTTGCGAACATATATTATTTACAATCCTCCACATCTAGTACAGTAGCATCTAGTAAGCGGTCCACACCTAATGACATCTATTAGCTTCGAAGCACAACACAGACATCGGCAACTCAGTTGCAACAGTCAATGGAGTACATAGCTCAGCCCTGTAATGAGGTGGATGAGTTGAAGGGAAGGGGTGGCACCTTATCGCAACAATCAGAGCATCCGCGGTCACCAAATGAATAACTTACTTGTAGTCATTTCGTATGAATTATAAATGCTTATTATGTACAAAATAACTTTTTATTATCAATTAAGATAATTTTTACTTTATACCATCAATTAACTTTCTGTTTTAACAAATCAAATGTAAAAACAAATCAAAATATTATCAATAGATAACTCATAACTATATATATTATGCATCAACCACAAGATCTCAAATAAAATGAAATGCAGGAGAATTTTAAAAATATAGTTTTAGAAAATTTACCGACGAAAAAACAAAGTTCGTTGGTAAAATCTATTCGATTTACCGACAAATAACTAATAATCGTCGGTAATGTTGTCATTAACTTACCAATGAAATAACCACTTCCGTCGATAATTTACCGATGTTCAAACTTGTTTGTCGGTAATTTTACCGGCTGAAATAATAATCATCGGTATATTCACCGACAGTAACGCAAAATGTCTGTCGGTAAATTTGTAACAGTCATTCTGTAATTCGTCGCAAATTATTACCTATGACATTTTCTTCGATGCCTTAGTCCATCGGTAAATTCCGCCGTTAACTTAGCTTACCAACGGAATATGTAAGTTTTCCGTCTGTAATTTTTAAACTTCATTTTTCTTGTAATGGTGTCAACGATGCCGTTGAGTCCTAGCGTTCACAAGATGGATACCAAAGTCATCTTTCGCTTGAAAAAGAAAGTAGACATTGGAGTAAGAAGTGACCTTAGCGCCGGACAAAATCCAATAGTTTTTATCTTGCATTGTCCGTAACAGATTCATTGACTTCCTAAATACTAAACTCGTATTTAACAACAATTGTATCATTTTAATATAAGAGTAAAAAAGCTAATAAAATGGAGTCATATTAGTTAAATCAAAGCCTTAAATATCATATTAAAGCAAGCATAGGAAGTTTTGTTAAGATTTTAGACTTTGCTTAACTTGTATACCTTATGTTTCGGATCTGGCAATCTTGCAAAATGCTTTTACGTTTCTTACAAATCAACAGCATAACTCACTTTCATCTAGAATAACTGTTAGTGTCTGATTATTACAATGGAATTAAGACTAACTTGCAACGAGACGAATAACTAGACAACTCTCGTCGTAGTCTATCCTATATTCATGTCTAAAATATTTGGCATAATTTTTCATATTATAATGCTAAATTTTTGGCTTGGAATTGGTATCAGGATGTGCAACTAACAGACGGAAAGGCTACCACGGGAAGAGTTATAGCATTGACTCAAATCCTGACAATTCGATAATCTGCTCCGACAATCTTTTCCCTTTTGGTGCTAGTTTTTAAGCCTTCTTTTCTATATATTTTCACTGTTAGAATTGGGTTATCATGAGTGCACATCGAATAGTTGTTGTCTCGATCACATCCGAGTAGCTAATAATTGTTGAGAATGAAACTTCACATACATCCGCCGGAGTAAATGCAGTAAAATCCGGACAATGAAGATCTTTATTAAAAGCTACAAATTTTTTTATGCTTGATGGTAAACTTATATTAGGGACGACGTTTTCCAAGATTAAAATTTCGCACTATGGATTGCAAATTTTCTACTCTTTAACAAACAAATGCAAAATAGATATTCTTGTTACTGCTTTTGAATGATTTATGGTTTTTAGTCTTGAATATAAAGAGGTGGCGTATGAGATGGACGACTCTTTAACATTAATCTTTTATGCTAATCACGCTGCAAAGGTTCCAATTCTGAATTGGCCCTTGTAATATCCTAGAAAACAGTACATGGAAATTTAATAAAATATAAGAGACAGACGAAAGTGATTATAATGAGACAAATGGTCGCTACATGACTTGGCGCTTTGCAGTAATTTATTTGTCTCAATTTCACATCCACCAACATTATGTGAATAGGATGCTTCACTTAGTCTGGCTGCTAGCTCCCCTGTTGAATAAAATGTTGATGTTATGTACATCTCAAATGTTTTTAGTAAACTACCATAAAGCAAATTAAATAAACCAAGCAACAATAATTTCAGCAAGTTGTAATCAAATCACTGATTTATTGCGTAAAGAAAAACAACAAAAGATAGACAGTTTTTCAGGAAATGTAATTTTGGTTCGGTAAAGTGAAATATAACACACGTTTCTCTTTACAATCTGCATGTCATGTGTTGTTTCCGGAGGAACCCAAATTAAAGCAACGAGTAGCTCCTTTTCCGATTTGATATCATTGAATTTACAACATTAAAGTATCATCATTCCACTGATTCCTTTTGCAGACTCCAGAGACAGGCATTTGAGAATATACTGGCAATACTGGTGTTCGTTAGTGCTCACTTCTTTATCGTAGGTGGAGCGTAAGATACACCACTGGGCCCTGAAGAAGCCCCTCGCAAAAGCCGAAAATCATTCTTGGCTTTATGACTATTTGTTAAGTCAACTTAACCGAATTAACACTTCAAATACAAACGCACATACACAGAAAATCTTTGAGGGTTCATGGAACTATAAACATACACAAGATCTTTGACCGGCAACCTGACATAGCTTCCGTGATTTGGTTTTAGACAGAAATATTCATTAACCATCTACATGGAACCACATTTCCACATTTGAAGCCTGCCCATTTCTGATGGCATTTTCTTTTTGATTGTAAAGTTTTAATTTATTAAGATTTCCAGAAGCTGACAAGAAGTTTTACAACACCTGTGCATAATCAAAGAAATCAATCAGTGAGGAATTCTAAATATACAGATAACTATATCAGAAGCAACTAAAAACTTTAGAAAGAAGTTGTTACTCAGCTCAAATAAGTACACCATAAGGCCATAGAGGTTATAAAAGATACCTGAATCAGAATTGAGACTAGAACACCATGAAGTTACATGCCTGCTTTAACAGCATGAAGCTTCTTCTGTCTCTTGAACCCATTCAAACTATTCAAATGAAACCCATTTGTCAAAGGTATTCCCTCCACAGATTTCAAGTCCTCTCCCTTAATCATGAATTCATTGTCCTCATCTGGTATGCTGAAATCAGCAGGATTCCTGTTCAGACTGCAGGTTTGAGTCACAGTACTGCTTTTATTGGCCCAGGCAATACCACTATTATTCAATGGGTGTATCTTGTGCTTTGTTGAATTGTCAGATGCTTGCATCAGCATAGGAAATGCACTAGACTCTGATGTACCAAAAAAAACTGTTTGAAGGCTATGAGCTGGAACAGATCCACAGTTGGTGCCAAAACTACCACTTGGTGCAGATTTTCTTGATCTGCCTTTACTCTGAGAAAGAAAGTCAGTTTTTCTCTTATGTTTTTCTTGAGAAAGATGAGAAATATATTCATTATCCGTCTTGAAGCTCTTATCGTGTTGAGTTGAAGCAGAAGATGCACCAACTGTAATTGACATTGCAGGAACCTGACCATGGGCACAATCTGCAAATTGGTTTCTACCATGGTAATTATATGGAATATATTTTATGGCAGTAGGAGGTTTATAAACACCAGGTTCCTGCCCAGGAAACTGTTTAGGGCCATGGTCAGATTTTATGGTAGGTCTCTTCAACAGTTCTGAGGATACATCCTTATCAATCTGAGCACTGGATCGTGCTCCTGCATCCACAAGGCTGAGCAAATGCATAGCAGGTATGGTTTCATTAGAATAGAGGTCCAGTGAACCTACCAGCTTTTCATTGATCTCAATCTTACCATGCTTGCGAGGAAATAGGTAATCTGAATGAGTTCTTCTGAGAGTTTCAGAATCAACATTTTGCATTTGCTTTCCAATGTTGGTAGAACTTTGAAGAAACTTTGGTTCAGAAGGCCAATTTGTTTTTTGCTGATACATGCTACCAGGCCCAGTGGTACAAGGGAGCATAGTCAAATTTGCTGATGGACCTCCAGACTTAGGAGGGATTCTATACACAAAGGGTATGTGATTTGGCAACATGGATTGCCAAAGAGGATTTGATTCTTCACTCTGATCTGGATTCCATTGGCAGGTAACACATGGTCTCGAGCCATGCAAAATGGTATGAGAAAACCTCTTTGTATTGACATTCCCAATTGATGCAGAATTTGGGCCATGAGATTGCCTTTGGGAACTTGAAACACAATTTTGGTCCACATTTGATGGATTCTCTTCATGATCTATCACTCGACCTGCAAGCAACCGAGCTTGTTCCGGTTGGTTCATATTCAGGAGTTTTCTATCAGCTTGAGAAAAATAATCAATTGACTTTAGTTTCGCCAATCCCGGGCGTTCCTCCCTCTTGATCGTTCGGTTTTTTCCATTCTTAGCCCTGGGATTTCCTTTAAGAGCAACTTCTTGAGGAAAGAGACTCGTCCCTCCTTTCCCATATGCTTTACTGAAATCAATTGTCTGACCACAGATGGAGTAATCAGTTGTTGCTAACTGGCTGTTCTGGTACTCGGGATCAGGAAGACACCTCTCATACTGATTCTTTGCCATGAGCTCAACAATATCCATTGGAATGTCATCTAGAGCTCCCTGTTCAGGTACCTTATCAACCTTTTGGATATTTAAATGGTCCTGATTTTCTGTTGTCTTTTTGTTGTTGTTTGGAGTAAAATAATCCTGGAAATTTAATGTTGATCAATTAGATACAGACAAGGCATGCTGACGTGCCTACTAAAGAATTATATTGAAACCTACTGAAGAAAGTTTTCCAACATGAGCAATCTGCAACTAGGACAAATGCATAATTCACTCTGTTGTGTTAATCAAAAAGTAATCCAACTTACACCAGCCAAGCGAGTGTAAGAACTGACAATGAGAACGCAATGGAAAAATAAGCAGATGATGACTTAAAAGAGGAGAGAGATAGAGATGTGACAACATGCAATCAAAATGTCATATAATATCCATCTACCTCATTCAACTACCATGATGCATCCACACATGAATTATGTATCATACACCACAATTTAACTTAGCCACTGTTAAGAAGAAATGTAAAGCTATATAGCTATACCTTTTGTTGCATAAGAGAACAAGCCCCAATCTCAATCTGAGAGGAGAGGTTCTGCTTCTGATTCAGGAAGGGTATTATGAAGTTAGGGTTGTTACTACTCAAGGAAACATCTAGTCCTTTCCTGATAGATGCATTTGGTGCAGACAGAGAAGTAAGGCCAAATTTTTGACAATGTTTGGTTTCTGCAACCTTCCTCATAAGCTGATCCTGAGAAATGCCCTCATGCCAAACGAAAAAGGGATTATTTCTGTTATCCATATGTGTAATATAATTTCTGCCATGTCCTTCTGTAGGAAGGTAGCTGTTAAGAGAAAGTTCCAGTCCTCTTTCCTGAGATATGTCTTCAGCAGAAAATGGAACACTAAAGGCCGCAGAGTGTATGAGTCCTGTATCTTTTTTTCTCACAATACCTTCTCTGAAAATCCCAGCAGTCCCTGCAGGAATATTCTGATCATCAATTTTTGGCATCTTTCCTTTCTTCTTAGTTGAAAAACTAGGTTTTCTCTCCATTCTTTGTGCAGGCAAAGGGAAAAGATTCATTTCTCTGGCTGGCAATGCATCGTTTGCCAGTTTTGACAAAGCAACATCAACAGCAGTACAGTTAGAATCATCCCCTAGATCCTCTGCAGTTTCATTTGGCACATGATCATCTGATACTGGTAAGGATTTTTTTTTTTCACTGAATTTCCACTTTTTAATTTTCCTTTTACCTAAACTAGGACCCTTGTCAAGTCTTTGTTTGGTCATATGACGTTTCAAATCATTTTGCACTGCAGTTATGGCACAAACACCTGCCTGTAATTCAGACCCAACTACCTCTGAGTCTCCTTTTAAAATCCTAACTTCCTTTGCAACTCTGTTGGGAGTGCTTGTCTCCCTTGTCACTGCAGGTTTCCAGTCATCCTGAGAAATTTTCCTTTTTCTGGGCTGATCCAAAACACTTTTGGCTTGTCCTTGGACGGTCAGCTGACCTTGGGTGACAGCAAAAACGTTAACTTTCGTAGATGCATCAGAGATGGCATTAAGTGCGTCATTAGACAGATAATCTTTAGTAGTTCTAATGATATCATTGTCTCCATCCTCATTTTCAGTTAATAATTCAGTTAACAAGCGGACCTTTCTTGCTTTTCTACGAGGCAAACCGCTTGAATCCTCATGATGGAGATCTTTAAGATTGTTGCCAACCAGGATCTCAGCACTTTCAGATGAAGCATCATCATGCTCTTCTGATTGCAAAGAGGAACTTCGACCTGCACAATCCATGTTACTGAGTGGCTCCTTACTGTTTCCATCATCCCTAGGTTTCTCAAAATTTTTAGCAGAACTTTTAGCCACATAACCAAGGCCCCCATCAGACTCAGAATCAACAACAACATGATGATGATAGACTGGTTTAGACAGACTGATTGATCCATCATATTTCCTCATGAAAGCAACTGTTGTAAGAAATCAGAATATCTACAATTAAGTAGGGAAGAAGCACCGTAGTTTATTAATACAAATTCAGACCCATGCAGTTAAAGGGTTACCGACTCTGATTGCATGATACGAATTAAAAGTTACCTAAGTCATCTGCATGACAAGTTTTCTCCATCATGCTGGAAGCAGCTTCTGCACCATAATCATGTCTATGAATTTCCTGATTCAAATTTATTTCTAGTTGCACATTGTCCCCTGGAAAAAACGAATGTTTAATTAACCAAATACTTTAATATGTGGAGTACAATACTGCACCTTTGCTCGGATTGAATACATACCCAATATGGGACTGCTTGGAAGTTCAAGTTCCTTTTTTTTCTCCATAATGCACGCTGAAGGTTGATTCTTGATTGTGTTGGATAAATTATCAGAAATACTACCATCAACTTTTTTCCCTTCATCGCCAATATTGGCTAACTTAGAAACATGATGAGATAAGCACATTGCAACATCGGCAGCAATCGGCACATTCGAACATATGTTATCTACATTGAAGCTGTTGTGACAAGACTTGAGCACCTCACAGTCATTTGCAGTTCCTTCAGCATCAACCTCCCCCAGACAGTCATGGCAACGCCAGAATCTGAACTTTGGGACATATAAGGGAGGAAGTAAGCTCTTTTGCTCCTCAGACTTGTTATTGTCTTCATCAGAAGCAAATGGCCAACATAGCTTCCAGTCTCTTTTGCGAATTTGAGTTACATATCCACTGCATGCAAAATGAGAAAAAGAAAAACTTTAGAAGGCTAACTTTCAAGAAGTTGAAGTTAATCACCATCTAGAAAAAGAAAACATCCTTGACGGAGTTACTTTTTGTAGCAATATTCCCAATGTTCAGTTTCAGTATTATACATAGTCATTTGTTGTGACTCAGTTATTCAATATTAGAAATTCGTCTAAGTTATTCAATATTAGAAATTTGTGTATACATTGGATTTAAATTAATAAGAGGTACCTATCATTGCCGAGGATGAAGGATAGAGTAGGGTCATCTTTATCGTCAACACTTACTGATTAGAACTTAGATACATAATGAAAGAATAGCACTTCTCCATGTGAGATGTAAGATTAGACAGATCACACAAAGAAGTATGAAGCTAGAAAATCAGACCATTTGTGAGCACAAGTCATAACTATGAACAAGATGGTCAAGGCTCAGTTAAATACATAACTTAAATAAACACAAAGATTAAATTTCTTACGTTCTCTCTCTCTCTCTCCCCCTCTCCCTTTCCCTTTCTCTATTACACTCTCCACTACCTCCTAACCGCCTCTCTCACACAGCCATATATACATCATTGCCGCTAAAATGTAAAATTAAATCAGATCAAGGCTTACCGTAAAGAAAAATGCTGACAATTTGTTGCATCATTCCTCTCATTTGATTTGATGAGATTTATAGATATAGAGTCAATCAAAAGGGGTGATTCAATGGATTTGGAAGCAGTAATGCTCTTGCTACTACGCCATTTCTCCCCAACCACCATGCTCTTCTCCATGCTATCACTAATGCCAACAACGCTAAAACCATGTTAATTAGGTGTATACAAGCTTATCTTAAATGAAATCATGATGGTATATTAAACCACCCAATAGAGTTTTGAATAATAAAAAAGGGCTTGCATAGTGCTTTGTTCAAGGAAGGTGTAGTGCTAGGCCAGCCATGTAGACAGCAAATGTTTCAGGAATTTTGGAACATCATTCACAAGAAAGTACATGCATTAAAGGTAAGACAAAGAATTCAAGCAATCAATACCACAATGTTAAAATGAAGAATTGCCAATGTGTGCAAAACTGAATCATAAGTTATAAACGCATTATGTCATTAATATTGATAAATAACATGATTGTGAAACATTCACCAAGCAAACCATTGAAATCAAACAATCATGCTAGGGTTTGTTTCCAATTAGAAGTACAACGAGCTTGAAAAACTATTATTTTCTCAACAATAATCTCTTAAAGTGGCATGAATATTAAAGAACTGCCATATATGCAGATTTAACACATAAAATAACAACAAACAGAAGATAAATGCAAAATGAGGAAAGGGAATACTCAGAAACCCTAGGCTTCCACAGTAAGAAACATGAGCCTGAAGGCAACAATTCATGATTCTCATGAAATACGATTAAAGATATCGAGAAATTCATTCATCGGAATGGCAAGCTAATTGAGGTAATAAAGCCAGTAAGACAAAGTATTGACTAGGGTTACTTAAAACTGACAGCGCTACGCATAAGAAGGGAAGCTGTTAATCTCTCGATAATAACAGCAGCAAGCACAAAACCCACTTCAAAATGACCTCCAAAAACTCCAGATAATCGTGAACGTTTCTCCATCAATGAAACTTTTAGGGTTTCCTTGCCCCAAAGCCATGAATTGACGTCAATCACTGAATAGTCAACGTAGCTAATCACTACAGCCGAAAATTCAATACACCAAATGAAATCTGTCATAAATATGAAGATTCTTACCTTAAGTAAAATCCAGATCGGAGAATACAAAGAAATGAGCAAAGTTGACGTACCAAAAACAGTGAAATGACCTAAAAACCTTGGATAAACGAGCTGGAAACTGAGCTAAACACAAACAATCCGGCACCAAACCAACAACAGACGCAAATACCACCCAAATCAATAATTAAGAGAAGAAACAACACCTTAAGTCACTTGCACATCAAAAGGAGCGATCTTACGCGTGCAAGATCTAATTCTTCACGGCCAACCCAAAAAGTGGTATCATCAGAAACAGCGTTTGGAAGGCAAAGAGAAGCAGCAAGCAATCAGCAGAGATTTAGAGCTGGTTGGGTGGAATTCGAGTGCGAAGTCTGGAGAAACCCTAGAGAGGTTTTCGATTCTTGCGGAGTGAGAGAGAGAGAGAGAGGAAGAGGGAGAGAGAGGGAGAGTTTTTTTTATCTTATGTCCTTGAAAGAAGGTCCTTTGTTTCTACTAATATATACTACACATAAGATATGCCCCCATGCCATGTCATAACCCTCAGGCATTTACGACCATCCACCATTTTATATGTGCATATTTATGTTTATACGTGAGAGAGAGAAAGTGCGGGAAAGAGAAAGGGAGCCAACGGTAGGGGTCCCACGTGGCAGGGAGGTGCGCTTCTTATCACTATCCATTATGTGCTTTTCTTTTTCATAATACAGAATAAAACCCTAGTTTCCAAATTTCATGGCTAAATGAGTAAAGTTACCATTTTCACTTTTACCCCCCCACACAACGCGTTGTTTTCACGCTATTTTGCTGTGTCGTAGTCAGGTCTTTTTGTGGCATGAAAGATGTCATTTCCACTTAAGTGGCTTGTGATTGGTGAGTGCATTACACGGGCATTCTTTGAGAGTGATTGACACTATAAACACGTTGAAACCCTAAGGATTTTTATTTCTTTTTTATCTTTTAAATTGGTAGGTGAATATTATAACCCTGGTTATTTGTTGCATAGGTTAACGTCTAACCCTAACCTGGCTCTATACCTGAGGTGGGTATGGCTACATCAGACATCATCCGTCCTTTGTGTCATTGTGTGAGAAAGAGTAAACTCTGTCAAAAATGTTACAGACGAGAACAAGAACCTGTGTCAAAAATGATATAGAGGAGAACAAGAAAATACATTATGAATCCACAGTAAAAACAAAAACGTAAAAAAGAAGCATTATTTTCCAAAATGGTAAGTATTAACCAACGTGACTTGTATTCACTTTATAATAAAAATATATTTGAATGCGATACAAGACATTGTTTCGTACGTACGAAAACGAAAACATCAGAAACATGTTAGCGTCGCCAGTAACCTATTTTACATCACTAGCTATCTATGATTTGTTCGTAGGTACAACCAGTGCCGTATATACAAGCACAATCTTCGTTTTGTTTCAGCTAATGAGCAATGATCACTCGTAAGGGCAAATGAAAAGTTATATCGTGATCATTTTCTTTTCTTTTTATTGGAATTAAGTAACTATCTTATGCATACTAAGTACGTAGTAGGTCAACAAAATATAAGAAATACACGTAAATTTGGTACATACCTTATCATGGAAAACTAAAATGAAATACACTAACATAAATTATTCGTAGTTAGCCTTCATAAGCAAGTATATGAATTATTATTATTCATATCACATGTCAGTGGAATAAGTCCACATTTGTTTAAAACATTCTCAATTCATCAAAATTTTGATGATATTATGAGTTACCCGAATTTAAATTTAATGTATTGGTCGTGATTAGTTGTTCCACAAACTTCCATGAATGCACCATGTATTATGATTTGTTTCATTTTATAAATAAAAGAAATTAAGGTTTTTTGAAAAATATTTTGCAAATAAGAAATTGATACTTCTCCATAATTCTTGGCATAAATATAAATTTTGTTTGAAAACCATATTTGATAGAATTCAAGAAAAGTTATCCCAATGCAACTATGAGTTCTGGATACGTAGAGTTTGGCTCTTCTTTTCTTTAGGTGGAGAGTAACATAATGACACCCCTCAACAGGCCTTTTTCCCTTATTGTTTTGCTCTTGACTCCGTCAAAATCCATCGATTAACATTCAAATCAGCTGGTGACATTGAGCCAAAGCAAAGACGTACACCGTATCGGTTTTGTAAAAGCCTGATCGAGGACCCAGGAGTTGTATAACCAATCATCCGGCCGGTAACATAAGCAAATAAGTTATAATCAACCTCAACACAAAGGAAGGGAGTCATATTTCACATTTTTCTTACTAAAATGCTGTAATTATATGTGAAAGTCTAGATCTACAGATTAAAATTATGTTTATCCAAATATTTTAATGTTTAATGAGATAAAAATGCTTAATACCATAAATAAGGTTTATGCATAGTGTTTATGTCAAAAAATTCCAATCTTCCATACATTTGAGAGCCCAGAGATTGAAGTTGAGTTAATAAATCAATGTCAATTGTCTCCTGAGATGATAAATGCAGATCAACACCCATGACTATGTATAATTATTTAAATTCCGGTACAACTAGTATTGCTTATATAAGCTGGGGTTAAATATCGCAGACCTGTTTGATTAATTTTATAAAACCACCTAATGATTATTATAACTTTCAAACTTAATGTCACTTATACTTTTTACTCGTTTTATCACTTCTTAGAGTATGTTTGAAATCACAAGAAACATGAGCTTCATCTTACATGCATACATCCATCCTCCCACTGGGAGTGGAGTGGAGAGGGTGAGTGGTAATGTATGTAAATGTATGTCAGCATATTTATCCTATTGACCATCTGGGTCAGTAAAACTAAAATCCACGTAGAATAACTGTTGGGTTTAGTTTGGTTGAAACGTGAAAGGGATACCTCACATTTCTTGGCAAAGTAGAAGGGGCCCTCGCATCACGTCATCTGTCATCATGCATAAAAACATCCGTCAGATAAATCGAATTTTATTTTTTTTAGGAAATGGCCAGTGCATGCTGTGCTCGACAAACAGTAATCATGAACAAAGAAGATTCCTAACTGATGTTAATTAGTGCTTGCTTCTTGGGATGTTTCGGTACGCTAATTCTATCTGACTGGTAATAATTTATAAGGTAACTATCGGGTAATCAAAAAGCTAGCAGTACAGTAGCTCTGAAGACTAGATTTGGAATCAAAAGTCAGATCTTTTGCTGAACACTAGCTAGTAAGGCAATCACACAGACACTCAGTGGAAATTGAACAATTTTAATTTCGGAGAAAAAAGACTTGCTCAGAAGGCCAAAAGGTAAATTTTGATAAAAGTTACAATTGTGTCAATGGGTTTGATGTCGAAGTCTTAATCCCCAGACCAAAACTTAATGCCGGGGTTGGCGGTAATGTTGATAATAGCGGTGGTAGTACTGGTAGGCAGAGAGTAGCTGTTGTATTTGTGGTGTGACGGAGATGTTCAGTGAAGTAAGAAAGTCCTATTTTCAAGTTCTTTATTTTTTGTCCAAATAAGTCATACAGAGGAGTTGGCTTGGCCCAATAGCCACAAGTTCACATTCCTCCCTGTAGGATCAGATGTGGCTTTATTGGTACCTCCAAATTATATAAAGTCCTTGTTATTTCCAATCAACTCCTCAGCTCATGCCTAATTCATACAGTGCTTAATTTCATTAAATATAAATGTAACCCATATCCGTTCCTTGTTTTGGACACGTCGTTTAAAACACCTAAGTTTCCATATATGTTGCCTGTACCACCAACTGAGATAGTACATAAAGAAAGATGCCCCCTTTCTAACGGCAATTTAATGAAGGGTTTCTCCATATATTAGGCTAAGTATTTTGAAATCACGTATTCTAGGTGAACTAAAAGTGTTTCAATTTTAACTCATATAGTACACTGCATTTTTGTTATATTCTTTAAAATTTGAATTATAGAGATTTCGATAACAGAAGAATGATGACCAATTGCATAAGCCCGCGTTCTAAAACCCTACCAAGTTTTATCACTTGATTAGTATTTTGCAGTCAATTATTTTGCGTTAATCAATACTAAATTATTAACGTATGCGGAAAGTACATCTTGTCGATCAATAATTTCAGCATTTCATAATTTTTACTTGATCCAACTTATTCAAAGTATATTTATTCAATTGACCTATAGTACTTGTATTGAGTATGCTTGTGTTCGGCTCACATTTATATGAAACATTTTGGTCGGATTGTTAAACTTAAAAGAGTTATCCGTTGTCTAAATAACTGAAATGAAAACAAGGAAAATAATGAGTCGTAGAAGCCGAAAAACAATTTGAGGTTTATACTGATTATGGTAGTAAGGAAAAAGGGAAAGGAAGAAAGAAAGAAAGTTGAAAGAGAAAGTACTTGATTTGGCATACAAATCCCACAAAAATCATGTGCACGAAACAGTGTTACTTACCAGAACTAGCTGCTGTTTTCCCCATTCTCCACCTCCCTCTCTCTTTGTTTTCTTGCTTTTTAAAAAAAATCTTGAAATGCCCGCTACTCTCCTTCATTTCATGTCAAAGATTATCATAGTTACCATTTCATAATGGCTCGAGTAACAAAGCATGAGGTATATCATAATGTAGTAAAGTTCATACTATAACTAATGTTTAAGAAAAGATGTGGATCCTTATGCGAATCAAGGTTATTCATTCTGAAAGAAAAAAGAAGAAGAAAAGAAGAAAGAAATAAAGGATTAGCTAAGTGCATGGCATCGCTTGACATCTTATGCCTTGCAGCAGGCGTTATGATTAAGATTGACCCGGTAATGTACATTTAGCTAATGAATGGTTGTCTCTGCAGGTGTATATTGTTGCTTTTTCTTTAGGTAATTAATTAAACTTTGTCCCCTTTCCCTTCTGAGGTGTCTATGGAATTTCTGACGTCACGTCTCAGAAGTGACCTTACATTATTACCCAAGTTGCTGGACTTTTATTTTAATACACGTACTCCCTGTCCCGATTCCCAGGTTCCCATCCTTTTTGCTCTCTCTAATGTCTAATGATGTGCCCGATCAAACTTCTTTTCTGTTTATTTCTCTATTTCTTCGTCTCCCAAACGCTCCTTTCGTGCTTTCGTTCTGATTCGTATACAGAAGTAGCATGAGTAAGATGTCGGTAATCATTCATTAAATTTAATCGTTTTCATTAATGTCACGATAATACAAAGCTTTCAAAATTGATATCTTACTTATCTTTTTCTTATTAGTTAACATTAAAAATCCATTCATTATTCACAATTTTTTGGCGGAAAAGTAGGCCTAACGACTTGAATCAGCAGCTCCATCGTTGCTATTTGTAGATTTTAGAGAGGAAACAAAAGATATTACATGTTAGCATTCTTGAATCGATGGCTGCTTAGTGATAGAAATTCAATGACGGTGATGATGCACATACTTTAATATCATATTTATCTTATGATGGAATTCGTGCTGTTCATTATCAGGTTTCTTAAAAATATGTTGTCGTTTTATTTAGAAACTTCATTGCATCTAACGACATCTTAGATTTACTCATTTGTTGTCCATTTGTGTAGGATTAAAAAAAAAACCTTATCATATTATCTATTTATTTATTTTTAAAAATCATTATTGAAAATATTTTAAAAAATGTCTTGTGGTATTACAAATAGCGAAAAGTATTTTTTTTACTAAGTTTCTATTAAGTTATTTTAGCATATTATATTGTTATCAAAGTCAATTAAAAGCTCTCATATAAGCTCTATTATATGTTTAATAGTTAACCACATAATAACTGGCATTAAATAATTCTATACCAACTCAATAAAAATATATTTAAATATTTTAATACAAAAAAACTTTTTATTAGCTTAGAACAATGGTATTCTAAAAAAAAAGTAAAATTTTTTTTGATAGCTTTAGAAGCTTCCGTGAGCAAATAACATTACAGGGATGAAAAGAATCTAATATTTACTTTATATTTTTTAAATTAAAAAGAATTGATTAGTAGGCCCAAAAAGGAAGCACAAAGGCCGAAACCAGATACAAGTCTTGGGATGGCTTAACTTCTATCCTCTTGGAACTAATTAGCACCTTCATCAAAAATCAAAGTAAGAGTAGTAAGATATTAATTGCTTTAAGCTGACTGTCTTTAAGTTAATTTAATGTTGATGAAAAAGAAATAGTACGTAGTAGCTGAGTTTTAGGTGTCCTGCAGTAGGTTCTATTTGAGCGTTGCCGACGCACCCATTTTGGCGATATCTTTGGCAATGATGAGCTCCCTAATCTAAAAGAATATCTCATGCAAAGTTCTTGTATATTTATACACATCTTGAAGTATCTTTATTTTCTTTCTCTCTTTTTCCATGGACAATACAACTGAATCCAAGCCTAATTAAGTAATTATGGTAAAGTCTTATTTTTTGTGAAAGTTTTTGTTGATAGCAAAATCTATTATTCAGTTCTGATCATGCTTGTCACGTATGGGTAGCATAAGGCCTAGAATTTGAACCATATCAAGATTGATACTAACAGTTGAATAGCAGCTGGTTGATAGTCTTAGTTTCTAGGTTGCAAAAGGAGCAGCTTGTTTACTCTACCATTGTATCCTTGATTTTATCTTTGGTTTTCGGTCTTTATTTTGCAGCTAACCACAAAATTTTCTATGAAGTTGACATATAAATGTTCGGAAACCGGGTCCGGATCTGATCCGACCGCAGCAGAATAATCACAAAATTTTTTCGTGACTTTTGATTTCTCGAAAACTAAGATCTATTTAATTCTATAAAATGATTAATACAAATCATTATAAAGCAAAAACTTAATTCGTACCTTATTCCGAAGCTTGATTTTTCTCTTGTCGTATCCCTCGAACTGTTCCCAAAACTGATTCGTCTCAACCACTGTACTCGCACAAGTGTTCGGCCTCTAACGGTATCCACAGAACAGATTGAGAGAACTCTGTAACTCTTACAGAGAGGGTTAAGCGTGAAGTGCTAGCTCCACAGAACTTAAGCCTATTTATAGTAAGCTTTGGACGTTTTAGTAATTTAATTAAAATTAAATTCTAATTTCAATTAAACTTTAATTAAAATTACAAATAATTCTAATTAAAT
>JAOQML010000008.1:21038742-21056949 GCA_027568935.1 Erythroxylum urbanii
AATACATAAATGCAATATGAATCTCATAATTATAATCTCATTATAATTTCATTTGTAATGTATAATTATTCCATGGATTTTATCATATACATCTAAACATGTATAAGATAAATAATGCCTTTAAATAATTTGTCACTAAAATACAACCAAACCGATTGGCTGTAGGGCATAAACCAACAATAAAAGAGTTTTACAAAGTTGTTGCTTTGTGTCGTAGTGTCTTATAAGTTGACATATAAAAGAGTTTTACAAAGATGTTGCCTTTCGATTTAGCTTTTCACTTGAAAAATATTTCTAATGGATAACTATAAAGAAAGCTGCACTCATATGAGTAATGTCTCCTCAAAATCATCACTTATAAGATACGACAACACAAAGCACTTTAGGCAATGATATGTTTGCAACATTTTAAAAATGTGCTGCTAAAAATTAATATAATGCAAGTTTTTAAAGTGTTGCCTTTAATAATATTAAAAAGCAACGAAAATAATAATTTCTTTCTAAATATAAAAAAAGTCAAGAAAATTTTAAAAGGTTGTAATAAAGTCTTGTATATGTAGCATTTGGAATTGTTGCTATAGTTATAGGGATATTATATTATATCATCAAAGAGGGAAACTAATTAACATCACATTACACAAATATGTTTTCAAGTGGAATAAGAAAAACAATATAAGCAAAATGAGAGGCTCAACGCAATCGACAACCTACAGAGTCGATGAACCCACAACCCAGGCCAGATCAACATCAGCTCTAGTTTCCCCACAATTTCGATGCCAGCCATTCCAATAATCAGCTGTAATCCATAGGCGTCAATCACTCCTTTGAGCTTCCCACTAACAAAGCCCACCAAGGCATGGTAGTGCGAGTCGTGAATGCGAATCTTTCCTCCCACTCTTCTCTTCTCTCTGCCCACCCACTCTCCTCTGTAAAAGTTTCATTGTCCTTTTATCTTTCTTTTGTTCTATTACCTTATTGGGTAAATAGATGAATTCAATTAGTTTTTCCCACCTACTTTCCTCTACAAAAGTTCCATCGTCCTTTTATCTTTCTTTTGTTCTATTACCTTATTAGCTAAATAAATGAATTCAATTAGTTTTTCCCACCCAATCTCCTTTACAAAAGTTTTTCTCATTGGGTATTGATGAATTCGATTAGCACAAAGAGGGTTTCACGAAATATTAGGTAAGTTTTTTAAAAATATATATTTTCAAAAAAAGTGTTTTTAAATAAAATGTGATTGATAGAAAAATAGTAAAGAACAGAAAAACATTTGGAGAATACTCTCCTACATAAAGAGTGAGGCAAAACAACGTGTTATGAGACACAATTATAGCAAATTAATATTGTCGTATTGTAAAAGGGGTAAAATACTCACTCTATCTGCGCATCCAGTCTTCACTTCTTTCCCAATTAGTGCCAGGAGGAACAAAGAGATTTTAGCGACGATTGTCTTCTCAGCTCGTAACCTTTTAGCCAAAGGTGAGAAATTTTAGTATGGGTGCATCTCCTCATCTTAATTCTTCCTTTAATCGTTGTTCCATATTTGTTAGATCATGGAATTAGCATGAAGACCTCGTAGATATACTACAAGTGGGATCTAGGTCAATTAAACTAGCCTTTTCATGAGTTTTCTAGGTTTCTTCATTTCTCGAAATTGCTTAAAACTAGTTGTACTAAAGGTTAACAAGAAAATGTCTTCAACTTTCATGTTTGAATTCACTGGTTGTGATCTGATGGATTACACATCTTTCTTAATCATCTCTCCAACATTTACTGTTTATGTTGAATTCCATGTATAAATGTCTATTTCTCCAATCAACTAATATTCTAAATTCTAAGAGTAAAGCTTGATATTTAGTTTTTGATACTGAATAAGGAAATATGCTCTCTAATTTTACGATACAGTTATTTATCCTTCCCTGTTGAAAGTGGGGTTTCTTAAATGAAGCCATCCCGAGATTGAATTCCAGTTCAGTTTTGTAACTTAGGTAGATGTGTTTCTTGTGTTTGATTGAGCCTTTCAAAATTCTTTTCCAACATACTATTGATGAATCAGTGCTAGATTTCTATCAGTTTTTTTGGATAAGAAATCCTTAAATCTCTAATTGCCTCATCTAGATTGCCTAGCGTATCACAATGAGAGCACTATTCTAAACCTAATTATTATTCAATATGCACTGAATATGCTCGATGTTTTTGACTTCCTTGATTATCTTATGTAATGTATATTAACAAACTCCATATTTTTATTAATTGTTGGAGAATTTTGTTGTGCTCACTCACATAATCTACCATAATTTTTAACATGATGGAATGAGGTTGCATTTCTTTCCAGAACCCTTCAGTAGTGTCCTTAAGTTTCCATATGTCAATTCTTGGTAAGCTTTCATAAAGTTGATGTAGCACCCCACTTCCATAAGGCATATTCCCGAACATATCAATGGTATTTTAGAATACAGTCTACAGGGGTGGTGTACGAGGATAGTCAGTCAATCATAACCATTCAAAATTTTCACGTAGCACACACATTTTTAGAAAAACTTATAATCGTTTCTGCCCATTTTATTTTATTAAAAACATCACCAATTACCATTGTCATTACAAACTCACATTTGATCAAACAATAAACACCTTGTCAGAATTTCAATAATCTTTTGGGTCTATTACAAATTGAAAAACTCTATTTGATTAAACTGTTATTACAATCATAATTCATTTATACAATAAATGAAGCTTGCGGAATACAATAATTACTACTAAATTTACAAAAAATATATACAGACGCCTATTGATCTCGACCTCTAACTCTTCCTTAAAAGGAAGTGATTAGACTTTAGTTGGTTTAACTAGGTGTCTCCTCTGAGCCTGAAAAATATGTTGCAAATTGGGGTGAGTTTTTGGGAACTCAGTTGAGTAACCATCTTCGATGGTTCACTCTTGTCATGCAACAAAACAATTCATGTTATAAAATAATTCATGTCATCTCGATTATCATGTGATATCACGAAACATTTTGTTCATAATTGTCACATTTCAAAAACAATATAATTTATCATTTCATCGCGATCATGTCAAACATATTCATTGATAAGTATTCACACATTTCACATAATAAAAATCCTCAAAACATTGCAGTCATTCAATTTATTCATATCACATGTATATGTAATATTTATGAGACTTAAATTCATTTATTATGTTGTTGTGATCGAGTGCCTTTTTCACTGTCCCGTATCTATTGTGGATACCGGGCTCTATCTTATTGTCCTTTATCTATTGGAGATATAGGGCTCTTTATACATTGAGCCTTAGGCTCTTACCATAAATGCCTGAGCTTTAAACTCTTTTTCACTGGCGACTCTAGTCACAACTGCCTTTATATTTCATGTATTCATAGAATGAATGCATTTCACATATTCAATTACCATGTTTAGTCCAATGCATTCGTATTCACTTTCTCATTCACGTTAATCATCAGACTTGGTTTGACATTCAACATATAAGTTGAGAACACATTTATTAAATCGCATTCACAATTAAGGAGAACTTCCAATGTATTATTCATGCATCAAATGCCTCGGACATTTTATGTCCGAAAATTAGTACACATACATCATATGTCAATTCAATTTAGAATTAAACAAACAATCAAAGTGAAACCATCTTAGGTTACTCACAGTGCGCTCTAGATTAACATTAGCTTCCATGATCTGGAAAGGAATGGATGTTGTCGTTCTGTCCTGTATAACAACATTATGCAATACATATATTGCACACACATTATTAATTGCACAATCACATAAACATTCAATTATACACATATGTATATGTGTAATGTATATGTATAATGCATGCTCATATTGACAATCCTGGTTATATTTCCTTTGTTCACATCTCATAATCATTTACAAACATCTTTCAATCATTCTTTAATACCTAATAAACTTTACTCACTTTAATCACCTCATTTCTCATAAACTAGGGTCATTCAAGATCTCATTTAAACTTACTTACATTATATGGAAGCACCCTAGTATTGATTTGCTTATATAACAATCAAAGGATAACTCTTTACTGCCATAAGTCTGGCCACGATCATGGTGTCCCTGCCACGATCATGACTGAAATATTTTGGGGCTAGCCACGATCGTGCTGTAAGGGTCATCATCATGATAGAAACTATTTTTGGGCCACGATTGTGCCTTGCAAATTTTCTCCTCCATTCATCTAAATTCAACACATATTTTAACACCAATTTCACACCAATTTCTCCAAAATTCACTTCCTCTAACACATCATTTCACACTAATTCAAATACCAATTTGATTGCATTAAACTCTCAACCTCTAATCATTTGATTTTCCATTTCAAACTTAATCTCATCATTTATGAAATCCAATCTCCTTCCATACTATGTCTTATTCATAAAGCATCAAATAATTCAGTCACTATGTTATATCCTCATTTAACACTTTAAATATTTCACATTTAGATGCATTGGCATCAAACATCCTTTTCCTTAAAGTATAACATCAAGACCAATCGAAACTTATCACACATTTTACTAACTTTTCCTACATCAAATTATGTTCATTTTAAGCCCCAGTTAAGTCCAAAAGCATCATAGTTATATACCTCATCCTTAATTGGTTCAACCATTGCATAATCAAAACATTACTATGAAAAATCACTGCCCATGATCGTGGCATCCCCTGCCACGATTGTAACAGAAACTAATCTCCCATTTATTCTACAGTTTTCTAGTTTTTCTCAAGACAGATTTTTAGGTCAGTCTTTAACCTAGAAAATGAGGCATTTAGACAACACCTTCTTCTAAAACAATGTTCCTATATGTCTTAAGTTTCTATTAAAATCAAAATAATGCATTTTAGTTCAGTATTCTACAGGTTATAACCAAAATACAACAGACTATTCTCATATTATGACAGCACACAGTTGTCAATTTCAAGACAAATTTCAAAACCCTTAGGGATAGAATTCAAATTCAATTTTTTCATAAAAATTGAAGATACATGTCTCTAGTTTAATCTAAATTAAAAATAATCCCATTTATATATCCACAGATCAAGTTATGGCCAAAATACAGATGCATGTTCAGTGAAAACACTCCATCTAACATATTCCAGCACATATCTAACTTCATTTTCAACTTTACTTTGTCTCAAAACTATCATCCTACTTCTTCTCATTTGAAGAGAATACACTAGCATTGTCTTTGGCTTTAAACTCATTCTAGTTCATTTTCATAATAACTACCAATAATCCATATGATCACACCTCAAAACAAAACATGGACATTCATTTACTAGTCAAAATTTTCTGCACATTTTCTACACCATTTTAATGCTCTTTCAATTCTAACCGCATCTGTACAACAAATTATGAAACATCACTCTCAATGTGCAAAAAAATGAGACATTTATACATCCATTTTTCTCATCCATGTTTCAGCATGTACACATCCTCATTTTATGATCTTTCAACGTCTAACTATCATCATTCATGTTTCACTCAACAATTCAAGAAGAATAACATGCTACTTACTTGTTTAAGCTTCAATATCTTCAAAAATCACCTAACCCTAGCTTTCCCATGTATCACACGATTATCATCAATCAAGGAGTGATTTGGGTCTTTTTGTAGCAAGGTGAAGAAGACAAAGAAAAATAGGAGTAATTGATGGATGAAAGCAAGGTGCAACATTAATGAAGTTTGGTGAAACAAAAAGAAGAAGAAATGAAGAAGATGGATGTGAGAGAGAAAATTATGAAGAGAGAGAAGCAAATAGCAAGTGAAAGACTAAAAAATGAGGGTTGGTCTTTCACTTAATAAGTTGGAGACAAGTGGTGTGGCAAGTGACACTTGTCACTTTCTCATAGTCCTCTTTTGGTCTTTAAAAAAATAACTAGTCCATTTGTCTCCCAATTCTAATCCAATTGACTCCCAATTTTCAATGACACTTGTCATTAAATCCCAATGTCATTTATAAAAATTTTTACTGCCATCTGACACTTATTTCTGCTACTAGTCATCAATTATCTCGCCACTTGGCATTTTTCTTAGTCCAAAAATACCCTTAATTTCGGAAAATTCTCAAATTTTACCGAAAATTCTAAATCACTAATTTAATTCACCAGATCAATTTTTATGGCAAAATAATCATTATCCATATCATAATCACATTAAAACAATTATTTATACCCAGAAAATGTCAAATAAGTGCATGAACAAATTATTGTAATGTGTGCAATGATCAAATTCACGTGTGTGCATACTAATATTATGCAAGAGTATGAAATGCATTTTTCTAATCTCTCAATAATATTTCTCATATACGGTATTCCCAGGCTCTAACCCTTCATATGCGAACTGGATGTTACAATTAATCTACCTTTTTAACAGAGCAAGCTTTGATTCCTTTGACAATCTTCAAACCTACATATGTGACTACTTAAGATCCAAAACCTTAGTTCTTCTCATGGATTTTAACCATATATTATTATATTGCTAAAATTTACAAATTAGTGATTTTGTTTGCTCATTTATCAAGGTATGTTCTTATCCGACATTGGCACAATAACTTTGATTTGCAAATGGTTTGATTTGCAAACTTAGTGCAGTTTTTTTAGGAATTTTAGTTTCTTACTACTACCGTTGTCTAACAAAAATGTATTTTATTGTGGTTTTTGATGTCATTTTCCTTTCGATACTTGTTATAGAAATATAATTGGGTAAGAAATTTTGATTTTCTTCTTGCTGCTTCAGTCCATTTCTTGTGTTTATGTTTATCCTTTTTCTCAAATTCATTCTCTTACCCAATCATGGTGATGGAAACTTTAATTACAATAGTTGCTAGTAAAGTTATGATCTCAGCCACATTTTTAGTTGTCAAACAATGCTATACATTAGGATGTTTTCCAAGCATCAAAATTGTCCGCAAATCAAATTGGAGTAATCTATCCCTGAAATAAATTGGATTCTTATGATTCTTCGTTTGTTTTTATAGTAGGTTCTCAAGACAGTAATCATATAGGAAATGATTACGGTTAGTCTTCTCTACTTCTACTCATATTTAGTAACGTGAAGTCTTTTTGTAATTGGTGAATACAAATTATAATTGTAATATTAAAATTTGATAATACATAAGAGGCTTAATTTGATTGATCGGGACATCTTGAGTCTAATGTTTGAAATTTTGGAGGTTGATGTTTGATGCATTAATGATTTATAGGTATGCAGTGATAAACCCCTAGGTATAAGTTTAAAAGCAAGCATGTGATAGATGTGAACTGAGGAAAAAGAACTAACCTTCCATTTTCTTTACCATGGCTTTGCTTAATTGGGTTATTAATAAATAATTTCATTCTCAAATTGCTAAATGAACATATCATTGTTGGAATCAACAAAATTCTATTAGAAGATAAAATTGAAAGAAAAAACTAGAGTTTTTTTCAAGTTTTATTTACTCCTACACTTTTTTACTACATAAAAATGAATTGATGTTTAGGAATATGATCTCATCTGTACTCTCACAAAATGCTCATATTTATCCCTCTAAAAGACTTTAAATATTTGTCTGATGGCCCAATGAAAAGTATAGGGTTTGATGATCTCATTGGGAGCTCTGGTTTAACTGCATTAGCATTTATTATTGTTGCTGTTGACTAAATACTGTTTAAGATGTAGGTTAAGATATATGAATAACTTAGATCACATTTCTTTCATTTTCTAGATTAGAAAAACTAATTCTACAAATTTGATTTTTGGTATTGCGTGTATTATCATGATGTTTTTGTTTACTCTTCTTACTTCATTGGTTATCAACTTTGTATGGCATAAGAGTCTGTTGCTACAGCTTTATTACTTTTTAAACATGCTACAAAAATGTTAAATCATAATTAATTTAGTCCACATAAATATGCAAAAATATGGATACATAAAATTCTCTCACACTTAGCTCATTGTTTATTCTTAAGAAATTGATAACCATAAACCCTAACTAAAATAAGAATCAATTCTATTTTTGTAAGTATATGATGACATTTAACATATAACATAAACCTTTAAACTTATAGGTGTCCTTGATACAGGAGTTATAGTCTTGAAGATTTACTCTAATAACACTCACAAACATTAATCTATATTCATTAGTTAGCTTAATTAACAAATAATAATGGAAGATATACATGTTTAAGTCTCAATTGAATTGCAAAAGCTTGCGCATAATATTTTTAAAGTAAATCACTATACCAAAAAGATAATGCAAATACTATTTCACCTCCTTCATCAACTTTAAATGCTTCAAATTGATATGTCCTCTCAAAGTATCACTCATTCATATAAATGTTTAAAATTTCGGTGAGGTACACTCATAATCTTTCTATGAAATTGAACTTACCATAGAATTAAAAATCATCTTATCTATACTACTATGATAGATATCTATGAGCAAAAATAAAAAAGAATTTAAATTAATTTGTAATAGAGATAACGAGTTAACTAGGTTTGCAAGGAAAGGGAATAAGAAAAACAAAGATATGAAAAATAAGTAGAGAAAGTAAATCATCTAAATTATTAAAAAAATCTCCACTAACTCTTCATATCTTAGAAAAATCCTCTTCTTCTTTCATAACTTTCAAGGGTTAAGAATATCTACTAACAAATTTTTAAAACTTTTTCTTTTATTTTTCATTACACAGTAGTAACATTTTCTTATGTAATAGTTCTTTTCTTTCAATTGACATAAAAACTTTCCTTTTTACATTGCCATTTCATATATATCACTACCTTTCTCACATTTGATTGTTTACATACTGTAGTTAACAAGCATAATAAATTTCAAGCAAAAACTCAACTAGTCTTAACGTAGAGAGTAATAACTTTTTTTTTCTTTTTAAGCTTAAGGTTCTTTGTGAGAAACTACAAAAAAAGGGTAAAACTCCATATAAGCCTCAAAAGAGTTAACTAATGTATTAATGTATAAAAGGATAGACAATTTAGCTCAAACTCAATTCTAAAAGTTTATATCATTTTAATGCTTCTATATGTCACATATAATCTCAACAAAGATAAAATTCTAGCTATAGAAATTCAAAATTAAAGAAGAAATTGAAATTTCAAATAAAGAATTTTATATAAAGACACTATAGTAAAAAAAGCTTTAAGCAGCAGACAAAAGCATAATTATAAGTATAATTATTGTTACTTTTTTAATCAAGATATCATAATTCATATTGTTAAATAAAGTGGTGCTGCTACAAATATAAGGCAACAAAATAAATAATGTTGCTTTAAGTTTTGACTAAGGCAACATAAAAGTTTTGAACTATAATAACAATGTTGAATAGATATTACAACTTAAGTCTTTATAAGGCAATAAAGTGATTTTTTTAGACATCAATTTGTAATATTAAAAGCAACAATTTATTCTTTTGCTATCAATAATATGTTAATGTAAAAGCAAAATCTTGTCATTAAGTAGGCAACATCCATATATATATATTAAAAGCAATATACATAAATTAATGTATGTCTTAATTGTATACATACTATCAAATGTAAACAAAGAAAAACCTGCATTTTTATATGCTATATAGTCCATAAGAACTTGTATCTTTAACATATTAAAAATACTAAAGCGAAAAATCACTAGGTAAAATATTCACCTACATTATCTTCCTCCATTTCATATAGAATATGAGTGAATTAATCTAAATAATAAGAAAACCAATATGTATCGACACTCCAAAATCCTTTTCTAAGTACCTCCTTATCACTCCTAATCATCACCTTCCTAAAAAAAAAGAAATAAGAAGTAGATTAGAATTGTAAAACTACTATGCTCATAAATAGGTTAATATTGTAATGCACCACTACCATAAAACATATGCTCGAACATCCAGAGGACATTCAAGAACATACCCTATGAAAATGGTATGTTAGAGCAATTACATCAACTTATTATGGCATCATATGGAACATAAGTATTTTCAAAGACCAAAAAATTCCTCATTTCATTCACAAAATGAAGCTTACTTACATTGTCATTACATTTCATAATACATGTTTATACATAACATAACATTTGGAAGTTTAAACTTTTATACAAAAAGTTCAACATGAAAGGAGAAGCTAAACAACAGTATTCTATCTAGACTCCGCAGGTATCAACTGACTAGATCTTTGAGCTATTCTTGTTTCCAAAATTGACAGTACTATACTTCTATTATATCACCTTAGAAGCTAGGTCTCTCTTATACCTAAAAACTAATGTTACAATTTTGATGAGTTTGTGAACTTACAGAGTGAACCATCATTGATGTGCTCATTCAAGTTAGAGCACATATATCACAAGTATAAACCAAATTCACAAGTGTATTTTCCAATTTAGCAGATGTATCATATCATTCAATATTGAATCCCAGATCACAATATACATAATGAATTACAAACATTTCATATAATCATTTAAAAATAATCCATTCATTTATCTGAATCATTCATATCTTCAACATGTACAAAAACATTTTATATCATTATATCAGCACAATTCAGTAATTCTCCGTAGTCATTCATATGATACATGTAATATATATATATAAACATAAATGCACATGTGACTCCACCTTTATTTTTACTTTGTTTTGACCGAGTGCCTATTTACTATCCCATATCTGTTGCGGATACTGGGATCATTTCATATTCTATCCCGTACCTATTGTGGATATTGGGCTCATTAATAACTGAGCCTGTGGCTCTTAGGAAACATTTATAAGCTTTAAGCTCTTTTTTACACTAGTCACTCTGGTGACAACTTTTTTATCTGATCATTTATAACAATTTGATGGAATGCATCAATTCACATATTATATCAATAACTTTCATTCAATGTGCATAGTCATTTATCACATTCATCAGATCTGAGTTTGGCATTTAATATTCAGTTGAGTACATATTTTCCATATTCACATACAATTAGAAAGCACTTCCAATACAATCTGAATATTAAACTCCTTAGGCCATCAATATTTGGAATTATCACAATCATATCAATAACAGTTCAATATCTAAAGGTTAATCGAAAATAATTCAGTCATAGTGAGAAAACATCTAGGGTAACTCACAGTATGCTCCAAATAATTTATTGCCTTAATAACTGACAATGTCTAGATGCTAACGATCAATTTGTACCTCTTTAGTCATACAATACACACATATTTTACACATTACGAAGTTGATCAATCATATAAATATTCAATCATGCGTTTGTATATGTGTCATGTTCTATGTATGCTCAATTGACTTTCCGAGTATGTATCCTTATTCACAAATCTTAACCATTCATACATCATAGCTTGGATATAACCAGTTTGTAATTAGGTTTATACCTTAAGTAAACTTGATTATTCTAAATTTGTCAACCATATATTCACAAACCCTTTTCTATAATTATATATATTCACATAATATCCCAATTCTCATTCATTCATTCCTAATACATTACGCATATCCTTTGGATCACATTTGTATTCATAAGAACATCTTTATTCCTTTAACAACTTATAATTTTCAGATTTAGATATATTGATATCAAAACAATCCATTCCTTAAGTTATAACATCAATTAACAACCTAAACTTATCAAACCCTTAACCATTTAATCAAGCAACTATCTAAGTTCATTTCAAGACTCAATCAAGTCTAAATGCTCCAAAGTAAAGTGTCTTATCCTTAGTTAATTCGACAATCACACAAAATAGAATTTTTTTTCACTTAAAAGCATTGCCCACAATCGTGGAGGGCCTTCGCAGGATCTTGGGATGAGTGAATCGAGTGTTTACTCTCCATTTTTCTTCAATTTCTCTAGATTCTAACACCTTCATACCAAATTCAAAACATCTTATATTAGTTCATTAATTATACCTCAATTATACCTTAATTATACTTCAATTCCTCATAAATTTCATCTCCAATTCCAACTCAAAATTATTCAATTGGTAGCTCATAAACTATTGTCTTTCATGCATTAAAACAAAACAGAAACTATCATTTGCTATCTTACATGTAGTCCTAGTTCTTTCCCATTTCAAAAACACTACATTAGCGCATTTCTTTAGCATAAATTCACCTTCATTATACTTCAAATCCCAATCTAATTAATCCATATAACAACCTATAACCTATAGTTCTCATACATCAAGAACAAAGCATAAAAGCATCCAAGTTCATCCATCATATTCCAGCACACTTCATCATCAACATTATATACAATCTATCCCAATTCAATCATCATAATCTTTCTATTAAAACATGACATAAAGAACAATTCTTTACTTACTTATTTAGCTTCCAATTCTAGCTTAATTCATCAAGTCTACCTAGCCCTTCATGCATGCAAAATCATCCCAAATTCAAGGTAGAAGTTGGATGGGTTTTCTGCAACAAGATGAATACAACAAAATATTGGAGTGGCAAAGTGCAAAATTTTGGGCAAAACTCAAAGTTGTGAGGGTTGTGTGTGTGTCGATAATGAGATAAGTAAGAAGGAGATAGCATGTAGCAAAAACAAAAGAGAAAATGGTTTTCCATTTATGTGGGTGTTTTAGGGTATAGGTGTATGGTGAGTGTTAAGACACTTGTCATGACAATTGTCAAGTAAAGGACCATGCTATATATCCTCTTCTTAAACTACCAATGCCTAGGCCACTTATCACTTCATTCCTTAAGCCATTTGTCACTCAATCATACTATCACGTGTCATTTATTTCTACTGCTATGTGTCAACTTATCTTGCCACTTGACATTTTTCTTAGTCCAAATGTACGTATTAATTCGTCAATCTCCCAATTGTAACAATTAATTCCAAACTACTAATTGTAATCCATCAAACCAAAATTTAAGGCATAAACAATACACAATCATATCATAACCATTTTAAGCCTTTCATAACCTGGAACATGTCAATTGAGTGCACATACAATCTTTGCAGTGTTTCCAAAATCATGATTCATCTATGTATACGAATATTATGCATGTGAATGAACTGGATTTCATAAATTCTAAAATGATTTGACTCATATGAAATAATCTAAGGGTCTAACCCTTAGTATGGAAAACGGGCTATTACAAATATATTTAAAGATGAAATACTAACTACTTTATTGTGACAATTTAATCAAGATAAGCAATTTAGTCCAAAAAATAACAACAAAATGATTCAATTTTTTAATGAACAAATTCAGAAACCATGAATATAATTAATTAATCTCAATAAAAAATAAAAAGACGATGGACAACAAAAATTAATTAAGAAAATTTATCACCTGATATTCTTTATGTTGATATGTATCATTTGGAGGAATAGAACATTCCTTTCTTGATTGACTAGGTGTAATCAATTTACAAAGCATGTCTATGTTAGTAATGTTAGCTTGCCTGAGCTGAGATTGATTAATGAAGAACATTTGTTTCATTATTTCTTCTCTATCAGCTTTATCTTATTTTAGTTGCTTAAAGCATTATATAAGGATGTGAAACACACTAAAAAATAGCAGAAACCACAATTACAAGTGAATCAAAAGTGGGAGATCAAGAAGAACATCCAAGAATTCTATCTTTCCAGATCAAGGAGTAATTAGATCTTTCTTCTTTTCCTTTAGTTCTTTCATTCTTCTTGAGGTATAATCTAAATTCTAAGATGTTAAACATGTTCATGAAGTTCTAAAATTCATATTGGGATATATTCTGGAATTATTGTGTGACTTTAATTATTATTTATTTCAATACATATTGAATGTTTATGATAATTTTTTATACTTAAACTTAGCAAAAAATTGAGAGAGTGAGTCAAAGTAATCAGTGTTAGATTGTGCAACGAGAGTTGGCATTTTAATAGTCTTGTAATTATCAAATTATTTGAAGAGAGATTTTCTTTGAGTAATTAATTTTCTATTAGATAGCTTTAGATCTAATTGAAAACATTGAGGAGATTTTTGTGAATCAAGAGACTGCAAATTTGGAATTTTCAAATTCAATTAGGTTTAATTGATTAGAACTTGAGAGAGAGTAATCAATACCTTAGGAAATCTAAGATCAAACATGTAACATCCCGTTATCTCATGCCAAGGGTTAGAACCCTAGAATATTATACATAAGAGACATTAGTGAGAAGTTCGAAAGTGCTTTTATTGCTCATGCATAATATAGCATACACACAATTGTGAATATTAATTTTTGCACATATTAAAATGATTATACATACATTCATTGACATTTTCTAGGCGTAATTGATTTTTAACGTGATTATGATATACATTGTAAATTAATTGTCTTGAAAATTAATTTGGGAAGTGTGAATATTGATTTAGAATTTTTTGAAAAATTTAAGAAATTTCTAAAATTTTGATTATTTTTGGGACTAAGAAAAATGCCAAGTCATAAGATAATTAGTTTATAGTAGTATAAATAAGTGTTATATAGTAGTAGAAATAATTGATAAATGACAGGGATTTATTAACAAGTGCCATTAAAAATTGGAAGACAATTGGATTAGAAATTATAGACAAATAGACTATTTATAAAAAAGAGAATAAATTAGAACCATGGGGAGGTGACAAGTGGCAAATGACAAGTGTCACTTGCCTTGCCACACTCACCCATGATTCTTTTAATATGAAAGACCATTTAATTTGTTTTTTATTCTTGCTTTTTTCTTCTCTTCGTGACCTTCTCCATCTTTTCTCTTCTTTACTTCCAAAATACTTACCCAACCATCATCAACATTGTATCTTACTCTCACCTTTCACTTTCTAATTTCATTTATCATTATCTTCTTCATCTTGCCACAAGAAAACCTAACCTACCCCACCTACAAGATGAAGATCGTGTAGCTTAAAGAGTTAGGGTTTCTTGGTGATTTTGAAGAACTTGGATTTTTATCAAGCAAGTTTTACTTTGATCTTCATGGGTTCTTTGAATATGAAATAAATATGGTGACTATTTGATATTAAATAATCTTAAGAATAATGATCCAATATATGTGCATCTTGGATGAAGAATGGGAATATTGATGTCCTATTTTTGAGTGTATGATGAGTAATAATTTACGAGCTGTTATGAGGATGTTTTTGGGATAGATTTATAGTGTGAATGACGTATGAACATGATAAAAAATGTTGAGGAATAAATATATATATAATTATGATTGGTTTTGTGTTTATGATTAACAATGGATATTGAGTTGTATTAAAGATATTTGTAAAGTGAAATAGGTATAAAAATGGTGCTTGAATTAGAGTTGAAAGTTGATAACTGAAGAGATGCGATCATGTCATATTCTTATGTAGATAATGAAAGTAAAGAATTGATGAATGAATATGTGTGTGTTGTGTTCTTAGTTAGAGAGTATGAAACTATGGATTATAGGTTGATATGTAAATGTTTTAAATTGGTAATTGAGGTAGGAATAGAGAGGTTATAAATCTTAAAAGACGAATCAGGAAAATGAATTGTTTGATGCTTTATAAATGAGAGATAATATGGAAAGAGTAAGGATTTTATGTATGATGAGGTTAAGTGAATCATGATGAATTAAATGAGTAGAGCTTTGAGAGTTAAAGCAATTAATATGGTAGTTGAATTAGTATAAAATGATGTTGCATTAAAGAAGGTGAATTCTAGAAAGTTTTGAGTAAAATTGAAGTTAATATGTGTGTTAAATTTGTGTTAATGGAGGAGGAAAGTATAGGGCACGATCGTGGCCCGCACCTCGTGATCTTGGCCTGACAAAAACATTAGTTTTGTCATGATTATAGCCCACATTCATGACCTGGCCAGAATATGGTTTTGTCACAATTGTAGTAGGACCACCACGATCATGGCCAGTCCTAGGAGTTTCTATCATGATCGTAGGAGGGACACTATGATCGTAGGCAGACTTGTGGAGTAAAAGAGTTATCTTTTGAGTGATTTTTGAATCAACTAACGTAAAGGTACTTCCTTATAATGTATTTAGGCTTGAATGAGATCTTGAACGAACTGAGTTCATAACGAATTAAGTGATTGATTGAAGTGAGTAAAGTGCATTAGGTATTAAAGAATGATTGATAGATGTTGTTACGCGATTATGAGATGAAAATTAAGGAAATATACTTAGGATTGTCATTGAACATGTATTATACATAACGCATATACATATGTGCATAAATAAGTACTTATTTGATTGTATGAAGTTGTAATGTGCGTAAATGTGTGTCGCATGATATAGAAGAGAAATTAGAGTGACAACATCCAGACATTGCTGAGACTTCGAGGCAATAGATATCTGGAGCAAACTGTGAGTAACCTAGATGGTCTCACATTGACTATTTGTTTTATTTAAATTTTGTATTGAATTATTATACGATGTGAATGTTTGATTTCAGACATTGAATGTCTGAGGTGTTTGTTACATGAATATTATATTGGAATTACTCATTATATGTGAATTTGACATAATAAGTGATATTTAACTTAATTGTTAAATGCTAGAATTAGGTCTGATGATATTTAAATGTAAATGTAAAAAATTGAGCACGAATGATCAATTGAATATATGTAATGCAATTCTTTTCATGAATGCATGATAAGATAAAAGTAGTTGTGACCGAGGTTGCTAGTGAAAAAGAGCTTAATGCTCAGAATGTGATAAGAGCCTTTGGCTCACTATGTATAATGAGCTATATGTCCCTAACGGATAAGGGACAGCTATTAATGAGCTCGGTATCCACAATAAATATGGGACAGTGAAAAAGACACTCAGTCATAAGAAAGTAATAACTAAAAGTGAGTCGCATGAGCATTGCATAAACATATGATGTGTATGGTTAAATGATTGAAATGTATCGTTTGAATTGTGTTAAATATGAAATATGAAATAAGTGATCAAAGTATTGTGTGATGCCATATGATAATTGGTGAAAAGATGTGCACTATATGATGAGATGAATTATATGTGAATTTGAAATATGAACTATTGTGTTATGCGATATGAGTGAGCCATCGATGATGGGTAGCTCTCTGGATTCTCAAAACTCATCAAAATTACAATGTTAACTTTTCAGGTAGAGAGGGGACCTAACTTCTAAGACAACTTAGAAGAGATCTAGTACTGCTTTTGGATAGAAGAATATGGCAAAAAGGTCGGTCAGTTGAGATTGAAGGATTTAGATATAATTTTTTTGTATAGTTCCTCATTTATGTAGCATGTAGCATATTTTGCAAACAGAGTTGTAAACTCTGATTTGCTCTTGATATTGTACATATATGTAATGCTACAATGTATATCATGTTTTATGAAGTGATAATGAGGAACTAGGTTTT
Source organism: Erythroxylum urbanii (assembly GCA_027568935.1). Taxonomy (NCBI): domain Eukaryota; kingdom Viridiplantae; phylum Streptophyta; class Magnoliopsida; order Malpighiales; family Erythroxylaceae; genus Erythroxylum; species Erythroxylum urbanii. The sequence goes on from JAOQML010000008.1 coordinate 21,056,125, forward strand.
ATCAAATTGTGATATTCGTGATTTAAATTATGATGTCATGAGATAAGTGAAAATGACTACTATAACGTACTGCTTCCATTGGGCATGTGTTCGAATGTCAGAAGGATATACAGGCACAAATGTCTGATGGGCGTGGTGTGCTATAACTCTTGATATCAAAGTACGATTTGGCATCCACAGGGATATATAGGAACATTAGACATAAAATATCATGAGAAATGTGGATAGTAATCGAAGTTATTGTATGTTATAGGACATCTACCATAGGTGATCAAGTGGGATAATTAGCTGACCTAGGATTAGTAGGTGTTGGAGTTATGTAAATATAGTTCCCTAGAAAGCAAGTGTATTTACTTATAATTTAATTTTCTTCCAGTTACTTTTGTAATGAAAATATTTATTATTAATAAAACAAAAGAATTTGTTTTTTATGAGCATTATATATCTAGTCATAAGGTACCAAGATTCTTTTGTAAAGTAATATACATATACATAGAGATGTATGGAAAACATGTATATTATAAGAATATAAAATAGTGGATTCACAGGTAAATAATCAAGTTGGTCGCTTGATTATGGTTTAGACTATAATGTTGTGATTTATCTCTGTGTAAGTAAAAGAGTTTACACTAAGGGAATGATGAGTTTCATATCATGATAGTAGTTGACTATCGATAATGGCATTATTAAATTAATATGGAATCAAGTATGTTTATAAAGAATAAAGTGGACCGTTACTTTAATCTTCAAACATACAACTTAAGCATACGTTTATTATGGACCACAATCTTGATGAGTGGTGAACTCATATGTGTTTCATTATAA
>JAOQML010000008.1:21057049-21072872 GCA_027568935.1 Erythroxylum urbanii
CAACTTCGATCGGATCGAGGTGGTGAGTACTTATCTGGAGAGTTCCAGCAATATTTAATTGACAATGGAATTGTTTCTAATTTGTCAGCTCCTCGAACACCTCAACAGAATGGTGTAGTTGAGAGGAGAAATAGCACTCTATTGGAAATGGTAAGATCAATCATGTCCTACGCTAGCCTTCCAGAATCGTTTCGGGGATATGCCATATAAACAACAACATATTTTCTTAACTTTGCTCCACCAAATCGGTGCCTAAAACATTGAGGGAATTATGGACTGGTCGAGTGCCTTTATTACGGCACTTAAGGACTTGGGGCTACCCAACCCATATTCTAAGGCTTGAATCCACAAAGATGGAACCAAGGTCAGAAGTATATTTGTTTGTAGGATATCCTACAGGAACTCGAGAGTACTAGTTTTACGGTCCTCAGGATAGGAAGGTATCTGTGTCAATAAATGCAACCTTCCTAGAGGAAGAGTTTGTGAGAAATTACAAAGGAAGAAGTGAATTAGTACTTAAAGAGTTAGTTATTTCACCCAAACCAATAGTTGATTTGGATATAGTAGAATAAGATGTCGAAATAGATTTAAGAGTTGAATTGGAAGAGCAACCAAAACATCAAGATATAGTGGGAGGGTTATGAGACAGCAAAATAGGTATCTAGGTTTAGGAGAAGGCATTATAGCCATCTCAGACTAAGAAGAAATGAATCTCATTACTTATACACAGGCTATTAATGATGTTGATGTAGGAAAATGGCTTAAGGCGATGGAATCAGAAATAGATTCCATGTACGCTAACGAAGTCTGGATCCTTGTAGATCTACCACTAGGCATAAAACCTATAGGGTGTAAATGGATCTACAAAAGGAAAAAAGGATCAGATGGAAAGGTAGAGACCTTTAAAGCTAGATTGGTAACTAAGGACTATACTCAAAAAGAGGGTATAGACTATGAGGATACTTTTTCTCCAGTTTCCATGCTTAAGTCCATCATAATTATTTTAGCCATATTAGCCTATTTTGATTATGAAATATCGCAAATGGATGTCAAGATTGCATTTCTTAATGGGGATCTTGAGGAGACCATTTATATGACCCAACCAGAAGGTTTTGTTGAGCCAGGTAATGAGTATAAGGTATGCAAATTACAAAGGTCCATTTATGGACTTAAGCAAGCATGTAGGTCTTGGAACATTAGGTTTGATAAGTCTATCAAAACCTATGGGTTCATACAAAACCTAGATGAGCCTTATGTCTATAAAAGGATAAAAGAAGGAAAGGTTATTTTTCTAATTCTGTATGTTAATGACATTCTACTCATTGGGAATGATGTAAGAATGTTATCTACAGTTAAGGGATGGCTTAACAAATAGTTTTCAATGAAGGATTTAGGAGAGGCTATCTATGTTCTAGGGATCAAACTTATAAGAGATCGTAAGAACAAACTGATAGCCATGTGTCAACTAAATTATATTGAGAATATGCTCAATAAGTTTGCCATGCAAGATTAAAAGAGGGGGGTTTTCACACCTACTAGACATGGAATCAAACTTTCAAAGGAGCAAGCACCTAAACCCAAGAGGAGGTTAAACGCATGCATAACATTCCATATGCTTCGACAATTGGAAGTTTAATGTATGCTATGCATTGAACTAGGCCGGATATATGTTATGTAGTACGACTAGTAAGTAGAATCCAGTCCAATCTAGGAATGGAGCATTGGACTACGGCTAAGTGTATATTAAAGTATCTTCATAGGACGAAGAACTTAATGCTTGTTTACTCTGGAAGGAAAAACCAACATAAGGGCAAAATGGTAATTTTACCTTTTATTGTGTGGATGGCTATAATATGATTCATATTAGAGTTTGCAATTGGAAATATTGAAACATGTGTTCTCATAATATTTAGTAATTCAAGAGTTCAACTAATTATTTTTAGTGGAATGACATTTAGTTAATGAGCTAGAATTAATTCTAATGAGATTAAATTAATTATGGGCTTATTGAAGCTTGAATTATCTAAGTCCAATAAGATTCCCCATTTGGCTTCAAGGAAGGTTATCAAGCTAAGTAAGAAATATAAATGGAGGTTTTAAAGCCCATGATTGAATGTTGGGCTTGTACTAATTAATGGTTAATTAGAAGCCTAAATGAACATTTAGAAATGGGCTAGGCTTTGGTTTAATTTGTTTAATTAGATTAGTTAAATTAAAACAAAGTTATTAAAGATAAATGGAGATGGAATTTTGGTTTTAATGGGTAAACGTGTAGCTACAGATTTAACATTAATTTGCTACATTTAAGATGTTTTTCAACATGCTTTATCATCATTAAATGGAGTAATAACCTCATCATTACATGGTTTAATGCTGGTCTTTTAATGATAGCATGTAACCTATTAGCATTCATTGGATTAAAGAAGAAAGAGGTACATTTGATGGACCATCTTCCTTCTTTCATCATCAAAAACTGAAATTGGTATGTCACATTTAGGTTAATAGTCTTTTCATATAGCCATCTTAAAGACAAATGAGAAGAGTCTCATTTATTGGCTTCTTTATGATTGATTAAAAAAGAAGTAATACATTTGATGCAAATTTCTTCTTTCCTTTGAGATTAACCAAAATTGAGAGGGTGTAAGAAAGGGTTCTTGCATTGCTTTGACTCTCTCTCTCCTATCTTGCATGGTGAGTCAAAAATTGCATAAGAGTGTCTCATTTTTTGGCTGCTTTCTTCTAAGAAAAATCTCCTTCAAAGTTATCTTCTCCTTTCCCACCAAAGGATCTTGTTAACCAAGTTGTCTAAGAAGAACAAGTGGTAGATCGGATTGGTTGAGGATACAATATCAAGAAGAGGATACAATAAGGAGAAGAGGATACATCACCTAGGAGAGGGTACATTGCCAAGGATAGGATAGCATAACGAGGAGTTAAAGCTGTAGCAAAGTAGTGGGTAATATTTTCCATCTTATGATTATGCAAATGTTTTTGTTTATACCGTATCATGTGTCGCTATGCATGTTGATTTGGATATATTACTTCTGCTGAAATTTTGATTTCCAAAAATTTTTGAAATTTACCATTTCTTCCAAATCAATGCATGTTTTATTTTTTGATCTAACATTAGGAGCCAGTAGGGAGTCCTTTATATCTCGTCCTGCGAGAATGCCTCTAAGAGTTCTCTAGAGAAGGGAAAGGAGGTACGATAAACTACAAAAGCAGAGGGCTGTGAACTTCTACAGAAGTACAGACCTTACAGAGATCGAAGGATGGCTAGAGAGAATGGAGAGAGTCTTCAATCATATTAACTGCGAGTCAGATGAGAAGTTTGACTATGTAGTTTCCTTACTGCAAGGCCCAGCATACCAATGGTGGAAAACTGTTCCAGGAAGTACCATTAGGCATTGTAACTTAAGGTTGGAAGAATTTTTTAAAGTCTTTAAGGAGAACTAGATGCCCAAGATCTACCTAGATAGAAAAATTAAGGAATTTTTGGATCTAAAGTAGGGTAATTTATCTGTGGTAGAATGAAGGTTCAATGAACTTATGAGTTATGCTACTGCCTTGATTCCTACTAAGGAAGACAAATGTAGGAGATTCAAAGAAGGGCTGAACATAGAGATTTGGACGAGGTTAGCCATTTTTAATCTGGGTAGTTTTACCGAACTACGGGCTGCCTCGATCCGAATTGAGCAGTTGTTGAATGATAGTCAGTCAGAATATAAATTAGAGTTTAAAATGAAGAGGCCTAGTGAATCTCAGGGTGTTTCTAGTAGGAGGTTTAGTAAGCACCAGAATAGATCTTCTCGACTACTAGCTAGATCAAGGCAGTAGGGGTTCAGACAGAGAAGTAACTTTGTACAGTCTGGCAGTGGAAGAGGTGTAATATCGAGACAGTTACCCATTATGAGCATTGTAGGAAGAAGCACAATGGTGAATGTTGGAAACTATCTGGAACTTGCCTTTGATGCGGCTCATTTGATCATCAGATTAGAGATTGTTCTGTTGTTTATGAAGCACAGTCTGGAAGGAGAGGAGGAGTGGTAATAGAAATTACTATCCAGTTGAGTTAAGCTAGTGGATCTGACAGAGAGGCAGAGGTAGAGGCAGAGGCAGAGTGAGTTTTGGGAGCCTTATTGCTAGGACTGAGTTACGGAGCAACTAACCATTATCTCAGGCTTTAGTTTATGCAACAACTAGACAGGAGGCTCAGAATTCTCTAAATGTCATTACAGGTGTGTTAAATATCTTTAATTCTAAAGCTTTTGCATTGCTAGATCTTAGATCTACGCATTCTTTTTTCGCACCGCATCTAGCATCTAGGCTGCATTGTGATAGAGAACTATTGAAACATGGATTAGAGGTGGGTACATCGATAGGTAGTACCACAGTAATAGAAGAAGTTTGTAAGAGGTGTTTTATTCAAATTGATCAAGCAGAATTAGATGCATATTTGATTGTATTATAGTTAAGGGAGATATATATTTTTTTAGGTATAGATTGGCTCACTACTCATAGGGCTATCATGAACTGCTATCCTAAAGAGGTAATATTAGAAACTCCTAATCAGCTGAGAGCAGTATTCTGAGGTATTAGTTAAACAATGCCAGCTAGACTGATCTCATTCGTGAATGCTTTGAGATTAATGTAAGGAGGATGCGAGGCTTATCTGGCCCATGTAATTGATACTCACACTAAGCAGAATGTGTAGGACATTCTTGTTCTGATGGAATTCTTGGATGTGTTTCCCACAGAGTTATCTGATTTACCTCTAGATAGGGAAACAAAGTTTACGATCAACTTAGTTCTAAGTGCAACTTCTATATCCATTCCTCCATATAGGACGACACTTGTAGAATTGAAGGAATTGAAGGCTTAGTTGTAAGAATTGTTGGAAAAGGTTTCATTAGACCCAGTGTATTACTATAGGGAGCTCCAGTCTTATTTGTAATAAAAAAGAAGGGAATTTAAGTTTATATATCGACTATAGGCAATTAAATCAGGTGACTATAAAGAACAAGTACCTGTTGCCTAGAATTGATGATTTGCTTGATCGGTTGTAAGGAGCTCGGGTGTTCACTAAGTTGGACTTAAGATATAGGTACTATCAGTTGAAGATAGCAAAGGATGATGTATCGAATGGTACGTTCAGGAGCAGGTATGGGCATTTTGAGTTTTTAGTAATGCTGTTTAGGTTGATTAATGGCCCAGCTGCATTTGTGGCATTAATGAATAAGGTGTTTCAGCCTTACTTGGAACGTTTTGTGATAATATTTATCGATGACATTTTGGTGTATTCAAAGAGTATAGAAGAGCATGCTGAGCACTTGAGAATAATTTTACAGATTATGAGAGGAAAACAGTTGTATGCCAAATTCAGTAAATGTGAATTTTGGCTTGATCAAGTAGTATTTTTGGGTCACATAGTAACTACACAAGGCATACAAGTAGATCCAAAGAAGATAGAGGTAGTAATAAAGTGGGAGGCTCTGAAGAATGTTTCTGAGATTTAGAGTTTCCTCAGGTTAGCTGAATATTACCAGAGGTTTGTCGAGAGGTTCTGGTTGATCTCAACCCCTCTGACCAAACTTCTGAGGAAGAATGTGTCTTTCAGATGGAATGAAGAATGTTAGAAAAGTTTTGAGGAGCTTGAACATTAGTTAACTATGGCATCGGTGTTGACTATTCCATTTGGAACTGGAGGTTATGTGGTTTATAGTGATGTTTTGCATCAAGGATTGGGATGTATATTGATGCAGTATGGCAAAGTAATAGTCTATGCATCGAGACAATTAAGATCTCACGAGATTAATTATCTGGTATATGATTTAGAGCTTACTGCATTTGTTTTTGTTCTAAAGATATTGAGACATTATTTATATGGAGGGACATTCCAGATTTACACTAATCATAAGAACTTGAGGCATCTGTGGAGTAAAAAATAATTGAATATGAGACAGAGGAGATAGATAGAACTGTTGAAAGACTATGACTGTATGATTGAGTATCCTCTCGAAAAAACTATGTGGTAGTCTACGCTTTGAGCAGAAAATCAAATAGCAGTGTAGCTTAGATTCAGACATCGACGTTGTTGAGCCTATTTCAGTTGAGGGCATTTAATGTGGAGTTAATCTAAGCAAAATGAGGCATTAATGGCAACACTAAAACTGAGACCGATGTTAGATGACAGAATCAGAAAGGTTTAGAGTAAAGATCCTGAAATGGTGAAGCTTATTGAAAAGTTGAAAATGAATATAGATTCTAAATTTAAATTGCGAGATGAGACACTATGATTGAAACAGAGGTTGTGTGTACCTAATATTGATAATCTGAGGAAAGAAATTCTAGAGGAAGCGCATATGGTAACTTATGCTATACATCCTGGTACCACTAAGATGTATAAATGTTGAAGCACCATTTTTGTTAGCTAGGGATGAAGAAACAAGTAGTTGACCACGTAGCTAGGTTTTTAAATTGCCAGCAGATTAAGGCTAAGCATCAACCTCCAGTTGGGAAGTTACATTCGTTACCTATTTTATAGTGGAAATGGGAATGAATCACCTTGGATTTCATTATGGGATTGCCAAAGACTCTGAGGCAAAGTGATGCTATATGGGTTGTGATAGACTGAATGACAAAGTCAACCCATTTCATACCAGTGATGGAGAATAACTCACTAGACCAATTAGCCCGGAGGTATGTGAATGAGATAGTTAGACTACATAGGGTTTCGGTGTCCATTATATCAGACAAGGATCCTAGATTTATTTCGAGGTTCTATAAGAGTTTTCAGTCAACTATTGGTATGAAGTTAACCTTCAGTACTGCATTCCATCCTCAAGCAGGCGACCAGAGTTAAAAGACAAGTAATACTATTAAGGATACGCTCAGAGCATATGTATTAGAGTTTTAAGGGGCATGAGATTATTATATAGCCTTGATTGAGTTTGAATATATCAACCATTATCTCAGTAGTATCATAATAGCACCATATGAGGCATTGTATGGCAGAAAATGTCGTTCACCTCTGTATTGGGATGAAGAATGTTTGAGAATAGTAAAAGGCCCAGAATTAATACAAGATACTATGGATAAGGTAAAACTGGTCCATATTCATATTAAAGTAGATCAAGATAGACAAAAGAGCTATGTAGATCAGCACCGAAGGGATAAGGAATACAGAATAGGAGACAGAATATTTCTAAAAGTATCACTTTGGCGAGGAGTGCTGAGGTTCGGTAAAAAGGGTAAGTTTAGCCCTAGATGTATTGGTTCTTATGGGATCATTGAGAGGATTAGACCATTAGCTTATAAATTAGCCTTATCGACTGAAATGTCTCAAATACACAATGTATTTCATGTGAATATGCTAAGAAGATATCGATTTGATCCGACGCATGTAGTATCGGCTCAAGTGATTGAAGTTGCTAATAATCTGAGTTATATTGAAGAATCAATCAAGATAATGGGATATTAGACAAAACAATTGAGAAACCAGGTAATTCCATTAGTAAAATTCCTTTAGAAGTACCACTTAAGCGAAGCCACTTAAGCGAAGAAGCTACATAGGAAATAGAGGAGCACATAAGGAAACAATATCCCCACCTATTTGATGAATCAAGTAAGAATTTCGAGGATGAAATTTCTTAAGGAGGGAAGAATTGTAACATACCGTTATCTCATGCTAAGGGTTAGAACCCTAGAATATTACACATGAGAGACATTAGTGAGAAGTTCGAAAGTGCATTTCATGCTCATGCATAATATAACATACACACAAATGTGAATATTAAATTTTGCACATATTAAAATGATTGTACATGCATTCATTGACATTTTTTGGGTATAATTGATTTTTAATGTAATTATGATATAAATTGTTGGTTAATTGTCTTGAAAATTGATTTGGGGAGTGTAAATATTGATTTAAATTTTTTGGTGAAATTTGAGAAATTTCTGAAATTTTGAGTATTTTCAGGACTAGGAAAAATGCCAAGTGGTAAGACAATGGTTTATGATAATAGGAATAAGTGTTATATGGCAGTAGAAATAGTTGATAAATGACATAGGGATTTATTGACAAGTGTCATTGAAAATTGGAAGAGAATTGGATTAGAAATTGGAGACAAATAGACTAGTCATTAAAAAGAGAACCAATTGGAACCATGGGGAGGTAACAAGTGACAAGTGACACATGACAAGTGTCCCTTGCCTTGCCACACTCACCCATGATTCTTTTAACATGAAAGACCATTTGATTTGTTTTTCATTCTTGCTTTCTTCTTCTCTTTGTGACCTTCTCCACCTCCATGATGAAGATTATGTAGCTTAAAGAGCTAGGGTTTCTTGGTGATTTTGAAGAACTTGGATTTTTATCAAGCAAGTTCTAGTTTGATCTTCATAGGTTGTTTGAATATGAAACAAATATGGTGACTATTTGATATTAAATGATCTTAAGAATAGTGAACCATATACATGTGCATCATGGATGAAGAATGGGAATACTGATGTCTTATTTTTAAGTGTATGATGAGTAATAATTTATGAGGTGTTATAAGGATGTTTCTGGGATAGATTTATAGTGTGAATGATGTATGAAAATGATAAAAAATGTTTATGAATAAATAGATATATAATTATGAATAGTTTTCTGTTTATGATTAACAAAGGAAATTGAGTTGTATTAAAGATATTTGTAAGGTGAAATAGGTATGAAAATGGTGCTTGAATTAAACTTGAAAGTTGATAAATGAAGAGATGTGATCATGTCATATTCTTGTTTTGATAATGAAAGTAAGGAATTGATTAATGAATATGTGTATATTGTTAGATGGAGAGTATGAAACCATGAATTATAGGTTGATATATAAATGTTTTAAATTGGTAATTGAGGTAGAAATAAAGAGGATATAAATCCTAAATGATGAATTACGAAAATGAATTGTTTGATGCTTTATGAATGAGATATATTATGGAAAGAGTTAGGATTTTATGTATGATGAGGTTAAGTGAATGATGATGAATTAAATGAGTAGAGCTTTGAGGTTAATGCAGTTAATATGGCAGTTTAATTAGTATGGAATCATGCTGCATTAGAGGAGGTGAATTTTGGAAAATTTATAGTAAAATTGAAGTTAATATATATATTGAATTCGTGTTAGCGGAGGAAGAAAATTCAGGGCATGATTGTGGCCCTCACCCCCATGATTGTGGCCTAGCAAAACATTAGTTATGTCATGATTGTGGCCCTCTCCCCATGATCATGACATGGCCAGAAAATGGTTCCATCATAATGATAGTCAGTCCTAGGAGTTTTTGTCATGATCATGGGAGGGACACCACAATCATGGGCAAACATGTGAAGTAAAAGAGTTGCCTTTTGAGAGATTTTTGAATCAACTAATGTAAAGGTACTTCCTTATAATGTATTTTGTCTTGAATGAGATCTTGAATGAACCGAGTTGATGATGAATTAGGTGATTGACGTGAGTAAAGTGCATTGGGTATTAAAGAATGGTTAAAAGATGTTGTTAAGCAATTTCGAAATACGAATTAAGGAAATATACCCGGGATTGTCATTCAGCATGCATTGTACATAATGCATATACATATGTTCACAAATGAGTACTTATTTGATTAAAACAAAGTTGTAATGTGTGTAAATGTGTGTTGCATGATATAGAAGAGCAATTAGAGTGACAACATCCAGACATTGCCAAGACTTTGAGGCAATAACTATATGGAGCAAACTATGAGTAACCTAGATATTCTCACATTGATTATTTGTTTTTATTAAATTTTATGTTGAATTATTATGCAATTTGAATGTTTGATTCTGGACATTGAATGTCTGAGGCATTTGATGCATGAATATTATATTAGAAGTGCTCATTATATGTGAATTTAATAGAATAAGTGATACTTAACTTAATTTTTGAATGTCGAAATTAGGTCTGATGATATGTGAATATAAGTGTGAAAAATTGAGCACGAATAATATATGTGATGCATTTCATTTCACAAATGCATGATAAGATAAAGGCAGTTATGACCAGAGTTGCCAGTAAAAAAGAGCTTAAGGCTCAAGATGTCGTAAGAGCCTTTGGCTCTTAATATGTAATGAGCCCTGTATCCCCAATGGATAAGAGCAATTATTAATGAGATGGGTATCCACAATGGATACAAGATAGTGAAAAAGGTACACTGTTATAACAAAGTAATAACTGAAAGTGAGTCTCATTAACATTGCATATACATATGATATGTATGGTTAAATGATTGAATTGTACTATTTGAATTACGTTGCATGTGAAATGTGAAATAACTGATTAAAGTGTTATGTGATGCTATATGAAAATTAGTGAAAAGATGTGCTCTATATGATGAGATGAATTGTATGTGAATTTGAAATATGAACTGATGTGTTATGTGATATAAGTGTGCCACTGATGATAGGTAGCTCATTGAGTTCGCAAAACCCATCAAAATTACAACATTGACTTTTCAGGTATGAGAGAGGGAGCTTAGCTTATAAGACAACTTATAAAAGATCTAGTACTGCTTTTGGATAGAAGAATATGGCTCAAAAACTGGTCAGCTAAGACTGAAGGATTTAGATAGAATTATTTTATATAGTTCCTCATTTATGTAGTATATAGCATATTTTGTAAATAGAGCTGTAAACTCTGATTTGATCTTAATATTGTAAGTATATGTAATGCTACAATGTATATCATGTTTTATGAAATGATAATAAGGAATTGTGTTTGTAAAAATTTTGATATTCATGTTTTAAATTATGATGCCATAAGATAAGTGAAAGTGATTGCTCTAGCACACTGCTATCGGGCATGTGCTCGAATGTTAGAAGGACGTACGAACACAAATGTCTGATGGGAGTGGGGTGCTACAAAATATATAATTAGATTAACAAGATTAAAAAACAAAATAAGGAAAGAATAAGTCTTCAGTATTCTATCTTAGTCAAAACCTAAATTTTATTAGTAACTTATTATTTATTTGCTTTGTTTTACTATTTGTTTTAATTTTTGTTATTTAAAATTAATTTAAATCAATTTATGAGTACCTTAAATAAAATTAGGTTTAAATTGTTAACTCTTATATAATCTTTGTGGGAACGATAATCTCTTATACTACAAGATACGATCTGTATACTTGTGGAGTGTTGAGAGTTTATTACTAGATATAAACCTTGCTTAACAATAAGTTATGTCTACTATCATCAAAGAGTCTTTCGAGTACCCAAAAGCTAAGCTACCCAGCTTTCCAATAGTTCGATCATTAGCTTATTTAGATGTGGTATCTTGACCTTAGGAACTCTCAGAATATTGTCCACTAATACTCCACCTCCTATGTCAAGTGGCAGTGGATTCTATAGGAATATGTTAATCCACTCTATCTCGATTATCCTCTGCTAGCTCATTGGGCTCCCTAATAAGTCTATATATGTTGCTTATGGGTTTTTGATATCTGCGGACCATGCGTATATGCTGCCATTATGGTACCTGTTCGCTCAAGGTTACACACTCTAAGTTTTAATATTTTTAACCTTGGTAATTACTACAAGCGCATGAGTCGTTCACGTAGTACCTAAGGTGTCGATCCCACGAGGAAGGGAACTAGTCCTAAGTCTAATGGCAACTAAGTCACAAACCTAACAACTACTGCAGAAAAGTAAATTAATTGATAATCAAATATAAAAATTGAAAGTGTTAAAAGCAATATAAAAGCAATCACAAAACCAAATCTAAAATCAACCTAGAAATCACCAAGTGAGAGAAAGGAGATTTTAATTTGAAATTAAAGAAACTCAACCAATTATGCAATTATTGACACAATAGGCCTAGATGGTCCTAGGGTGAATTACTCTCTCTTAAGTTATAATTCTTAACACTAATTGATTAACCCTAATTCAATTTATGGAAATTCTGATCTCTCGATTCGCAATCGGCCCAAAAAGTAAATTAGATCTAAAGTTGTCTACTAACCTACTGGGAACCTATGCTCGATCTCTCGTTACATGATTCTACCAGTTTGATTTAATCCTTTACCTAACAATTCACCCAACTCTCGTTAGCACAAATTGATTTTTTTCACTTAGCTCACCTTCTCAGTCTATCGCTAAGTTATTAAGAACAGGACTTAAATCTCAATCCGATCAATAGAAAAACAGAATCAAATAAACTTCATAAATCATCAAGAATCTAATCCAAAGGTGAGTTTAGACATCAACTCAACATTCAACCAAACAAATCTCAACACCTATTTTAATTCTATAAATTAATAAAATTGAAATAATAGAAATACTATCGAAAACAGAATTTGGGACGACTATAGCGGGAAACCTCCTATTCCAAGAAGTACTTCGTGTTAAGCTCTTCACTGTGTCTCTCTTCCTTTGTCTCCTTCCTCAATCTCATGGTATCACCCTACTTTTTCTCTCGGAATTGACGGAATGGAAACTTTTTCGTTAAACTCTTCGCTCTCTCTCTCTTCTCTTCTGTTGCCTGTCACATCATATTCTATTTATATCTTTGAGGCTTTAGGGCAAAGTCAAGATCGAAACGGTCCAAAAATTCATCTGAAACTTGAGTTTTTCTATCAACCCGATGTAGTGCACGATTGTGGCCATGCCTTCCACAATTGTGGCTTGAATTGATGCTCTCTGTCACGATCGTGGCCTGTGTGCATAATCATGGCCTGGCTGCTTCTAGTTCTTCATCTTCTGTCACGCTTCTGGACGCAATCAAGCTTCTGGACGCAAGAATTATATACGCAATATTAGATAGCGAGTGAGCTAGTTTAGTACAGTGTGTACCCAAGAAAGGTGGGACAATAGTGGCAGAAAATGAGAAGGGTGAGCTGATACCAACCTGAACAGTTATCGGGTGGCGAGTCTATGTAGATTAGAAGAAGCTCAACTTGGCAACAAAGAAAGACCATTTTCCAATGCCTTTTGTTGATCAGATGATATAGCGAGTTAATGAACATGCATTTTATTACTTTTTGGATGGGTATTCTAGATACAATTAAGTATTTATATATCCAAATGATTAAGAGAAGATGACTTTTACATGCCCATATGGCACTTTTGCGTATTGACAAATGCCATTCAGACTTTGTAATGCACCAACTACATTTTAATGGTGTATGATGACAATTTTTGTAGACATGATTGAGGAAATTTTGGAAGTATTTATAGATGATTTTTCAATATTTAGAGATTCTTTCAAGTAACGTTTGACAAATTTAGACAAAGTTTTCTAGCAGTGTGAAGAGTCACATTTAGTCTTAGACTGGGAGAAATGTTACTTCATAGTTCAGGAAGGAGTTCTGTTGGGATACAAGATATCTTGTAATGGTATTGAAGTGCATAAAGAAAAGATCAAACTCATTGATAAGCTTCCATCGCCAATATCTGAGGAGTTACATCATTTTTAGGGTATGTCAGATTCTACAGATGATTTATAAAGAATTTTTCATTATGTGCCAAACCCTTACTCATTTATTAGTAAAAGATGTACCTTTTTTTGTAATGATTGTTTACTTTCTTTTAATAGATTAAAGGGTGCATTGACATCAATGCCAATTTTACAGCCACCAGACTAGAGTTTACCATTTGAATTAATGTACTAGGGCAGCGTAAAGATAAAAAGTTGCATGCCATCTGCTATGCTAGTAGGAATTTAAGAGGACCTCAACTTAACTATACAACCACCAAAAAGATTTGTTAGTTATAGTTTTTGCATGTGACAAGTTTTGTTTTTACTTATTGGGTTTAAAAGTTGTTGTGTTTACAAATCATGTAGCATTGAGGTATCTTATTTCCAAAAAGGATGTAAAGCCACAATTGATCTAGTGGATGCTACTCTTACAAGAATTTGATATTGAGATCAAGGATAAAAAAGGAGTGAAAAATATCATTTTTCAAGGTCAGAAGGGTGGGAGTTGCACTTATAAGCAAAAATCAATGAAAAATTCCCTAATGAGAAGTTATTCTCTATAAATGAATCAAGTATTCCATCGTTTGCGGGCATTAAGAACTACATCATAGGTGGTGGCCTTTCACCTAATTTTTCACACTAGTAGAGAAAGAGAGTTTTACATGATTGTACACATTATATATGGGAGGAACCAATTTTGTACAAAAATTATGTGGATGGATTAATTAGACGTGTGTTCTAGATAATGAATTTTGTATTGCTTTAACTCGCTGTCATAGTTATTTATATGTAGGGCATTATGGGGCCAACAAGAAAGATGCAAGAGTGTTGGAGTGTGAATCATTTTGGCCAACATTGTTCAAGGATGCATAGAACTTTATGAAAAGCTGTAATAGATGCCAAAGAGTGGAGAACATTTCAAAAAGAGATGAGATGCCATTTTCGACAATCCTAGAACTTGAAATCTCTAATGATTGGGGCCTAGACTTTATATGCCCATTTTCATCCTTGTTCAAAAATACTTATATCCTGGTGGGTGTTGATTATGTATCAAAATGGGATGAGGTTATGAAAACCCCAAAAAATGATGGCTAAGCAGTTCAAAGATTTATTAAGTGAATATTTAATAGGTTCGGAGTGCCAAGGGTCACAATTAGTGACAGAGGTACTCACTTTTGTAACAAACGATCTGAGGCTATATTGAAAAGATATAGGGTGCAATATTAAGTCACAATGCCTTACCACCCCCAAACAAGATAGCAAGTAGAAGTGGTGAATAGAGAACTGAAAAAGATCTTGGAGATGACAACGGTTCAAGAAGAGTTTAGGCAACCAAGCTTGATGATGCAGTTTGGGCCTACAGGATAGCCTTTAAGAGAACGATTAGTCCCACACACTACCAATTAGTTTATGGCAAGGCTTTCATTTACCAATGGAGTTAGAGCATAAGACGTACTAGATAATAAAAAAATTTGACATAAAAGTAGTGGTGAGAGAAGATTGTTGCAACTAAAACAATTGGAGGACCTAAGATTGTTGGCTTATAAGAATGCCGAACTGTATATGGAATGAGCTAAGAAATGGTATAATGCTCGTCTGAAAAAGAAGAAGTTCAAGGTCAGAGATATGGTTTTATTGTTCAGCTCTTGTCTTCGATTGTTTCATGATAAGTTGAAATCAAGATGGAGTGGCTTGTTTTAAGTCACTAAAGTTTTCTCACATGGTGTATTGGAGTTAACCAATGAAAAAAGTAAGACATTCAAGATCAATGGCCATTGGTGCAAGTCTTATTTTGGAGAAAATTTACCCCAGGATAAGGAAGAGCTTTCCTTCTCACCCTAAGCACTTGTTTGTATATATAATCATTCTTTTTATTTTTGTTTGTTTTGCATAACTAACATTTTCTGAGTTTTTCTTTTCTTGTTGCAGAAAAGAGAGATTAAGGCATGGTTGGCAAACACGGAGCACTGACAACATTATCAGACTAAGAAACTCCTTAAATTTTTTGAGCTTCAAGGAGTACACATTGAAGTAAATCACACGTTAGTATAGACTTTACGTTCAAGAAACTAGATGCACAGGAAGGGGGGGTTGAATGGTGTATCCTCCTTTTTGAATGTAAAATCTTGAAAAGAACTTCTCTTTCTTTTTAAAAAGATATCACAAATTATTACGTAGTTAAATCACAAATTACTTCTATATAATTTTTTAACAACAAAGTAAACTGAAGTAAAGAGTAGAGAATAGACACTGCGATTTTTATACTGGTTTACCCCAAACCTGTAAGGGTAAGTCGCCTTGTTCATTGTGTAAGGCGCCTTATGCCTTTACGATACTGACAAGTCGCCTTGTATATG
>JAOQML010000008.1:21091820-21124312 GCA_027568935.1 Erythroxylum urbanii
GTTTACAATAAGTTTTGATAAGAGAGAGAGAGGTTATGAAGAGACCCCGGAATTGCCATTGAACATGCATCGTGCATCTTTTCTATACTTTGATATGTTTAGTACGTTTATATAAAAGGTGGTAATTGTGAATATGTTTCGTCTGTTTTAGAGGAGCACGTCGGTCGACAGTCGGACATTGCCGGACCATCCAGGAAATAGCTTCTGGGAGCGTACTGTGAGTCAACCTAGATGTGTTACTAGGATTGATTTGATTTTTGTGCACCATGATTCTGTCAAACTTCCAATATTATTGAACTATTGTGTGTTGTTTCTAGATTCCGGACCTAAGGTTCGAGGAGTTTAATAGCTGGGCATGTTTTAGGAGTGTTTTGATGTGATATGAATTTGATTTCCGCTTCTCAACGATTTCGATGATTATGAAACCATCATCTAAACATTTGTATGAGATTTTGTGTATGACATATTCAGTATTTGATGCATTTCATAAAATGTATGCTCAGATAAAGGCATTGTGACTTGAGATGCCAGTTGAAGCGCTTCCACGTAGAGCCTTGCTCCGTGATATATGTTTTCTGCACGTAGAGCTTTGCTCCGTGATATATGTGTTCTGCACGTAGAGCCATGCTCTGTGAATTTGTTCTGATTGAGCCCTATGGGCCAAACTTTATATATGTGTATAAAAGGAACTCAGTCACAACAATAAGAATGAATATGAGTCTCATGCATGTCCCATGTAATTACATGCGCAATATGTAAACGATATGCCAGTTGTAATGTATGGTTGTCTGTTATGCTAATTTCAGAATGGATGTTTATCTGATTGAATGAATAACTGTGATAAATGTGTTGTATTTGTGTAATCCGGTGAATTCATCAATGAGGATTCACTCATTGAGTTTGCAAAACTCATCAACAATTTGCACCGTGGCTTTTCAAGTATGAGACAGGAGACCTAGGTTATAGTAAAGACATAAAGTGTCCGTGGATAGAAATATGGATCAGAGGTCTACTAGCTGACTCCCGAACTGACTCCTGAAGGAAAATAGTTGTTGTCATTTTGTGATTTTGTTAGAGCCTGTATAGAGTTTTGTAAACATTCGTTGAGAAGAACAATGTATGTTTTATCAATAAATGAAGTGAATGTGTTAAGAGAAAATGATAACGATTTCGAGTATGTTAGATGATGCCATGCGTAAGTTAGATTTGTTAATGCTCTAACATACCATTATCGTAGGTTATGTTCCTAAAAGCTTAGGTATGTACCCTATGGTAGTGGGATGTTACATGTCCACTCCTTTTTACCTAGCTTTTGTTAAAAAAAGAATAACCGAGAATGTTGTGATGGCTAAGAAAAAGGGCAAAACTGAGACAACCATTCTTCTTAGATATGGAACTGCGTAACTGCTAGAAGTGAGCAACCGAGAGAACTTAGATAGCGAAAGAAAAATGCAAATCTTCATCATTTTCTCTTCATTTTTTAAAAAGAATTCAGGCTATAAGAGTTGGCTTGTACATCTTCTACCACACTAAATGGTTTCTTTGATAACTGATCTGCAAACTGAATACATATAGATGTTGTCTTCACATCTCTTAGCCACAGTTTCCTGTTAGGGAGTCATAGGTCCATGTATCTCATGCATAGCTATGCGGTGAAAGCATTGGAATCAAAATTCCAACATCATGACATCTTCAGAAAATCCAGAATCCATGTGCATGTATAAATAGAATGTAAGAACATGAAATTATAGCTTATGAACTTGCAAATGCTTCTCCTTTCTTGAATCTTCTACTTGTTTGGGACGTAGCAAACACCAAACACCTTCAATAGCCAATGAAGAACACACAAAGATGAAGAAAAATTAGTGTGTAAGGGTGGTTAGAGTACCAAACAAGATGAATTAAAGTAGATGCTCAATTGAGAGTTAGATCATAAACGAGTAACATGCAATTAAACTTATGCAATAATTGTATAAAATTGCATGAACAAACCTCTAGATCAGCCATCTCAACCTCCAAAACTCTTATAAACCCTTTTCCTCTCAATTGTTTATGTTTTTAGCTTAATTTCATATGTACATAATTGAAGAACTCACATATGTACCACCTGTCATAAAGTGGGTCATGATCTTGACCTATAAGTCACGATCATAACCTGCTTAAAATAACAGCCATGCACACTTTGTATTTCATCTGATCTTTTATGCTAGTGACTCTTAGGTTTTTGGTTATGTTGGGTAATTGAATTAACTCTTAATTTGAACAAATCATGAATGCCACTTGAATTAACTTTTAATCCAATCAAATCATGAAGGGTTTACGATGCAAATTTATCGAAACGTAAGTGAATTAACACAGGAACTCTTCGATAGTTAATTATCTGACTTATAAACCTTTCTATAGATAATTATTATGCAATTTGTCCCTTCACCATCTTATACCCTGCTTGGTTCAGAGTATGGGCTATGTGTTAACTCCCACTAGACTGACTATGTCACATCTAGTCCAAGTGATGTTAGTTCTTATCCTGAGGATTTCATTACTCTATGTGTCATTGAATATTCTCTTCATGATAAATAACTACTCTGGCTAGAGATTCCCAAGAAATGATCCCGATAAGAGGCCATGGGTATTATCTTCTTCTATTATGAGTGGTGAATCCTTTATTGGCTACCTAGTTACCTTCGAATACCAATAGCTATACCTAATCACCACCATATGAGCAACCTCATCTTAGGGCAATAAGGAATGGTGTCAAAGAACCAGATCAGTATCCAAGATATCATTAAGTTCATAAAGTCTAAGAATATTTGCACTATTGTTATGATGAGATTAATCACTGACATTTGATAGATAATCCATATGATAATCTCATAGCTGGCCATCCGATGTACTTACTACTCTTAGTAAGCAGCCATATGTTAACTCTAAACATCTCACACTTACAATTCATGAGATCCACTGCTTGATTAAATCAAGGAGTATAACATGTGCTAGTCTATCCAGATTAACAATGTCCTATCTCATTATTCCTATGACTAGGGATAATTTAGATACTAACATAATTGCAAATGATAGGAATCTTATTATTATGATCTCATCATGATCTCCTTCATGCTAGGATTTATATCATGGACTTCATTAATTCGATTTAAGAATGACATCAATTCATAAGTAAATGAACATCAAATTAATGAAAATTTCCTTTCATTTTATTAATCAAAACAAAATTTGTACAAAAGTGATAAAGGCGATTGCCTTTAGAGCATTACTCTAATAATCTCCCACTTGCATTAAAGTCAATCACCTTTGTATCTAATATCATAAGCGAGTACACTAAAATCAAATCTCATTTGAGGAAGTGGCTTAGTCATAGGATCATCGATATTTTGATTTACGGGCACTCTCTCTATTTTCACATCACCTCTATAATGATCTCCCTATTCAGGTGATATCTCCTGAGTACGTGCTTGGACCTCTGATGAGATCTTGGTTTCTTGGTTTGAGAAATAGCCTTATTGTTGTCACAATACAACAATATCAGGTCTATAATAATTGAAACTACTCCAAGTTCCATAACAAACTTTTTGATCCAAACAACTTCTTTTGTAACTTCCGTAGCTACAATTTACTCTGACTCGATCATTGAATATGTGGTTATCTCTTGTTTGGAACTCTTCCAACTGGCTACTCCACCATTCAATGCGAAAATGTAACTTGACTAAGATTTGGAGTCATCCTGGTTAGATTGAAAACTGGCATTTGTATGCCCACTCGCTATGGGATCTCCATCTCCATATACCAAGAATACATCCTTAGTCCTTCTCAAGTAATTTAGGATATTCTTGACAGCCACCTAGTGAAACTCACCAGGGTTCGATTGATATCTGCTCGTAACACTTAGAGCATATGATATATTGTGTCTTGTATATAATATAACATACATGATTGATCATATTGCTAAAGCATAACAGATCAAATTCATTTGAGTCCTCTCATCTTACATCTTGGGATAATAGATTTCGAGAGTTTTATCCCATGAGTTATGGAAAGAAACCCTCTCTTGGACTGCTGCATATTAAACTTATTTAGCCCTTTATCTATGTATATAGACTGTGAAAGACCTAGCAACTACCTTGAGCTATCTCTATAGATCTTTATTCCCAATATATAAGTTGTTTCTCAAAGGTCTTTCATGGAGAAATTCCAGGACAACCAAATTTTGATAGATTGCAAACTTGAGACATCATTTCCTATTAGTAATATGTCATCCAAATAACACAAGGAATATGATAGCACTCCTATTAACTTCTTTGTATATACAAGGTTCATTCAAACTTTGTGGGAAACCAAAACTTTTTGATTGTTACATCAAATCGGATGTTCCAACTCCTAGATGCTTACTTTAACCCGTAAATAGACTTTTAAAGCTTATATACCTTTTCAATATCTTTGGATATGAAGCCCTCAAGTTGTATCATATATACATCCTCATCTAAGTTTCTACTAAGGAAAGTCATCTTCAAATCCATTTGACATATCTCATAATCATAACGAGAAACAATGGCTAGGAGTATTCTAATGGATTTAAGTATGGCTACGGGGCTAAATTCTCGCCATAGTCAACTCCTTGTCTTTGATGATAACCTTTTACCACTAGCCTCACTTTTTAGGTAATCATATTACCATCCATGCTGATTTTTTTTTTTGAAAATCCACTTGCACCCTATAGGATTTAGCCCTTTGGGTGGGTTAACCAAAGTCCATATTTAGTTTTCAAATATGGAATCCATTTTGGACTTCATAGCTTGAGGCCATTTTTTAGATTCTTAACTCTTCAGAGCCTTTTTATAGAATGTAGGCTCATCGTCCTTTATAAGCAATACATCATTATATTCACTTACAAGAAATCCATATCTCTCTAGAACATTACGTATCCTACTTGACCTATAAACATTTTGTGTGTCAGAAGGTTCAAGTGTTGTCTCATCTCTTTGAACAACAATGTCGAGTTCAAGCAGTTGCACTACGTCTGTTTGAGTATCATAAACTTCAATAATTTTAAATCTGCACCCATTGTCTTCTTTTAGAAGAAACTCTTTCTCTAAAAAGACAGTATGCTTTGAGACCTGCACTTTTGCTCTAAAGCATTATAAAACTAATATCCAATTGTTTCCTTAATATATCTTACAAACAAACATTTATTTAATTTTGTTTCAAGCTTTTCTGATTGAATCCGCTTCATGTAAAGTGAACAACCCCAAACATTCATATGAGAAAGATTGGGTTTTTTGTTAGTCTATATCTCGTATGGAGTAACATCAACTACTTTTGAAGTGCCTCTTTTTAACACATAAATAGCAATCTTAAGTGCATAACTACAAAAGGATTTTGGTAGATCTGCTAAACCCATCATTAACCTTACCATGTTCAACAAGGTTCGCTTTCTCCTTTCAGCCACACCATTATGTTGCGGGGTGTAAGGTGAATTCCACTATGATACAATCCCATTATCCATGAGATAATTTAGAAACTCCTTGTTCAAGTATTCACCACCTCAATCTGATCAAAGTATCTTAATACTTTTACAAAGTTGTTTCTTTACTTCGTGTCTAAATTGTTTAAACATTTCAAATGCTTTAGACTTGTATCTCTTTAGATACACATACATATATCGTGAATAATCATCAATAAAGGTAATGAAGTACATAAAACCACCTATGGCATGAATGGACATCGAACCACATGCATCAGAATGTATTAGGTCTAATAACTATTTGCTCATTCACCCTTTTCTTTAAAAGATAATTTAGTCATCTTGCCTAGCAAGCAAGATTTACATGTGTCATATGATTCATAATCAAATGACCTTAAGCTACCTCTTTTGTATGGCTTAGATATGCGTGTCTCACTTATATGGACAAGTTAACTGTGCCATCAAAAAGATAATTTTAAGTTATTCCATTTTTGTCTTTTATTGTCATTGGTATTTAAAATTAGATTGCACATATCTAATATGTAAATACCATTGCATAATTAGCAGTACCATACAACATTTCATTCAACTTAATTGAACAACCATTGCTTGAAAAAGTGAAATGAAATCCCATTTTATTAAGACATGAAATAGATACAATGTTCTTTGTCACAATAGGTACATAATAGCAATTATCAAAAATTAACTCTAGCCCACTAGGAAGATACAAAACATAAGTTCCTATGACTAATATAGCAACTCTTGATCCATTTCCCATATGTAGGTCAATCTCTCCTTTTTTGAGTGGTCTACTATTCTTGAGGCCTTGAATATCAACTCATATGTGTGAGCCACATTCGGTATCTAATACGTAAATATTACGATCAGAAATAGTATTAACCTTAATGAAAAATAACATACCTAAAGTAGACGGTGGAGCATCTAATGCCTTCTTCTACTTCAGTGACTCTAGATAGGCTTTACGATTCCTCTTCTAATGCCTTTCTTTGTTACAATGGAAGCATATTTCCTTTAGGTTGTAACTTGATTATACATCAAAAGTTTATGATTTGATTCAACTCTTGAACTGAATCGGGTGCTAGTGTTAGTCTCGTCTAATTCGAACTATGAATGTGATTTAATTAGGAACCCTAAAATTCAATTATTTTGATGTCCAAATTAAACACTTTAGTTTTAGTACACATTCCTTTTCTAGTCACATTAGAAAAACAATGCCCTACTTAGATTAATTCTAAATTAATCCCTAAAGTTTCCAAAATTCCTAAATTAACATCAATTAGTCATCTGAAACATCCTTAGGTCATCTCAAATTTATTAACACAATTTCAACACAAATAAAAAAATATCTTGATGGCTAAAATTATCAAGATAAATGAGTTAACCTACTAGACACTAAAGAGACCGATTCGATGTCCGAAAATTTTCTAGAACCCTAATTTCAAGCACATGTACTTAAAATGCTACTACCATCAAAATAATACATTTTTTTTCTCATAAAAGTGTTTTAAGGTCTTATAACTGAAACACATACACATAAGTCACTAAAAAAGTTAGCCCCCTTAGCTTTCAAAAAGTTGACCAATGTTAACTTTGACTTGATCTATTAATTGAATCAAGTTCAATTTATTCTAGGAAAATTACAGAGTCTAATTCCTAGGAATTCTGTATAAATTAAGTGGAATTAACCAACACATCATATGTCCACTAACACTTGTCATACACCACCAACATGCATGTAAAATAGAGAATAAATAATCAATCACTTCAAAAGCAGGTGTCATGCATCTCATACATATGGTAACATCATATGTGCATGTTCATGTAGTAAATTCATAAAACAATTTTGATAAAATTATTATGGAATTTACAAGGATGCATGTTCATCAGATTTCTAAAATTTTCTAGAACTTTATATTTGCATCAGGCTGAAACTAAAATCATAATAAAATAGAAAATATACTTTGACAAAAATATAATATATCACCCTTATAAACATTTATATGAAAGAAAATTAGAAATTTTTTTAGAAGTATAGCAAAATTTTTAAAATAAATATACGTATTATGTTTTCCAAAAATTCCAAAAAACCAACATATCAATAGACTAGAAATTAATTCGCAATAAAATATCAAATGACATTCAAATGAAATTTCCTTTGACAGAAACATAATATAACATCTTATAAACATTTATGTGAAAGAAAATCCTAAAAACGTTTATACAATTTATAAGAATTTTTCCAAATCAACATTCATGTCAATCACAACCTAACAAATAGTTTGCACGTGTTCAATAGATCATTTAATACATGCATAAGTGGCTCTGGTACCACTATTGGGGAGCCATGGGTCTATGTATCTCATTCATGGAATGTAGGAATCCAATAGTGATCAAATCAAAAATGCAACGAGAAACAAAACTTTTTAAAAATTCTAAGTGGTCTCGATAATTGAATAAACTTAAATAAGTTTAAAAAATGAATTAGAAATTATACCTTTTTCGTCTTCTTATTGAAAAATCTTTGAAACCTTTTCGATTGATCAATCACAAGTTGTTTAATTGTCTAGCCTCTGATGGTATCCACAGAGCAATTCTCTAGACTAATTTGAGAGGAAGAAGACAAAAGTGTTGGCTTCTTAATGTTCTTCCTTTATTTAAATAGAAAAATCATTAGGGTCTTTAATTAGAAATAAATTTCTTTTTATGTTAATTAAAAATAAATTATAATTATAATTAATTTAATTTTAATAAAGTCAAATATCTCATATTTGATCCCCAAAATTTCTTAAACTTTATAATTAAGTATAACTTAATTAAATTGATTTTTCTTTCACAAATTGCATTTTATTGTGTGACAGGTTAGGTTCATAATAAATTGGAAATGGTTATAAATTAAAATTCTAATTCACAATTAGAAATAGATAAATTAAAACTCCTTTTAATTTATCCTTAGTTCTCCAATTAAACAAGTTATAATCATAAATCATGATTGACGTCTAGCAATATGTCATGATTACCTAAATATCAGGATTGTCAAAATGATTGACTTAACTTGTTCATGCATGATTTTGATGTATAATTTAATCCGTTTATCATCCAATGTTCCAATTGGAACAAGTATTGATATAGTATGTACTCTTTTGATCTAATCGTATATGTTCTTACTAATTAGTGATTGATTTATAATTAAAATTTGAAAATACCTTTTTCAAATGTTAATTCACTCTGGCCAGAGGATTTCATAAATCATTACTAATTAAGAATAGTAGAACATTCTCTCTAACTACTTTGGAGTGATGAATCCTATATTGACTTACTCAACTATCTCCATCTGGTTCATATTGTATCCAATTACTACCGATTGAATTATCCTAGGACAATTCATAAGTAGGATCTAAATATAGTAATTACCATATGAGATACGTTGATAATCTCAAGTCTAAGGCTTAATTGTACACCATCATTATGAGATAATCCACAAACACATAAGTAATATTCCATTCGAAATTCTCATAATTAGGTCAATTCAGTGACTTATTTTATAATAATCACCCACACATTAGTTTAAGTATCTCCATAATTTAATTTATTAGATCAATTACTTTCTTCATAAGAAAGAAACAGAATGCATGTTAGTTTTACCAATTTAACAATATCCTGTCTTGGTAAAACTATAACTAGGAACATTTAGGAATAATAAATAGGTGTAAATTGAATCTCATAATTATGATCTCATTATAATTCAATTGCACAGTAATTATTCCAAGGATTTTAACCTTTACATTTTAATAATTAAATTAATACATGAAGATAAATAAATCCTTTTTCATTAATTAAAATAATGTCATACATCAATTTACATCTAATTGATTGGCAGCAAGGGTATAAACTAATAATCTCCCACTTGCCCTAAAGCCAATTGCCTACGAATCTAACACCATATTCATCCATATATCAATCATGTCATTTTTGAGACAATGGTTTAGTAAAAGGATTTGCTAAATTCTCTTTAGTGGGAACTCAGTTCAATGCTATGTCTTTCTGCTCCACTATCTCCTTAATCATGTGAAACTTCTTGAGTACATGTTTGGACTGTTGATGAGATGAGGGTTCCTTTGCTTATGTAATAGCACCGTTGTTATCACAATACAATATTATAGGCTCAATAATGCTAGGAACCATTCTAAGTTCAGTGATGAACTTCTTGAACTAGACCACTTTCTTTGCCACCTCTGACACTAAAGTATACTCTGCTTCAGTTGTTATATCTACAATGGTTGGTTGTTTAGGGTTGATTGCTAAACCAATTACTTATTTTACACTAAAAAACGCAATCATACGGATAGTTACTTGTGGTAAGAAGCTGATATTATCCTATAGAGATTGTTTTTAGGCACTACGTAATTTAGGTTCTGCTTTGTTTAAGACTCAAATTTTATTAATAACTGAAAAATAAATTAAATCAAAACAAACTAGTAAAAATGAAATAATGCAATATTGGAAATTTGAAGAGATAATTAATCAAGTTCTGGGAGTGGGGATTTTACCTATTATTAATGATAATCTAGCCTTTTACGTTTTTATGGGATGTCGGTTCTCGAAGATCGTTAGATTGATTACTCTCTCTCAAGTTATAATCCCTTCCTAAATTGTAAACCTTTATCAAATTATAGACATGCAATCTCTCGATTCAGAAATTACCCACAATTCTAATTAGTTTTAAAGCTCTTTGATAAATAATCGGATCTCGCATGGGATCTCTCTTTATGAAATCATCGACTAGATTGATTAAGTGGTCAATTAGATCATCTAACTCTCGCTAATCCAATCCAATCTTTTTTATCTAGTTCACCCTCTCGATTTGTTACTGAAACATGCAAATACATTAATCAATCACAACACCCAAATCAATTAAACACAATTTAACTATATTAACACTAAAAATAAGGAAAATCCCAAAGGAAAAGTTAGAACATCATTAACAACTCAAAATCCATATCCATACAGCCCATCTCATCATGAACAACTCAAAATCCATATCCATACAACCCATCTAAATCTGACACATTAAATGAATAAAAAATAAAAGGGGAGGAAATGAAACTTAGGTTGGATGATTCGAGAAAGCGAAAACGTCGAGAGATCACCTATTTTGGAAAGCTTCAGCGTCGAAACCATCCTCTTCTTCCTCTTTTTATTCTCTCTCTTCTTTCTCTCTATCTCTCGAGTTTCCACATTTAGGCAGAATGTAGACTTTCTTTTAGGCTTATATATCCCTTTTATAGTCTTTACCAATTAAGGTAACCTTAGTGTCTTTTTAGGATCCAAAATGTGCCTCGAAAACTTGAATCTGAAAGTAACTCCGTGTCTGTCTGTGCACCGACCACAATCATGGGCATTCGTACATGATCATGGTAGGTTCATCTTCTCTCTGTCACGATCGTGGTAGACTCCTCATGATCGTGGCCCTATGTTGGTGTTTCTGTCACGATCATGGCGGGTCCCCCATAATTGTGGCCTAGTGTTTTAGTTCAGGTCTCTTCTGAAACTCTTCCAAATGACCTAAAATAGTAACAAATTTATCACGACACCTTATATATATAAAATTGAAGCTCAAAAACATGTTCTCACCCAAAGAACACTTAAAACAAAAATGTTTATGAACTAAAACAATTTTTAAGCTAAACACACACTAAACAATCAACTTAACCACTAAACACATATCAAATTACCGATAAAAATACAATGCAATCTACACCTGGCATTTGGAGTCTTCTAACTTACCGCACAACTATTTAGAATGAAGATGTACCTTAATTATGATCTACTATCCTTGGGATCTAACTGGAAACTAGCATCTAAAGATCCTTGAACTCTCAGTTCATCTCCTCTATAGATCAAGAAAATGTCTTTAGCTCTTTTCAAGTACTTTAAGATATTTTCACAGCTGTCTAGTGATGCTCACCATAATAATTGAAACATGCTCATTATGTTCAAAATATAAGAAACATCTGGTCTAGTACATAGCATCTTATACATAAGTGATCCAATTTATCTCTCTCCACTTGTGTCTTTCGACACAAACTATATGATAGAGAAATCCTATGCTATATAAGCAAGAATCCCCTTTTGGAAATCTCCATGCTAAATCTCTTTAACACTTTATCTATGTACATAGACTGGGACAATCCAAGAAACCTTTCGGATCTATCTCTATAGATCTTTATTCCCATAATATAGGTTAATTCTCCCATATCCTTCATAGAGAAGTTCTTTGATATCCAAATCTTTAGAGACTATAGCATAGGTATGTCATTTACAATTAGAAATATGTCATCCACATATAGTACTAAGAAAATTATTACACTCCCACTAAGCTTTTCATAGACATATAGTTTGTCCATATTTTTTATAAAATCAAACTTTTTGATTATCTCATCAAAATAGATGTTCCAACTCTGTGACACTTGCCTAAGTCCATAAATGGACCTTTACAACTTACATACTTGATTAGGAAATCTCTTGGATTCAAAACCTTCAGGTTGTATCATATACATATACTCATGAAAATTCCCATTGAGAAATGTTGCTTTGACATCTATCTGCCAAATTTCATAATCATGATATGCTGTTATAGCTAATAAGATCCTGATGGATTTTAGCATAGCTACCGACAAAAAGGTTTCATCAAAATCAACCCATTGTTTTTGTTTATAACCTTTAACCACTAACCTTGTTTTGTACATATGTATATTACCATCCATGTCAGTTTTTCTCTTAAAAATCCATTTGCATCCAATAGGTACAATACTAGTTGGTGCATCAATGATCGAGTGTTAGTATGTGTAAGTTTTAATAAATAAACCTCGATAATTTGTAATCGCATGGTTCATTAGCATGGTACCTAAGGTGTCTATCCCACAATGAGGGATAATCTAATCCTAAAATCTAAGGCCAGAAAATAATATTAAAATTCAAATTGCACGAAAATAGAAATGATAAATTAATTCAATCAATCAAATTAAATTAAGAATAGATAACGAAAATACTAATTACTAAGTAATTGCAGCACACCTAAGAATTAACCTAAGGAATTACCAATTGAGAAAAAGGGAATTTTACCTATCATTGATGCTAACCTAACTGATTATGAATTATTGAATTATTGGTTCTAGATGATCCTAGGGTTGATTACTCTTTCTTGAGTTATAACCATTAACCCTAAATCATAAACCCTAATCAGATTATAGAGGTCGCAATCTCTTAATTTACAACCTATCCACAACCTTAATTAGCTTTGAAGTTCTCTAATAAACTACCGAAAAACCTATGCAATATCTCTCTTTGCACAATTTACCGATTTGATTTAATTCTAACTTTATTAAATCGCTTAACTCTTATTAGCCTAATTTAATAAATTTTCATCCGATTCACCCTCCCAGTTTATTATCGAATTATGAAATTATATAACTAAATCATAATAAATCCAAATAACATATAAGCAATTAGATTTCTTTAATTCGAGAATAAAACTCTGAAGGTGAGTTTATAACATCCTTAACATTTTGATCCTATCATCAACTATCCAATCCATTTATATACAATGATAAAACTGAAAATAAATAGGAAATAAAATCGAAATAGAGGACGGGAGGTAGCAATATCGAGAAACCTCTTAATTCGGGAAGTATGTCGAGTTAACTTCTTCTACTCTTCTCTCTTCCTTCTTCTCTTCCCCAATCTCTCAATGAATTCTCTTTAGGGTTTCTTCAAGGTGGTTGATGCAAAAGCTCCCTCTACCTCTTTGTCTTTTTCTTAAAATATCCTTTTTATTCTAAACTGGCCTAGGAATCTTTTGTGGTTCGAAAGGTCTGAAAAGTCCCTTGAAACTTGACATTTTTTAGTGTTTGCTTATCTGCCTAATACAAGCCATTATCATTGGCCACATCCTAGCCTTCTGTTACTATTGTGGCGTAAAAGCCACGATCATGGGTGATGTTCTAGACTTCAGTCACGATCGTAGCATGTAGACCTGATCATGGGCCAACTTTGGTTCTTCTCTCATAATCGGGGCTTGTTGTGCCACAATCGTGGGTCATTGTTTCAACCCGAATGTCTCCAAAGCTTCTATTTTCTTTGATGTTGAGCCTGAAACACTACCAAACACATCAAGGTACCTTAAAAACATAATAATTAAACTCAAAGACTTGTAATAAGCCATAAAATACTTAAAACACAAATAATTAATAAACTAACACAATTCTAACCTAAACACATAGTAAATGATTGAATTAATAGCTAAACACGCATCAAACTAAGCCCTAAAACATGATGCAATTCACTTTCAACATCCCCACACTTAAACGTTTACTTTTCCTCAATCAAATAAAACAATAAAAATGCAAAAATCACACAGCACATAATGCAATGATGAGACAATGGCTTCATGTTCATGAAATAAATATAACTTTGAACATAATCATTCAAGCTGTTCCAAATCATTAACATGCAAAATCTGTATTTAGGAGCTTTGGACTAAAAATATATTTTAATCAAAAACTCAAATGTCAAGTTATTCACCCTTTTTAATTGTACGCATAAATTAATAATTCTTTGGTCATTCAAACTATGTAACGACTCCTAATTACGTTTTCATGAAAAGTCAAGCTATTTACAAATTCGATAGGTTTTTTGCAAACATTTTTTTTCATTTTAAAAATCTTTTATGGATATGGACCTAGTCTTTTATTCAGAGGAAAAAGTGATGAACGTTGATTTGGTTACTTGACTAGGTTACATTTTTATTAAGCTGCTTGAAACGTCATTATAGTCTTTTGACATGGAGTTATACATTTGTGAGGTATGTCGATCCGATTACTCAACTATATCACTTTCTTAACTGGCTATTAGCTCTAGTCATGTAACATACCACTCTCATAAAGCATATAATTGAATGTACCTATGAATATTCAAGAATATACTCTGCAAGGATGGTGTGTTAAGATGTTCAAATCAACTTATTACAAATTTTAAGGCATCGAATACATCTTAAGCAAACCAATATTTATTT
This sequence comes from Erythroxylum urbanii, assembly GCA_027568935.1. Lineage (NCBI taxonomy): Eukaryota > Viridiplantae > Streptophyta > Magnoliopsida > Malpighiales > Erythroxylaceae > Erythroxylum > Erythroxylum urbanii. The sequence goes on from JAOQML010000008.1 coordinate 21,106,388, forward strand.
TGGCCCATTTCATTTATAAACATATCCAGTTATAAATGTCATTACATTTCAAAATTCACACATATGTTACAAAATTGTTAAGAAATACATTTCATGATACAAAATAATTGAAGACATTTGCAAGTACAACTAATCTTGCTCACTAGCTTATGTCCAAATGAAATAGCTACTTCAACTAGACTAGCTAGATCTCTTCTGAACCTAAAAATCAACATTGCAATTTTGATGAGATTGCAAACTTAGTGAGTGAACCATCATCGATGTATTTACTCAAGTTAGATACACAAAGACTAGTCATATCCCAATTTAAAAAGCATTATATATCATCTAGTATTGAATAGCTCATCACATTTCATCACACCTTATCAAGTACATCAAGTTTTTCATACTTTCATAATTATATCAAGTAAACCGACATTTTATATCACAACACATACTCATTTACTTTTCAACTGCATTTCAAAAAATTTAATAATTCATTTCGATTCGATCATATAATAAATAGAAGGATGCATATGTAAATGCACATCTGACTTCATTCATTTTACTTTGTTATAATCGAGCACCTATTTTCTATCCCGTATTTATTATAGATACTGAGCTCATTTCATTTACTATCCCATACACATGGTGGATACTGAGCTCATTAGTAACTGAGTCTGTGGCTCTTTTTGCATATTCCTGAGTTTAAAGCTCCTTTTCACATTGGTCACTCTGATCACAACTCCTTTATTTGATCATGTATTTCAATGTGAAGCATCATTCCATATGCCATGTTTCATTACCTTTCATTCCTGTGAGCTTCTGTCATATGTATCAAATTCATCAGATCTAAGTCCTGCAATTCACATTCAATTGGTAACACATTTCATATTCCTTCCGACATTTTGCATTCAATTATTCTCACATTATATATTTATTTCGGCATTTCACATTCAATTACTCTCACATTACATATTCAACATACATATCAGATAGAAACACATATAATTGAGTTTACATAATTTCCATATTCACATATAATTAGAAAGTACTTCTAATACAATCTTGAATATTGAACTCCTCGAATCGTCAATTTCCAAAATTATCACAATCATATCAATAACAATTTAATATCTAAAGGTTAATCGAAAACAATTCAGTCATAGTGAGAAAACATCTAGGTTAACTTATAGTAAGCTCTAGACAAGCTATTGCCTTGATGATCTGATAATGTTTGGATGTTGACAATTAACTTATCTATCTTCTTGCAATACGCACATATTTTACACATCATTACGTTACTAATCATATGATTATTTAATTATTCATATGTATAAATGTCATATTCAATGCATGCTTAATTGATTTTTAGAGTATATGTCCTCATTCACAAATCTTAACCGTTCATAGATCATAGCTTGGACATAACTAGTTTGAAATTAGCTTTATACCTTAAGTAAGCTTGATTTATTCATTAATCACGTACATTCATATAATTATCCAACTCTCACTCATAATTACTTCATATTCTCCCATGTTCATTCATTTATATCTAATACTCATTACTCATATCCTCTTAATCGTATTTACATTCATAAGAACATGTTAATTCCTTTAAAAGCTCATAATTTCCAGATTTCAATACATTAATATCAAGACAATCCATTCCTTAAGTTATAAGATCAATTAACAACCTAAACTTATCTATCCCTTAACCAATGAATCAAGCAACAATTTGGGTTCATTCAAGCCTCAATTAAGTCCCAATAAACCAATGGAAAGTGACTTATCTTTATGTGGTCCAACAATTACACAAAACAAAAATTATCATTACAAAGCATTGCCCACGATCATGGAGGACCTTCCTACGATTGTGGGATGAGTGAACCGAAAGTTCACTATCTATTTCCTTAAATTTTTTTCAAATTCTAACCCCATTATACAAAATTCAAAACATCTTCATCATATTCCATTAATTATACCTTAATTATACTTTAATTCCTTGTCAATTTCATCTCTAATTCCAATTCAAAATCATTCAATTGGCAGCTCATAAACTATTTTCTTTCATGCTTCAAAAATCAAAATAGAAACTCTTATTCATGTATAATTTTCCAACACTACTTCAATATCAATCCTACATTCAATCCATCCCTACATTCATAATAAAGGTTTTGTTAAAACATATCAAAATAGACTAGCATTTCACTTCCTTACTTAGCTCTAATGCTACCTCAAGATCAACTTTCTTAACCTTTCTTGCATGCAAGATCATTTCAAGAACAAGACGAAAGTAGTATAGATTACATCAATGGCAAAGAGATGATAGCTATATTTGTGAAGGGTCTTATATGGATTTTGGGTGGAAATGCTTAGCAACTCCAATGTGTGAGTGAGATGTGTGTGCTACAGCAGGGAGAGGGAGAAGAAGGAGAGTCTTGAGCAGAAACAAAACAATTGAAGATGACTATGCCATTGCCATGTATAAGATGAGTGTTCTTATGCTAGGAATACTTGTCATATATTTAGTAAGACATATGTCCTCTCCTTAGCTGATACACATATCCTTCTATGAGGCTGCCAATTGTCATTTAAATGTACTACCATTTGTCACTTAATTTGCTATGCGATTTGTCACTAATTTCATAGGTTTAGTCATCCTAATTTTCCGTATGTCAATTTGTATTACCATTTGACATTTTTCCTAGACTACATGTACATATTAATTCATCAATCTCTCAATTGTACCAATTAATTCCAAGTTACTAATTATAATCCGTCAATCCTTGTCATTAGTAAACAAAAGTACAAGACATGGGAAATGCACATTAATTTTAGTTTCATACTTCGGAATATGTCAATTGAGTGCTTATACAATATTTGCAATATTTTCTAAGTCATGATTTATGTGTGTATGTGAATACTGTGCATGTGAATGAAATTCATGAATATTTGAATCATGTGCAATAATCTAAGGCTCTAACCCTCAATATGGAAACCGGATATTACAATTTATAACCCGAAGGCTAACGAAATAGTTATTTATTTAAAATTATCAAACACATTTTTTTATTGCCTACCTTGTTGCTTTAGCTACTCATTTTCATAAAAAAAATACTAGCACAACTACTTTATTCAAAAGACTTAAAATTATAAATGAATGTGACAATTAGAGGGTGACAAACTCACAATAAATCCTAATTAACTTTTATTCTTAAACAAAGGATCCAATTCACTAATTTCGTAAGCTAATGGCTCTTCACAACCTATTAGGCTGTGTTTAAAATTAAATGAATTTCAATCCATCTAAGCCAATAACACATTCACACAATTCACAAAATGCAACCTAACAAACTATCATAAAATATGCAATATTCACACTCAAAGCAAAAAACATAACCCTCCCCATATTTGAACAACAAATTATCCTCAATGTGAGAAGGAGGCAAACAATCACGTATGGAAAGAAGAAACATAAATTAAAATAAAATAATAAAATAATACTAAATTTAAAAAGAAAAGGGGTAGAAACAAAGCCTTACGGTGATGGAGGTGGGGATGGTGTTAGAGGTGGCAGCTAAACTTCTTGAGCCTCAAAATAACAATGGATACGAAGTATATCCTGGCTCTAACGTCATTGTGTTCGTGGCATCTCTTTCATTCTTCTTGTAGTTCCCCACTTTGCATATTCCTGAACACATCAATGTATTCGAGAACATACTCAGTCAAACAATCATACTCATTGCAAAATTTTTTGAAAATCACATATTATTTCAGAAAAATAATGATCATTTTCAACCCATTATAATAAAAAACATTCTCAGTCGCAAGTTATAATGAATTAACAAATCATCAAATATATTCCTATAATTATTTAGGCCCAATACAAAACATTTCCAATCGTTCAATCATTATATTTTTCAATTCACAAAAAACGTATATAATATTTGTGGAATAGAATTTTAAAATATAAAAGAAAGACTGTAGACATATGGAGGTACAGTTGATCCTGACCTCTAACTCTTATCCGAATGCAGTGGTTAGACTCCAGTTGATCTAACTCAGCATCTCCTCTGAGTCTAAAAAATATGTTGCAAATTTTAAGGTGAGTTTTGCAAACTCAGTGAGCAAACCATCCTCGATGGCTCACTCAATTCTCATAACACATCAATTCATGTAATTATGTAATTCACATCATTTCACAAATTAACATGTTAAATCATATAAACTTCATATTCACTTAATTCATACTTCACATTCAAAAATCATCTAAACTATTTATTTCAATCATTTAAATCATATATATCAAATGTTTATGCAATGCGCACAGGATCAGTTGTTATTGTTGTGATCGAGTGTCTCTAACTGTCCTGTATCCATTATAGATACCAAGCTCATTAATAACTATCCCTTATCTATTGGGGATACAGGGCTCATTATACATAGTGAGCCAGAGGCTCCTACCACATTCTGAGCTTTAAGCTTTTCTTCAGTGGCTAGTCTGGTCACAATAGCCTTTATCTTTTCATGCATTCATTTAATGAAATACATCACATTCACATATATTCAATTAATCGTTTGATATCAATTTCACATTCATATTCACATTTATCATCGGACCTGGTTCCAACACTCAACATTAATGTTGAGAATCTCACATTCATATTCACATTTTTCATCAGATCGATGTCTGGAATTCAAGAATAATGTTTGGTATCAATTATTCAGTCAAATTCACATTCAAGGAGCACTTCCAATGATTTTTACATGCATCAAACACCTCAAACATTTATTTTCCAAAATAAAATAGATTCATATCACATAATTCAATACATAAGTTTAAAATAGAACAAACAATGAAAATGAGACCATCTAGGTCGACTCACAGTACGCTCCAGATTAGTATTAGCTTCCATTATCTAGAAACAACTGGATGTTGACGTTCTATCCTGTATATTAACATTATCCAATACACATATTGCACACACATTATTAATTGCACAATCATATAAACATTCATTTATAATATATGTATATGTGTAATGTATAATGCATGCTCATATTGAAAATCCCAGTCATATACCCTTTATTCACATCTCATAATCATTTAATAACATCTTTCAATCATTGTTTAATGCCTAATGCAATTTACTCACTTTCCTCATCTTATTCAACATCAGCTAGGTTCACTTAAGATCTCATTTAAGTATAATTACCTTATATGGAAGCACCCTAGCATTGGTTGGTTCAAACTTCACTCAAAAGATAACTCCTTTTCTTCATAGGTCTGGCCAAGATCGTGCTGTCCTTGGCACGATCATAACAGAAACATTATCTGGCCAGGCCACGATTGTGGGATGAGGCCATGATCATGATAGAAACTTTATTTTGTAAGGCCACGATCGTGGGATAAGAGCCATGATTGTGGCCTGCATTTTTCTTTTTTCATCCTCACAAATTTAAAACTTATAGAAACATCAATTGTACTCCAAAATTCCTAGAATTCATACAAAATAATGCAATTTCATTTCACGCTAATTACACTACCCATTTATTGCATTAAACTCTTTAACCTCTACTTATTTGAGTCATATTTACTTAATCTCTTCATTCATGAACTCTTATTCTTTTTCCATAATTCCTCATTCATAATGCATCAAATAATTCATTGACTAAGTATATCCTCATTTAACACTCTAAACATTTCACATTTAGATGCATTGGCTTCAAACATCCTTTTCCTTAGAATATAACATCAAGATTAACCAAAACTTATCACACATTTAACCAACTTTTCTAACATCAAATTATGCTGATTTTAAGCCCCAATTAAGTCCAAAAGTATCATAGTTATATTCCTCATCCTTAGTTGGTTCAACCATTGCATAATCAGAACATTACCTTAAAAAATCATTGCCCACAATTGTGTCATCCCTGCCACGATCATGACAGAAACTAATCTCCCATTTATCCTGTCGTTTTCCAGTTTTTCTCAGCACAGATTTTTAGGTCAGTTTTCTATGACCATTATGACCTAGAAAACGAGGTATTTAGCAACAACTTCTCCTAACAAAAATGTTCCTCTATATCGTAAGTTTCTAATTACATTAAATTAATGCAGTTTGGTTTAGTATTATGCAAGTTATATCCAAAATACTACAGACTCTTCACATACCACAATAGCATATAATTCCCAACTTACAAGCCAAATTTCAAGCCTCTTAAGGATAGAATTCAAATTCAATTCCTTCATGAAAATTGAAGCTATATGTCTCTAGTTTAATATGATAAAAAATCATCCCATTTGGTTATCTACATATCAATATATAGCAAAAATAAATATGCATATTTAGTGAAAACTCTCCATCTAACATACTCCAGCACACTTCATCGTCATTTTCATCCTAGTTCACCTCTTCTGCTTAGTCTATAGCAACATATATTCTATGATTTATCATTCACACCAAAACAGAACATATCATATACACAAATTCATCATATACATTTATTCCACAATTTCCCCACATCATTTACACTATAAGTCGATAAAAAATGATCATTTTACGTATTTTAATTTAAATAACCCATGAATATCATTAATACACTAAAACATAACCTATTTTTATACCCATGTTATAGCACATATATATTTCTTCATGATCATGATCATCAATCTCAAAACAATCACCATATTTATCTCTTTTATAATAACCCATAAAGAATAGAGGGATACTTACTTGATTAAGCTCCAAGATTCTTCAAAAATCACCTAACCCTAGCTTTCCCATGTACCACACGATTATCATCATTCAAGGACTGATTTGGGTCATTTTGTAGCAAGATGAAGAGGATAGCAAGGATCTTGAAGTGGTGGTTTTATTGCAACAAAAATCAAGGTTGTGAATGTGGAGAGTAAGAATCGTAAATAAAGAAGAAAAAGAAATGAGGAAGATGAAAGCATTTACCAAAAGTAAGATTTAAAGGTAAGGATGGTCTTTAACATATGTCGGTGTCATGGGTTAAGGCCAATGGTGCAGCAAGTGACACATGTGACTTTCTCATGGTCTTTTTTGGGTCTTTTAAAAAATAGCTAGTTCATTTTTCTCCCAGTTCTAATCCAATTGACTCCCAATTTTAAATGACATGAGTCATTAAATCCCAATATCATATATCAATTATTTATTTTGTCATACGTTACTTATTTTTAGTGCCATTTACTAATTGTCCTTCCACTTGGCATTTTTCCTGTCCAAAAATATCCAAAAATTTAGAATTTGCCTAAATTTTCACCAAAATTCTTAATTAATACTTTAATTCACCAAATTAAATTTTAAGGAAAAATATTCACTATCTATATCATAATCACATTAAAGCAATCATTTATACCCGAAAAATGTCAAGTGAGTGCATGAACAAATCATTGTAATGTGTACAATAATCAAATTCACGTGTTTGTATGCTATATTGTGCATGAGCATTAAGTGCATTTCTCTACTCTCCCATTGTTATTTCTCATGTACTGTATTCTTGGGCTCAGACCCTTAATATAGGAATGGGATATTACAGTTCTTCCCCCATAATAAATTTTGTCCTTAAAATTCTAACCTGGTTGTTCAATAAGGTAGGGGTATTGTTTACTCATATGCTCCTATGTTTCCCTTTAACTTCATCACTCGAATAATTTCTTCCAATTGAATACAACTGATGGAATCGCTCGATTTTTCAGTTTCTTATTCTTGTATCTCTCTATCTAAACTGATTCCTCAATAAATCTCATATTACTTGCAAGTTTCACTTCCTATGCTGATAATACATCTATTTCAGATCATATCGATATTTCTTAACATACTCATATAACACAGTGTGGATCTGATATATCTTTGATGGTGAGATTAACTTAAGTCAATGGTCTTATGCTCTCAATAACTTCATATGGATCAATATAATTAGAACTTAGCTACTCTTTTTAACGAACTCTAGCACACCTTGCCAAGATGGTACTTTTAGAAACACTTTATCTATCTCTCTGTATTCCATATCTTTATTGTTGATGCACCTAACTTGTTTATCTTTCTTGAATCACTTAATTTCTAATACAGTTCAATTTCACTTATCAATTGCATCTCGAAACAATTCTAGCCTTCAACTATTCTTAGGCCTTCTTTATCGCATTATAAAGGCAGATGACTCTTTTTGTCATATAATGCCTCATACGATGTCCTATCGAATTAAATTCAAACTAGAATTGTATGTTAATCTCATGTTCTTAGGAACTCCAAAATATAAGTTCTAAGTATATCTCCAACATTTAAGACTGTTAGTAAATCAAACACTCTTTTGTCATATAACGCCTCATACGATGTCCTATCGAATCCAATTCAAACCAGAATTGTATGTTAATCTCATGTTCTTAGGAACTCCAAAATATAAGTTCTAAGCATATCTCCAACAATTAAGACTGTTGGTAAATCAAACATTCAGTCACTTGATTATACATCCTTAGCCGCCAAAATGTTGATTCGACATATTCCTACTAAAATGTATAACATAGATTGCTATTTATGCTTTCTCGAATAATCTCTTTGCTCAATCATCTTTATTCGGTACACGTACCTTTTACTATAAGATTTGAGTTCATTTCCAATTCCTTAATAAGATTAAAAAAATTTTGAATCCTTGCTTTGGACTTTCCTAATCCTTCTATACAAATTGATCTTAAATTCTATGTAGCTAACAACATTTCATTTTGCCCCAAATTTAACTCAACATTTTATGTTCTTTATTGAACTAGGTTTAGTAAACTCAATATCTAAATTTATACTATTCTTCTATTGGATTTTTAACTTAATGCTTCAAATTACAAAACTTGCTTTAGTGGGTAATACTCATTTATACATCATGATCTTGAAGTAACTCTATCCATTGTCTCAGCCTCGTATTCAATTCTTTCAAACTCAATAATTACCTCACATTGTCTCAGTATCGTATTCGATTCTTTCAAACTCAATAATTACCTCAAACTTTAATGATCTGTATATTTATATATATATATATCCAAAATGTTTCACTGTACATATAATGTCTCTAAGTTCTCAAAACAGTTACTATTGCAATAATTTCTAAATCATATATCAAATAATCAACTCATGAGACTTTAATTGTCTCAATGCATACAAAATCAACTTATTATGCTGCATTGGATTACACCCTAATCTTTGGTGTGAAACATCATTATATACTACAAAATCTCTAAATCTAGACGATATAATTACATCGGTGATTTTTTAATTCCTCGGATGGGGTAACATTATCTCGTGTTTTTTCTTAATCTCCCAATTGATTTATTTTCTCGAATGACTTTCTCCATTCAGTCATTTTCCTCTATTTTCTTATTGACTTATTCTAATGTTTGTTCATCCATACTAGTTTCTCCACACATTTTAAATTATTTGCAAGTCCCAATTTTCTAATCATAAACGTCAAAATCTAATTTGTATCTTCTAGATATGTAAATATAGTGGACATTATGGATCTGTGTTCCTTTAGCAATAGCGATCATATCATCTCCAATTCAAGAATTCAATAACATAGTTAGATACTTTACAATAGATAAAACATATGCACTCTCCATACTATATTCATTTTTTCATGTAAATGAGTCTCATATCTATCCAACTCTAGTATTCACCTTTGATTCATTTGATATTCATTCATTCTTAGAAGTAAACCATTTACTCTAGTTAACCTAATTCAGTTAAAGATTTCTTCGAAAGAAGATTTCTTGCTACTATCATCTATACTGTTCATGTAATCTTTATCAATCAACTTTATTCAACATCGCTTTCCAATCATTCTTAATGCCTCAATAAGATTGATTTCAACTATTCATAACATCTTAATAAGATCAATTTCTATCATACTTTACATAGTCAGAGAACTATTTATAATAAAGCTCAGTGAAGTAACAAACATATCCAATTACTCTTATACTTTGGTAGTTATCATCAAGATCATTACATCTTATCTAGAGATGTATTTCTATTAATTCACCAATTAATAACTTATGCTAAGGATACCTTAATCTCAATTGATTATAGAGAACACTTCTCCTTTTGTGCCTGTCCTTCCCACGATAGTGACAGAAGCTCTTAGATCTGGCCACAATTGTGGAGACTCTACCATAATCATGATAGAACCAATTAATCTCAACCATGATCGTGACAGAGCTAACTAATCTCAGCCACGATTGTGGGAACTATGCCACGATCATGCCCTTTTTCTTTTTCCTTGAATCCATCTCACATAGTAACATCATTTATACTTTCAACCTATCCTCAATTAGTCACTATAAATGCTTTCATACGTCACTCTGATTCATCTCATAAGTTTGACTATGGGGACTAAAACTTAAGAGCATTTAATAAATCATAGGTCACCTCCTATATCATTTCCAAGTAAATATTACATATATGCCCAATAACATTATTCATCGATTTAACCACATTATCAGAGATGCATTCGTAATAACTGGTCAACTTAACCTTGAGAACTTTTATACATATTGCTATCATTTATCTCATCTTCCAATTATCATTTATTTCATCTTACATATATAATTTCTCAATCACTTCAAAATTATAGGGCATAACCATCATAAAGTTCTGATCTTAAATCCAATGACATATTCTTATGTCAAATCATAACTCTTATCACATTAATCAAATGACCATTGCAAGTCCAATTTTAACCTCTTAAGATTATAGAAAATTTTTTTTTCATTCAACTTTGCATATACACTTTAAATCTCATCATTTCCACTTATACCTCTATTTTCCTCAATCAATTTACTAGAATATATTCACTTCTATATCACATTCAAGGATATAACATCACAGTATAATATTAATATCATGTTTAATGATACAACCACATATACACATGTAGGTAATCTTTATCTATCATATTGAACCAGATATTGATTCTTATTTCTAGATATCCACAAAATTTTCTTTTTCTCACATTCTGACATATTATCATCTTTCTCATCACTTCTAACAACTCAAACTCTTAGTGAATGTTCATGCGTGTGATTTATGTAAATGCGACTCAGACTGAGGATTAGTTGCCACTGCATGCTATAACATGCCTAAAATACATGTTTCTTGACACATTGTTTGAAAAAATGCTTATGTAAGATACTAAATTTAGGCTCTGATACCAAAATTATAGCTCTCCACTCTCATAGGGCATATTCTCGAACACACTGATAGTATTTAAGAACGTACTCTACAAGGATGGCGTACTAAAACAGTCAAACAATCATACTCATTATAAAATTTTTTGAACATCACACGCTATTTCAGGAAAACAATGATCATTTTTTAGCCCATTATATTTAAAAACATTCTCAGTCGTTAGTTACAACCAATTAACACGTCATCATATATATTCTTGTACTTATTTGGGCCCAATACAAAACATTTCCAGTCATACAGTCATTACACTTTTCAATTTGAATAAATGATGTACAATATTTTTGGAATACAATTTTAAAATACAAAAGAAAGATTGTAGACATATGCAGTACAACTGATCCTGACCTCTAACTCTTATCCAAATGCAATGGTTAGACTCCAGTTGGTCTAACTGGGTATCTACTCTAAGCTTGAAAATTATGTTGCAAATTTTAGGGTGAGTTTTGCAAACTCAGTGAGTGAACAATTGTCGATGGCTTACTCAATTCACATAAAACATTAATTCATGTAATTATATAATTTACATCATTTCACAAATTAACATGTTGAATCACATATACTTCATATTTGCTTAATTCATATTTCACATTTAGAAATCATTGAAACTATTTATTTCATTCAATTAAATCATACATATCAAATGTATATCCAATGCTCATAAGACTCACTTTCAATTGTTATTGTTGTGACTAATGCCTCTAATTGTCCCATATGCATTATGGACACCGAACTCATTAATATCTCTCCCTTATCCATTGGGGATACAGGACTCGTTATATATAGTGAGCCAGAGGCTCTTACCACATTTTGAGCTTTAAGCTCTTTTTCACTTTTTGAACTTTAAGCTCTTTTTCTGTGGCTACTCTAGCCATAATAGCCTTTATCTTTTCATGCATTCATGTAATGAAATGCATCACATTCACATACATTCAATCAATCGTATGATTTCAATTTTAAATTCACATTCACATTTATCATCGGACCTGGGTCCAGCATTCAACAATAATGTTGAGAATCTCATATTCATACTCACATTTTTCATTGGATTGATGTCTGCATTCAATAATAATGTTAACTATCAATTATTCAATCAAATTCACATTCAAATAGCACTTCTAATGATTTTTACATGCATCAAATGCCTCAGACATTTATTTTCCGGAGTCAAATACATTCAAATCACATAATTCAATATATAATTTTAAAACAGAATAAACAATGAAAGTGTTTAGGATGACTCACAGTACACTCCAGATTAGCATTAGCTTCTATAAATAGTTTATTTATATCTCAAAATCATTTAACAACATCTTTCAATCATTGTTTAACACCTAATGAACTTTACTTACTTTTCTTATCTCATTCATCATAAACTAGGTTCATTTAAGATCTTATTTAAGCCTAATTATCTTATATGGAAGCACCCTAGCATTGGTTGGTTCAAACTTCACTCAAAAGACAACTATCTTTCTCCATAGGTCTGGCCACGTTCGTGATGTCCCTACCACGTTCATGACAGAAACATTATCTATCCAGGCCATAATCTTAGGGTGCGGCCACGATCGTGATCGAAACTTTATTTTGTCAGGCTAAGATCATGGGATAAGAGCCACGATCATGCCTTGTATTTTTCTTCTTTCATCCACCCGAATTTAACAGTAATATAAACATCAATTCTACTCCAAATTTTATAGATTTCATAAATATTAATGCAATTTCATTTCATATTAATGACACTACCCATTTATTGCATTAAACTCTCTAACCTCTACTCACTTGATTCACATTTCCTACTTAATCTTTTCTTTCATGAATTTCTATTCTTTTTCCGTAGTTCATCATTAATAATGCATCAAATAATTCATTCACTAAGTTATATCCTTATTTAACACTCTAAACATTTCACATTTAGATGCATTAGCATCAAACGTCCTTTTCCTTAAAGTATAACATCAATATTAATCAAAACTTATAACACATTTAACTAATTTTTCAAAAATCAAATTATGTTCATTTTAAGCCCTAATTAAGTCAAAAAGCATCATAGTTATATACCTTAATTAGTTCAATCATTGCATAAGTAAAATATTATCATGAAAAATCACTGCCCACGATCATGACATCCCTTGCCATGATCATGATAGAAACTAATCTCCCATTTATCCTACAATTTTCTAGTTTTTCTCAGGACAAAGTTTTAGTTCAATTTTATATGATCATTATGACCTAGTAAATTAGGTATTTAGGCAAAAACGTCTTATAAATAAATGTTCATTTGTGTCTTATGTTTCTAATGACATCAAATTCATACAATTTAGTTTAGTATTATGCAAGTTATATCTAAAATACTACACACTATTCATATACCATGACGACACACAATTCTCAACTTCAAGCCAAATTTTAGGACCCTTAAGAACATAATTCAAATTCAATTCCTTCATAAACAATGTATCTATATGTCTCTAGTTTAGTCTATATTAAAAAATCATCCCATTTGGTTATCTACAGATCAATATATGGCCAAATATAGATGCATGTTCATTGAAAACACTCTATCTAACATACTCCAACACACTTCATCATCATTTTCATCCTAGTTCACCTCTTTTACTTAGTTTATCATTTCTAGCTCATGTCCTCATTATTTCCATTTCATTCCTATTTTCATTTCAGCTCAATATCAATCATAAATAACCCATATTCTATGATTGATCATTCACACCAAAACATAACATATCATATACACACATTCATCATATATATTTATTCCACAATTTCCCCACATTATTTACACTATAAGTCGACCTCAAATGATCATTGTACATATTTTCATTTAAATAACCCATGAATATCATTGATGCACTAAAACATAACCTATTTTTATACCCATATTACAGCATATATATATTTTGTCATGATCATGATCACGAATCTTGAAATAATCACTATATTTATCTCTTTTACAATAACCCATAAAGAATAGAGAGCTACTTACTTGATTAAGCTCCAAGATTCGTTAAAAATCACCTAACCCTAGCTTTCCTACGTGTCACATGATTATCATCATTCAAGAAGTGATTTGGGTCATTTTATAGCAAGATGAAGAGGACAAAGGTGTGTTTTGTTGTCAACAAAAATTTGTTGGAATTATGTAAATATAGCCCTGGAAAGCTTGTGTATTTACATATAACTTAATTTTATTCCAGTTACTTTTGAAATGAAAATATTTATTATTAATGAAACAAAAAAGTTTTGTTTTATTTGTACGAGCATTATATATCTAGTCATAAGGTACCAAGATTCTTTTTTAAGTAATATACATATAGATGTAGATGTATGGGAAACATGTATATTACTGGAATCTAAATTAGTTGATTCATAGTTGAATAATCAAGTTCGTCGCTTGATTATGATTTAGACTGTAGTGTTGCGATTTATCTTCGTGTAAGTAAAAGAGTTTACTTCAATGGAATGATGAGTTTCATATCATAATAGTAATTGACTATCAATAATGGCATTAAAACACTCACTTTCTTATTTGTTTTGTCACATCTTACTTATCTCTAGTGTCATTTATCAATTGTCTTGCCACTTGGAATTTTTTCTAATCCAAAAATATTAAGAAATTCAGAATTTTCCAAAATTTTCACCAAACTTCGTAATCAATACTTTAATTCACCAAATCAATTTTAAGCAAAATATTCACTATCCATATCATAATCACATTAAAGCAATCATTTATACCCGAAAAATGTGAAATGAGTTTATGAATAAATCATTCTAATGTGTGCAATGATCAAATTCATATATATGTATGCTATATTATGCATGAACATGCAGTGCATTTCTCTACTCTCTCATTTTTATTTCTTATGTACAGTATTCCCAAGCTCTAACCCTTAATATGGGAATGGGATATTACACTTTTAGATTTCTCCATAAGTGTATCTGTAATTACCTCGGTGTTCATGGAGATTGTATTAAGCACTTTCTTCAGTCCCGGTTCATCTGCGTCTTCTTCCTCTTCAAACTCCTCACTAGTCGAGTCCTCTTGTACTTACTAAGGCAGCACTATGATCAAACTCACCTGACTATACCTGATCTTCACATGAGTTTTTTGGCTGATATCCCAGAGTTCATGTTATGAGACTTAAGGATTTTAGCATGCCATAGATGATGGTGATTTAAAATATTTGGGAGGTAGATAGTTAAACCACTACAGTCTATGCCAAAATACTTAGCAATGGCAAAAACAAGTACCTCATACCCAAATTATTGCTCCTCTTACGTAGAGTTGCAATAATAGCATTCAACACATGTATGGAGGTGGACACTAGGATGTTGTGATCCATGCACCACTACAGGAAAAGTTCCTTTATTGAGCACTTGTTCATTTCTAATTTATCAAAAACCATTTGACAAATAAATTTATGAAATAACAAGTGCTCATAGGTTCTTATGATATTGTTATGGGCATTTTTAGAGTCGAGTCGCTCTAACCTAGTGAGCTCATTCCAATATCAAGAAGCATGAAAATCATTATATTGATCGATAATGGAAGACTCAGGGAACCCATAAATATCGCATATGATTTTGATGTTCAGCTCATAATTTCGTCCCCACAACCTAAGCCACATTTCCTTCGGATTACTAGGTTTGTAACAAAGGGAAGTGAAGAATTCTATAGTGAGCTCCTGGTAGATAAGATATCGGAAGTGTACGAACTTTGCCCATTGAATTCTTTCTACCAGGTTCTCTACCTTACCTCGCATTTCTAGCTTATCAAGCATATCAAAATCAAAGTATTTCAGGACTATAATTTGTTTGGTATTAAGGGATTGGAAATGAATACCTTCCTCCTTTGTGTAAATTAGGAAGGGTGCTCTGAAGTCCTTCGCCTCATCCTGAGACTTGGTTTCATTCTGATGATTGATCATGTTTTGTTGACTGCTTAATGCGCGACATACTGACTGGTAAGTAGGTGAAGATGGAATAAAGTAGAATTTTGGAATTTGGTTAGAGAGAAGTGAGAGTGTTTGGAGGTTCTAAACTTAGAGAGATAAAGTTAAAATGAAAGTGAGTGAAAAAGTAAAGTAAGAAATGAATAAATAGATGAATGAAGGGTAAAATGATAAAAAAATAAACTTAAATTTACGTGTCTAGTTTTACCCTATTGCAGGCCACCAAGCCACCAATTTCTGATTTTTTCCTCTTTTGTCCTTCTACAGTTTCCCGAGATCACTTCTTAACTCTTTATAGCTCTTTCACCTCTTTTTTTCTAACTTCCTCGATCATCTAATTCATGTCGAAATCTTATGCCTTCCTGATTTTATTTGGAAATAAAATAACCTAACTACAGAATTCAAACTATTTAAAGATCAAAAGAAATAACATAGAATTAACATTCCATTAGTTGCCTCCAATACAGCGCTTCTTTTAATGCCAGTAGCTCGATGCTCTTCTTGCTCAAGGCGATTCAAATGAATAGTGTAATGGTAATGTAGTCATCGATTTTACCATTTGCATATGAGCTACCAAGCCCTAGGTTCCACCTTCCTTCTACTTCACCTTCCGTCACTTTCTCCTTTACTATAGTTTCTTTCTAAACGTATTCCTAGGGTCCTCAATTTCTTCCCATTGTCCTCAAGGTTTAGTTTATTTTATATTAGCTAGAAGTAAAGGAGAACTAATATCTTTTTTCGACACAGTAAAGGTTATCTGGTACTCTCTGACCCTTCTAGTTAGTTCACCCCATCAGCATCAATTATTGAGTAAGTAGTGGCCAATAATGATCTTCTAAGGACCATAAGGGCTTCCACATCTTTTCCAATATCCAATATAAAGAATTTTGTGGGGAAGGTAAAAATATCAATCTACATTTGGACATCCTTAATAATCCCCTTCAGCATATAAACTATTGTGTTCGTCATCTTCACTAGCATCTTTGTAGCTTCTAACTCTTCTAACCCCAATTTTTAACTAAAGGTACAGGACATCATATTGATACTTGCTCCCAAATTTGCAAATGCCCTGTCTATTTTGACTCTATTGATACTACAAGGAATGTAAAAATCCCTTGGTTCTTCTTTCTTCTATGCTATATTAGTGTTTTCATCTACTAAGTGCTTCTTAACCTTCTTCTTTACTAGTTCTTAAATGTGAGCTTCATTTGTAGATGTTCCTGTAACACCCCATTACCCTAGGGTACGCACCGGGACGTCCGTAGGTCATTCCGATACATATCCTAAAATAAGGGAGCGCTACGTGCGATCACTACAGAACTCCACATGGCATCATATCAATTTAAATAATTAAAACTGTAACTGTAAATCACAAGATTTTTAAAACCAAATCCTTCCTCTTTTCATTACTCAAAAACAAAAGTTTATACATCAAATGTACAGTCTGTACATACAGAAACCCTAATACAGATACTATGAAAAAGGAAGAAATACAACCACTCCTAACTAGGTCATCCCAAAATTCTGAAGCCCAGCTGACCCACTTGTGTGCCATGACCTCTTTCGCCAATCTGGTCTATATAATATCAGAGAAGTCCCTCTGGAGCTAGGAGCCTAATCTGTCGGTCCTGAAAAATATTTTGCAAGTTTGGGTGAGTTTGCGAACTCAGTGAGGAACCATCATCGATGGTCCACTCAATTCATGCAACACATTGCACAAAGCA
>JAOQML010000008.1:21145931-21157913 GCA_027568935.1 Erythroxylum urbanii
ATATTTATTTTATTGGAAAATAAATATTGTAACAAAAAATCTAGTTTTATAAATCTTTCGACTATATTAACATAATTATTTTCTTTTTTGAAAAATGTATATATAAGTTCTAACATAAAAAAAAGTAACTAGTTTAGATTAGATGACAAAAAAGGCATCAATTTGATATTAAAGTAGAAGGCACGGGACTCATTTATACTTCAAATAACTTACTTTTAAATCTTTTTAAGAAATTCTTATAATTTTTAATTGAAAAAAACTCTTGAAGAATAATAGCGACCTGAGATGATGACCTAATTCAATTCTAGAACTCGACCCAAACTAATTAGACTTGATATAAATTAATGATTTATTGTAATTATTTATTAGTTTGAGTTAGATTTAATTCATTAAGATAGATTTAAAAGTGTGACTTTTACATCATGCTTTATTTTAATATCAAAGTTTTTAAAGAAGAGTTCTCTAAAAATTTAAAAATCATGATTTTCTCAAAAATTTTAGAAAATTAAGAAAATTTTAAGTTATTCATTTTTTCCTTATATTATAAATAAAAGATAAAAGATCAAATGTGGACTTCAATTTTACTATAATTTTGTTATGTTTTAAACCAAACAAAAACTTACTTGGATCTATTTTTCAAACCTAAGCTGAATTTTTAAATCTCCCTATCACCTAAATATAAATCTAAATTTTACCCTGAATATGCATTTAAACTTAGAATACCACAATTCTAAAGTTATGAAAATCCTTAGCACAAGGTTGATTATTCAAAAGGTTTTAAATTGGATGAAAATATTAAAAGATAAAATTGAGAACAACAACAATTTAATAACAACAACAACAACAACACACACACACACACACATACACACACATATTCTCCGTTAATGAATTAGTCATCCCTCATTCTTTATTCCCTTCTTCTACTGCCATTCCTCCATCTGCCCTACAAGTTCCATAAGTTTTGCAACAAGCATAGTAATACGCAAAGTTTGCCAAGCTCATGATTGCAAGAACCCAATAATAGTAGTCATAATGTCCCTTATTAAGGTTGGTTGATATCCAACTCTCTTTGCCTCCTCTTGTAGTCACATAATCAATGATACTCATCATCAAACTTGCTACCAAGCTCGCAACTGATAACCCCATCCAATAGAGAGTGGTGGCTATGCTAGCCATGCTCGTTGGCAACTCAGTGTAAAAGAACTCATTCTGTCCAATGCCATTGAAGGCTTCTGTAAATCCACTCAAGATAAGACCTGGCAATAACCACATCGCAGACATGTTCACCACTGCATTCGGCTCATCGAAGAACCCTTCCTCTATTGCAGTTTCCCGTCGAACCCTCTCTGATATTGCAAATGCTACCATAGACATAGAGGAGAGTAGTATCCCAACTCCCATTCTTTGTTTCAAGCTAAGTCGACATGATTTGCCCTTGATTCTTGATGCTAGAGGAACTATTACACGATCGTACATTGCTATTCCTACTGCTATAGAACCGACTATGAAGACTGTGACAGAGCCAGCAGGGATCTGAAAATTGGAAGTGATATGCCGGTCCATGGTGGTTGCTTGAAGAATAAAAAAAGATCCCTGGCTCACAGTCACAGATGCAATCATCCCTGCTGACCATATAGGGATTATTTTAATTATTGCTTTTAATTCTTCTACTTGGTCTACCGTGCAAAGACTCCACGGATCAGAAGCTCTCCCATCTGGGGTCAAGTCCTTCTCAGGATTTCTAATAATGCAAGCTTTGTTCAGAAACCTAATGCAACATATAAGATAACCTTAATTAGAAGTTACCATAAATATAAATACTTGTTTTTTAAAATTCTTAATGCAAATCTGCTGAAAAAAACGATAGAATTTTCTTAATGTAGTTTTTCTTATCCATAGACAAAACAGAAAGTTCTACATTGTAATTTGTAACTTGCTCGTACTGAGAAGAATGCAAAATATAAGATAACCTATCATATACAAGCTTGGACATAGGCAATCGCCAGTAAAGTACGTACCTCAACTCTTCACTTAACGCAGAAAGAACAGATCCCTCTCTAGAATGGTATAGTATATGATCTGTGGATTGGAATGCTAACTGGATACCTCTATTTTTATAGGCAGCAGTAAGAACTTGAACTAACCCAGTGAGCAAGCTCTCATTAGCCTTAGACTTGATATATAAATGAGAAGCCATGAAGAATGAAACAAGTGAAAAAAACATGAGCAAAACAGGAACACCAAAACCCACACTCCACCCGAAAGCATCCTGAATGTAGACTATAATAGTCATAGCAATAACAATGGACACAGCAACCGAAACATAGTACCAGCTGAAGAAGGTCTCACGAAGCCCTGCATCTTTAAGGTTGTCTCTGATCAATTGATTAGCACCAAAGGCCATGGAACATGACCTAATGCCACCAGCCCCAATGGACATGATAGCTAACGAAGAATATAAGAGAAGCAATTGTAGTGGTGTAGCAGATTCACAGCTAAGTTGAGTGCATTGTTGTGGCCTTGCTATTGGAATCACAGCTGTTAACCATAGTATGAAGACCCCCTTCATCATCAACAAAAGATGGGGGAGCTAGATATTAGGAAAGGATTTGAAACTATATATATATCTTTCGTTCCTAGATATTAATAGGACTTGGATAAGGGCAGAACTTCGTAATGAACAAAACATATCAAATCAAATAATTTAGTCATAAGAATAGGAAGGGTTTAGACTAAAGATGACGAGGCTTTAGAGTTGTGTCACTACCTCTAGTCATGTCATTTCTATATCTCAGAACAAGAATAAAGCCTTGTCCTTAAACATCTTTTCTATTTGGACTGTTAGCCAAGAATGCGGTAGTTATATTTCGAAGCGATAATAATTTGGAGTTACTCAATAAGGGTTAAGTTTTAGGCTTCATTTCTATAGTTTATCTCATGTATAACATTTTGATTGTCCACTGCATCTTCATCAACATATACGAATATTAATATGATTCTTACTTTAAAGTCATTTTATTTCCTATATACTTTAAAGTCATTTTATTTCCTATACAGCAAGGGTGCATCACATCTGTTGATGTATGATGAAATGAAGCCAACAGAAATATAGATGAGAGGCATTTGATTTTTTTGGATATAAATTCGAACGAGTCCTTTGTTGTACATGAATTAACCAAATTACAAAAAATGTAAATTTCTAGAAGTTTTTAGTAAATATTTCAAAATTCATTTAAAGCCCAGTTTAATATTGGCTTAAAATATTTCTACTAAATGAGGTTTGGAAATACTTTTACTTCTTTAAAAGATTGAAAAAAAAATGTTACCCGTGTTTAAAATGGTTTATACTTTACTAGATTTCATTGTTGAGACTTGAGAGAACTGAATATGTATTTATCTCCATGCTTTTTCCTTTTTAGCGCCACTTGAGAATATAATGTCTTGTTCTAATGTCATTTTCCACCATGGAAGATGCGTATCCTTAAATTTTTTTTTTCTCAAGTTCTTACTAATGTCAATCAATTAATGATTACAAATTATAAAAAGCTAGACGAGTATTTATACAGTTGATATACTAACATATATAAATGTCTCATGAACACTGGAAAAAAATGACCAATCAAATAATTGCTATTATCCTCTGTCTGACTTCTTATTTCTCTTTCAAATTTTATAATTTTTCTGATACTGATATCTTACGCACCAAAGGAATTATGACTAGAGACAAATACAATCGTCCCAAGTGAAAATTGAATAATTCGTTCGCCACTACTCTTAGTATTGTATCATTGATCACCATATATATATATATATATATATATATAACTAAAACATTTTTTAATTGCTATAAATGACATCAATTAACTAAAAGACACCGACGAAGACACTATCTAAAAGAATATTATTTCTAAAAAGGACTTATTAAGCTCTAACTCTTTAAAAGATATGTGAGGAAGAAATTGATTCCCATCACTTACACAGAAATCTAAACATTAAAATTTAAGACTTCTGCAAATTCAGATTAGATTTGATCCCTAAAGAAGCGAAAATCAATGGATCGGTCTATGTAACTAATTATTAACTTGCCAGATACAAAAACTAACCAGTAATTAATTAAGAGAGGTATTTAATTATAAATAAATAACAAGGCTTGAATAATACATTTTTAGTTCCTTCTAATTGGTTATTGTTAGGTGCAGTCGTAAAGTAGAAATAGATGAAAAATTAATACTAGTCCAACAGATACTAGTAACTTGTTTCTAGAATTATTGGGCAGGACATAGACATCTGTCTAAGCCTAGGTTTAACTTGAATTTGTTATTAGATATTCATGATATTAAAAAAGGATACTGCTTAATTTTTCCCATCTTTGAGTTTAATTGGTTCAACCATCCGATTTTCAAATTAATAAACAACATGACAAAAATAGTTCCGTGAATTAATGAAAGTTTAGTTAGTGGCTCTTCTGATATCTTTTAAAACTGTCAATAATTATTTTTGTAAGAATTACAAAAGAATAACCCCAATAAGGAGACAGACAGGTTATTAGTTCGTCCTTTTACTAGACCATGAACCAACCCCAGGAGGAAGTCTCTTTCAACACTCAAGTCCAGGAAGCACGATTTCTTCTTGGAAGAAAGTTGAAAAGGGACCAAACACAACAGACAAATAACTAAGACTTAAATTTCTTGACGGACCCTCCAAGTTAGGTTCTAATTTTGGTTCTTATGTTAAAGATTAGGGCTTTGCCACCTTGTTCCAGATCTGTCAGTTGAACCATAAGAAAAGAGACAAAGAAGCAGAAGGGTGAAGAATTCAGTTTTCAGAATTAAATTTACCAGAAGGCTAGCAATCGATCCAAAACCGATCATCCAATAGCGACCCACGTAAGAATCCGCCACAAAAGCCCCCAGAATCGGCGTGAAGTTTATGCCAGCCGACCAGAAGAACAGTGCGTTGGCAGCTTCAGCGGCTCCCAGGCCATATTCTCTCGTTAAGTACAGTATCATGTTTGGCATAAGCCCATAGCTTGCCACCTTCTCAAATGCCTCATTCGCTGTAACAAATTCCAAAGCAAATATGTACATGGTCAACTCAGAAACGATATACCCATAGACATATATATGTTAGTATTGTGGCATGTGTGCTTTATTTGTACAGTTTTTGGCCGTACCTATGATGAAGGGCATCGTTTTGAAGCCACCTTTAGGCTTGCTCAAGAGCGGCTCTTCTATCATCTTGTCATGATCCTGAGGGGTTTCCATTAAGTTGATCCTTCTTCTTAATCTGCTGCTGCAGTAGGATCTATTTTTCTTTAGAGCTGGTAGAAAACAGAGATGATGGAGGGAATTGAATAGCTTCAAGAATCCTTAGCTCACTGAAAGGGAGTGAAGGACCATTATCGCCAGGTGTGGACGATTGAGTAGATTTTCATACGCGGGATGGATATATTAAAGTCCGATACTTTTGGCTGTATCTTTCATGTATATTTAGATAATAACGATGAGAAGGCTAGGAATATTAAATCTTCGGCTGAATATGACTTGTTTGAATGAGCCTCTTGCTTTTTGGCCAAACACTTATTTAATTGGTCACAAAATCATGTAAATATATATTCAAGCTGCAAAATTATATAAAGGTGAAGAAAGGAACACAAACACCAAGTTAATTAATTGTTGTCTGGGTTGCATAATTCACAACAAGAAAATCATAAATTATTAACAAAAAATTACTGACGAAACCGATATCGTAGCTAATT
Organism: Erythroxylum urbanii; assembly: GCA_027568935.1. Taxonomy (NCBI): domain Eukaryota; kingdom Viridiplantae; phylum Streptophyta; class Magnoliopsida; order Malpighiales; family Erythroxylaceae; genus Erythroxylum; species Erythroxylum urbanii. The sequence continues at coordinate 21,151,693 of JAOQML010000008.1, forward strand.
AAAGACTGAAAATCAATATCTGTCGGTAACACTGTTGTGAAAATTTCCATTTTGCAACGGACAAAATTTTCGTCGATAAAGGTGGAAGAAAAATATCCCAGTAAATTCTCTGATGGAATACAGCGACGAAAAAATCATACCTGTCGGTAAATTAGACGGGAATGCTTGCCACAATAAACTAGCATCGGGGATTTACTGACGAATATATTTTCTGCCAGTGAATTTTTGACGGTATAAATGCTTTGTCGATAAATTTATGCAGAAATGTTTGGTTCAATAATCAGCGTCAGGGTTTATCGATGGTAATGTATTCGGTCAGTGATTTTTTGACGGTCTGGTCACTCCATTGTTAGCTTCAGCTTAGTTATTTTAAATAAATAAAAAATGATGTTGTTTGGTTTAATACCAAACGACGTCGTTTCCGTTCAAGGTTAAACTCACCCTGAATCTTCGCCCTTCATTTTCTCCTTTGTGTTTTCGCCAGTTTTCTCCTCGTTGACACTCATCGCCTTCGGTCATCGTTGTCGCTCACCCATCGTATGTCATCATCGTCGTCTTCCTTTAATCGTTGGTTGAAGTAATATTTTATTTTTTAATTGATTTTTACGACGTCGTTAAGTTTTGTTTTTTACTGTGTTTTATGTACTGCTTTGATTGTCATTGTCTTCTTTTCTTTGTTTTAGTTATCTTCTTTGGCCATCAGACACTCTAGCTCCATCATCTTCTTCCTTTACATGCTTCAATGACTTCTTCTGTGTGTCAGTTAAGGTAAGTGGGGTTTGTTATTTACTAGGTTTTTGTGTACTTGGTTTAACTTGGGCATTTGTTTGCGGCTTGAACCTCCCATTTGAACCTGCTGCACTTTTTATGTAAATGTCCTGCAACAACTGAAACTTGTTTATGGTATGAACTTTGATTTGTGCCAATCTATATCGTTCATATTGTCCCTTCAAAATTTCTAACATGAACATGGTTGATCATATAAGCATGTAGTTAACTGTGTCTAACATAACTTTTAATGAAAACTATTTAAAACAAAAGCATGTATCAATCTGTGTTCTTCACATTTTTGTATTTAGATAAGTGAATGTGTTACCAATATGTAAATAAACAATAGATATTTTTATCATTACGCATAGTACAGGATGTATATAATCAAATAGTGGTGTGTATTAATGCTTTAGTATTATTTATATGCAATCATGATATTCCCAAAATTAAAGTTCAAGTGTTACTTATCCATAATAAATGATGATATATTTTTTCGTAATCATATTATTATATGTATATTATCTTAATATAGTTTACATTAAGTATAATTTTTATTGAGACATGATATTCTTCGCACTTAATCAGATTATTCCCATTTTTCAGGTGTAGATGTTATTTATCTGTACTGAATGATAGTTTGGGTGTGTTATTGGATGTATATTGTCCTAGTATAGTTTATGTTGAAGTATGATTTCCTTTTGTGCTCAGTCATAGTGCACTAATTTTAAAGTTTATCTGTCATTTATCTATAATGTACAATGATATTTTTTACAAAAGGATATGACATTGTATTTATAGTATCTTAGCATATTTTATGATGAGATATGACATTTCAGTCAATCATGACATACGTATTTAACGTGTAGGTATTAATTATTTGTAATGAATGATGTTATACATTTTTGTACATTGGCATGACAATAGATGTATAATGTCTAGTATAGTTTGTATTAAGATATCGTATTCTTGATACCAATTTAGAGATAGTGGATTCTCTTTCTTTTATGTGGTTAGAGAGATTTCCATGTTATGTTCTTATCTTTCCAATTCAGAATCATCGTTGTATGTAGATACGCCTCATGTTTTAGCTTTAAAAGTCTTCTAGCAACTTATACAAGAGTGTAAATGATTTACTACATGATTAGGTGTTGCATCACTCAATTATGCTAATATGAGAATACATAGCATGATTATGAGTTAATAAATTTTTAGGTTTTTAAAACATGGTGAGATGATCTAAGTCCATAAACTACTATAAGAAAACACTTAACTAAAGTTATAATACCTACGGTTATTTTTTTCAAAGCTTTTGATTCTATCAATTGGAACTTCATTCTAGCTTTTAGGATTTCCTATCTAATTTTTTTATAAAATGTGAGAAATTGAAGATGTACAACATATCATTTAAGGATGATCTTTTGTTTTCATGTATAGTTAACCATAATAATTAGTTTAAAATTTTAAGTATTGTTAATCTATATCATTAATAAATTTTCTTATTGGTTGTGTTTGGTTGTTACATTCTTAAAGTTGGGTTTATCAATGAATTAATAGGGGGGGTTTAATTATAGTTACAAGTATCTAAATTTTGTCAATGGGTTATTTCATTGATACTCTCTGAATTGATCAGGTTCTCTTTACTTTTCACGTTTTTACCCTGTTTTTGGTTAGGTTTTTTTCCTATTTTTCTTTACGTATAGTTGTTTTGTGATGGGATTGATAAATGAATGATTTTAGTGGTTTTAAGGAACTTTAATATAGGATATTGGTTGAGTTGTCTTGCAAATGAGAGGAGTATGGTCCGAAATGTTAGGTCTGCCTAATAATGATCAACTTCATATCATGTTTCAAGCTTAAGATCCGTATAAGTAACATGGTGGGATGAATGTAAAACTTATAAGAAATAAATTTCTAAATTCCTTTACAATATTCTAATTCTTTATTATATATGTTATATTATGTGTATTTAACTTAACAATTTATTGATAGCTTATCTTCCAAATGAATAATTTATTAATAGGTTTCATCAATTTTACTACTTAAGAGTGTGATTGTTGAAGTTCGTTTGGGCAATTATATAATAAACTCCATATTTCTAATGAGTTATCTTAGCATCTTTAGTTATGAAAAGAAGGATAATAAATATTAGAGTGGAATTGAATTTAATGTTATAATGTTATTAGGCATATATAAACCAAGTGTAGGAAGAAAATATGGAAAAAATCTTTGTCTAATATTTATTTTTTTCCTATTTGTTTCATGTAGGCAAGAAATATTGATAAGGATTTGGATATTAACATTGTTGCGTGTATGGGTAGCTATTTATATGTATTGTCTTTTCTTTGTATTTCCTAGAAATATTATATTTTGTGAAATGGTGGTTTAGATAAATAATTTTAAGTTGAATATTTTGCTATTTGTAATTTTCTCCCCTATACTTTAGAGCAATCATTAGTGGTTTGTTATGTTTCATTAGAAGTAGGGGAGATAAAAATAATCAAATCAAATTATACAGATAATGATGTTAAGTAGAATATGATAAAGCCTTAGTGGGTTACAACTTGGTGTTTGCAATCTTTATGATAAGATGAAAACCCATTGAATTTTCTTACAACCTGACAAAAATTCTTATTTATAGCTATAAGCATATATTTTGTGCTAGGTAATGATGTCACTTAGTTTGCAAGGCAATATTACAGTTTTTTAGTCCTCATTTATGATATCTTATATAAGAGAATTTCTAAGGTAAAAGAAGAAGTAAGAATACAATTTGTAAACCTCAGTTTGAATACACATTGTTGTTAAGTTCACTTTTAGAGTTTAAATTATATGTTGATTTAAAGTGCCTTAGAACTTTGGCATATAGATTAGGAACTTTGATCATAGATTATGGTAGGTTAATATGTTTGACATAAAATGTAAAGAATATCTCGAAAATGTTTTATGATTCGATTATAACTATAGTATTGTAAGGATTTTACTTGAATTCAGATTTGTGCTCCATTTGGTATGGTCCATTATGTAGAGGTCATATCTACAAAAAATGAAAAAAGGTTGTGATTAAGATATTCATCAATGTCATGAAACATCTCCAAACACCAATTTCAAGTAAAATATAGTCACCAATAAGTAAATATTTTATCAATAGTTCTAATAACACGACTTTTATTCCAAGTAGCACAAACTTTTAGAATAGTTATTTGCATTTTAAATCTTGAACTTTGTCTGCTTTTGATATACTAGTTATAAATATAAAAAATATCAACCAAATGCTCAAACTTCCAATTTATTGTTAAAAACCTACCGTTAAATCCTACAATGGTGGGTGTGAGAAATGAAATGAGAGCAATCCAAGTAGTAGTAGAAAAATAACAAGAAGACTGAAGCAAATAAGGAAAGTGCATCAATGTTCATTTATATTTGAGCCTTTTCCTTGCTAAAATTGGAACATTCTCAATAATTTTTTGATTTGATCTCCTTGTTTTTATGATATGCCTGAATTTGTTCAAGGATGCATTTTTTATGAATATGAGATTGTTTAGACATTTAATTCTTTTTGGGTTTCATTTAAGAGTTTGTACGTTTTTTTTAAGAATTTGTGTACTAGTTATTATTGTGGTTCTTGTCATCACCTTATTGTTAGGTTCTTGAAAATTTTCTTTGTTTCTTGATGCTATTAATTGCAGGCTTGGTTTATTGTAAGCAGTGTCAGATTTGAGTTTTTCTTATCTAATTCTTCTTGAATGTATTATGGTTGATTGTTGGAAGTTTTTCCTTTTGTACTTTTCAGCATTCTTTGAAGGTTTAAATCAACATATACATCCGTAATCACCTAACTTTTTAAAAGTGGGTTACCTAGTTAACAAACTTAAATCTATTCTACTAATACCTTAAACATTGATTAATTTGAGCTAGTCTAGGGTTTTCAGTCAGTATACAAATTTTATCAAAGTTACTATACCATTTTTTAGAAGAAAGTGAGGAAGAGTAAAGGTTAGGAATACATGATTCTTGCCTTCAAGATCTAATAGAAAAGTTAAGGCTTGGATATCTCAGAGAACTTTGATAGATATAACTTTTAAAGTGGTGATGATGGGAAACATAACCATATAAAGGAAACCATTTTGTTTTATCATTTTGTTTTTAATTATTTTAGATATCATATGTATACTGCATTTAAAGTGACCAACTTATATGTCAATCTTTGTAAAAACTATTAACAAAGAGTTAATAATGGATTTTTTTATTCAGGTTCTGAAATCCTAATGATGTAAGGAAGTTATTCCAAGTAGCTCCATGGCATGTCAATAATAAATCTATTCTACTGCAGGCTTAGAGGACTAAAATGCAGATGGATGACATCAAATAGGAGCACATACCAATTAGTTATTAATTCATTCTTTTAAATATATTAATGCATCATTTGTATTTTCCTCATACTTTTAGACGAGTGCTCTAAACTTTTGGATTTAGATGCACCAAAAGAATAGTATAGACTATAATTGTTTTTAAGTATATTTCATATTCTTGTACAAATTAATTATTGATGATTTGGTTAATTATAGTTGGCATAAACTATTAATATGAGAGGGTTTTTTTTATTCCTTTCGAGTTCAAAAATTAATTATAAGATTAAAATGAAAAAAATTAAACTTTAAACTTGGTTTATTATATGTTAAATTAGCAAGCTTATATGGATGTGCTAGAATTAATTCTACTTTTACTTGACTAATTCTGATGGAATTAACAAACATAGACACATCTCTATGGTATTTAATATGAGTCAAGAAAACAATTTGATATTTCAATTACGTTTTTAATTTTGTTCTAGTTTGTTATATATTAAGTGTGGATGTCATTTAAAACTCCTAGTCTTTTTATAATTTATTATAATTAAGATACATAGCTTGGATCAATATGCAAACAATAATAATATGTATATCTAAAAGCTAGAGGTTGAAGAACCTCACACCATAGCCAATAACGCATGCAATGTTATAGACATTAATATTAGAAGAATTAAAAAGGAAAAAATACAATCATCACCAAAATTAACACCAAACATAAAGGGATTTAGTCCAATTATGAACTTGAAGTAAAAAAACCAAAAGATAACTTTATTAAAGGATCGAGAGATGCCATCAGATTTAACTAATGTAATTTATTTTATTTTCTTAACAAATATTAGAACAAGTGTCTTATATTACATAAAAAATATTCTTTTTCACAGGCCCCATATTGTGTTGAAGAGCGTCGCTCATCTTTCTTCTTTGTAGTATGAAGTTGTCCATCTATCCAGGTTAGTCATCCAACTAATGTCTACCATATATATTACTTTAATAATACGATTTTGATACGTTTGGATTTTGTATAAATGCAAAGGAGGTCTTGATTTTGTGTTGTTGTTTAGAATATTCTTATAATCATTGATGAGTTTTTATGTTCTTCTT
>JAOQML010000008.1:21161322-21172954 GCA_027568935.1 Erythroxylum urbanii
ATAGTTTTTAATTGAATAATTTAATTTTTAATTCAAATTATGATTTATTTGGAATAGTAAAATAAATTTATTAAAAATTATTTATAAACCCGCGGGCTTTGGCTACGAACTATGTATTAGTCACTACATTTGACATTTATCAACCAAATACAATAAATCGTAGCAAATTAATTAATACTACTTCCAAAAAATTATAGTAAACAATAAACGACATCGTTTACCTAAGCAAGAAAAACAACGTCATTTTATATTAGATTTTCAATGACAACTGCAATAAAAGGCTACTCCATTCTCGTTTAAGCTGTTAACATTTCTCAAAATCCTCTTTTTTTGTTTAGGTTCTATATTGTGGTCATCAACGTCTAAGAACCATTATTAGCTGAATCGATATTCTGCTTTTGTTCTATTTTCATCAACGAAGTTGTGCTAAGTTTAACTTATAACTTTAGGTGTTTATTGTGAGTTCTTAATTATGCATTTGATGTATGGGTTGTGTTTATGGTTGTGTTTCGAACATGATTTACTATCTATCTTTGTTATTTGTATATAGGTTGGCTTCTTCCCAATGACCTTTAACGCTTCTCTCATCAAAGCTTCGTAACTGTTTGATGAAAGGTCTTCAAGAGTATTTTACTTTAATTTATTTCCATTAATAGTGATATAGCCCAATATAGATAATACTATATTTCTATACATCAAGTACATAGTCATGTCTATTCTACTTTAAATTCTAAATTTTGCATGTGATATAAAATACACAATAGATTTCTGAAATTTTAGTAAGGGTAACTTTCATATCATTAGGGACATTAAAGATGTATAAGTGCTAAACTGGACTACTTTCACTTATCATTGAAATTGGAGTTGAACATATGATTATTTTATTCTAAATCGACATTTGTAGAATATACCTCTTAACATTATTAATTAAGGAATGTCAACATGATGACTAGTTCCAGATGGCCCTAATTCATTCTATTGGGAGAAATGTAGCAAAATTGTCCTTATTGAAAAAATAAACAATGTAGAAAAAATCTCCACTTCATACACTAATCATTATTTTCCTTCCATAGCCGATCTTATACTTCAAGGTGTTTAGTATCATCCGAACAACGTCACTTTCCTTATTATGTACATCTTATTTCCTTTTATGAAGCTATTATATATTCACATTTGATGGTATATACTACATGTTATGTTAAGCTTCCTTGAATCTCGAAGATTACATGTATGCCCATAAAGGCGGGAGCGATGTTACAACAGTTTGTAAAGGATTAAGGAAATTGGTTGTTTTGAAAAATTCATCAATTCCATAAAATTCGTTTAGTCATTCACATATGCATGTCACTCTAATTTCAGCTTGTTTAACGATTTACTATTGTGACAATATCTAAGTTCTATACTAATTGTGTTTTAGGTAAACCATTCTTACCAGCAGTTCATCTGGAGAACTTGTCTTCCATACTAATTCTAGCAACTCATTCACTATATCCTCTATAAGTTTAGCTATAGCAGAAATGCTATTGCAAGAAGGTATGAAAAACCCTACACCTAAGGGAAGAACTATTATTGTTTCCATTGGTGCCTTTAAACATGCAAGGACCCTTCTCAAAAATCCAGACATTAGGGACTCATTTACCTTTACTGACTCTTATGTTACTTGGAATCTAAAAAAATAATTATATCATTGTCATTTATCTATGCAATCAACTGGACTCAGCTTTAAAGTTGGTTTATTATTATATTTGTAAGAATTTGTCAAACAAGCTCTCTACTAGTTAGGGGTCAAGCTGCGTACTATTAAGTATGGACTATTATTGTTCTTGTTCTATGGCTGTATGAATTGTTCAACTTCTAATTCAAAGTTTATACTACTCCATATATCATAATATTATATTGATACAATTATTTAAAATTTTTATAACTAATTTTTGCAATGTTAGTAAATATTAATGATTAATTAATACTACTGTTTAACACTTAAAATTATTTTGTGTGTGTTTCTTCAACAATATGGTATAAACATTCAAAATAAATCTCTAATAAAACATATCTTAACTATGATAGGTTATAAAAATGTTAGTTTAGCAATTTTAAAAAATGTCAACTATTTGGTGACGATTTAGGCAAATGGTCACCAAATGTGTTGTAAATTACTGTAAAACCTTTGGTGACGATTTGTAGAAATCATCATCAAATGTGGACCATTTAGTGACTATTTTCAAAAATCGTCATTGAATGTGTAACATTTGGTCATGATTTTCAAAATTCGTCAAAAAATGTTGATCTTTTGGTCACGCTTCCAAATATCGTCACCAAATGGTCACTTTTAGTGATAATGTCAAAAACGTAGCAAAAAATCAAACATTTTTTACTGACGATTTTGTATAATCATCACCAATTGTGAACCCTTTGGTGACGATTTCAGACATTGGTCACCAAATGTTTAATAAATTATGGTGATGATTTCTGAAAAAAGTCACCAAAAGTTCATTTATTGACGAATTTCTAAAATCGTCACCCATTGTGAATCATTTTTTGACAATTTTCAGTAATCTTCACTAAATGCTCACCATTTGGCGATGATTTTTTTCATTTGTTATGAAATGTTGTTCATTTTGTGGCGCTTTTTTAGTTAGTCGCTAAAGGCTTAGTTTTAATGACGGTTTATACAATAGTCGCAATATGATAACTTTTGCTGACGATTTTTCAAACATTGCAAAAAAAAGCGTAGCTAAATGTCTACTTTGTTATAGTGGATTTATTAATGTGAGAAACCAATTAGTTGAAGTTATTTTAATTAATGTTACCCCATTTTGTTGTTATAAAAAATTGAACTTTTAAAATCGTTAATTGACATAGTTATAGTTCTTTATCCTTCTTGAAATGTTTTATTAGTCTTATTGAAGTAAACAACTACATTAATATAGGTTAATATTGCATAAAAAAATGAAACACTGACCAAAAATTGTAGAAATAGAAATAAAAGAATGCTCTTCAAAATGTATAACAACAAAAACGGTATAAGAAATTACATTTCCATATACACAAGACAACATTTTGCATCAAATAAATAATTTTAATTTTTAAATATATAAATATTATATTCATAATCATCACATACGAAACAACTAATAGAAAAGTGAAGAGCATGTTTAAAGAGAACAAAAAATGTACAAGTTTTAGAGCTTTTATATATTAACATTTACAAGACAAACCTCTTATGCTATCATTTTCTAAGCAAATGAAGTTAAATTTGTGAAAATAGTTATTGAATATTCTTAGATTTATTTATTTTTGTGTGATTTCTATTATAGTAAGGAAATCCTTCCTTTTCGTGAATGGTTTACTCTTTTTCCAAATGCTATTCTAGCTTTCTCTTCCCCTTCCATTCAATCAACTTTCTTCCTTTCTCCTTCACAACTCTTCGGGTTCTCAACACTCTCTTATGTGGTGCTAGGTTTTAGTTTCTTACCAGTGTCTTTCTGTCCCCACCCAATTTTCTTGCCCCTATTTTCTTATTACCAATATAATGATCTTTTGACTTCTTCTCAGTGTCATTTTTTACTTTTTCCTTACTCTCTAATAACTACTCCTACTACCCCTCCTCTCCTAGGTCCTCTGATCATTGAGAATTTCCCCTTTACACCTTGCTTCCCCCTTTAGAACTTCTTTTGCTTCTCCCAAGTTTAAATCATCAAGTTCTCCCATTGGCTCCTCATCGCTCCTAGGAAGCATGGGATTAGCCTTCTTAACTATTAGCTTTACACCTCCTGACCTTGTATTGCTCCAATCTAAAGCCTTACCCTCGCCTACTATATAAGCCTCCTTAGCTTCTCCTTAGGATATTTCAACTAGGGCTTCTTAGAAGAATGTGGTGGGTAATCCCCTCAAGCTTAACTATTGCCCTCTCTCATCCGTTGGAGGTGCTAGCCTCTAGGAAGGAGCAAAATCTTAGGCTACCACCTTAGCGGGTTACTTCGCAGGGAAAAAATTGGCTTTTCCATTGGTACATTCTTAGGAACTAAATAAGTGTAAGTAGTATGGCCTCAAAAAGGTTCTCCTAAATGAGGAAAACATGTTCCTATTCACCTTTGCCATAGTTTAAGCAATACAAATGGTCTTAGAAGATGGCTTATGGCATTTAATAAGCATATTAGCAGGGATCTACTCTAGGATGTCACGCACATCTCAAGAAGTGGTGAAAAAAGATGTGCTACATATTAGGTACAAGCAAAAATTTTGCAGCACGTCACGTATGTCTATCCTACTTTTTTCTTACTAATTTTGTCTTTTAAACTTGCATCTCTTAAATAAAGTTTGGTAGCTTTTTTGTAAGTTCTATAATTTTATTTTACTTATTTATTTTTCCTTTATCCTACTTATTTATTTATTTATTAGGTATCTAGTTATTTTATCACTTTTCATTTATCTATTTATTTTCTAAACTCTTCTTGTCACATTTGCAAAGCTTTTTACGTTTTTAATTTTTTAACCCTATTTATTTATGTATTTATGGAATTTTTAGTTACATAGATTTTTTTCGTGTTAATTTTCCCTTTTCTCTGTAACCTGCATCATTCATATATTGTCTCATTTGCATATGGGTCTACCAGAAACAGCCCCTCTACTGTGTAGGGGTAAGGCTGATTATTATCGATCCTCCCCAGACTCCACTTCAATGCGGGATTTCAGACTGGGTGATGATGATGATGATGATGATGATGATGATGATGTTAAGAGTCTCAAAAATTGACATGAAGTTTGAGAATTTCTGGGAATGAATAGTAGGAGAGTTAAAATTTTGATCTGAAACTTTCATGAATTTACTGTACTGATCTAGATGGATTTTGATAAAATGGTCTTCATAAAAGTTGTATATCTTTCTTTTAACTTTCCATTGATATAAAATTTGGAATTGTTGGAGTTCTAGATCAAAAGTTATGGAGGTTTGAAGTAGAGATTTTAGTAAAGAAGAAGAAGAATTGCATGATAGCGACTGAAGTTTTCAGGGGTGATGAACATCCAATGGTTTTTTTTTTGGCAATTTCTTTTTCGACCGACCTCCAAATGAGATGATATTTGATTTGGAATAAACTAGAGACATAGGGCTACAAATTATCTAAAGAAATCAAATTCTGAATCAGATTCTAAGATGGTTAATTTTTGGATGGAAGTCATGCATAGTACACTGTTTTTGAATATGAACAGCCCAAAAATGTTTGAGGCATATCTTCCAAATTATTAAACCAAATTGAGTGATTTTGGTGTCAATAGAAACATAAGACATAGAGGAACACTTTTCTAGAAGAGGATATGACAAATTACATCAGTTTCACTTTCTAATTGAATGTGAACAGTAGACCCAAAAGTGTGACTTGAAAAAAAAATCTGAAGTGAGTCAATGAGAAAGGAATAGAGATTTTAATGGTTTTAGTAAGACATAACCTTAGTATAAATTGTACTTAGATGAGTTTTGATATGAGAATGACTTTGTGATTAAATTTATGGATAAATACTCGGGATTGTCATAAACATGCATTATACATATTTCATTTCATACGTGTGCATTATTAAACACTTATGATTTTACAAATTTTGATATATGTGTATGGTGTTTGATATAGAGGAGCAACTGGAACGTCAACCTCCAGACGTTGCTAGAAGTTCCACATATTGGCTTCAAGAGCATCTTGTGAGTAACCTAGACGGTCTCACTTAATTACTTGTTTGCTTAATTTCTGCTTTAAATTGATTGAATGAATGTGAAATTGATGGTGTTGATTCCGAACAATTGACTGTCCGAGGAGTTCTATATTCGGGACTGTATTGGAAGTGCTACTTGTATATGAATGGGAGGAGCTAGTTATTTCTTGAATTGATTGATTTATTATGATAGATACATTTCATAAATGAGTGCACAATCAGATAATGGCTATTATGACCAGGGTAGCCACCGATTAGAGCTTAAAGCTCAAAGTGTGAAAAGAGCCTCGAGCTCAGACAGTGATTAAACGCCTAAAGCTCACTATATAAAATGAGCCCTATATCCTTATCGGATAAGGGACAGTTAGCAATGAGCTCGGTATCCAAAATAGATACGGGACAGTTCAAGCACTCGATTACAACAACGTAACAATTAGAAAGGAGTCTCATAAAAATTCCATATGCATTTTGTTTAGTATGGTTGATTGATTGAAATGCATAATTGCCTATGCTTAAGTGAAAATGTGATACATGATCAATTATAAGAAAATGTGATTATTTGTTATGTGAAATGATGTGTTGCATGAATTGAGTGAACCATCGATGATGGTTACCTCATTGAGTTTGCAAAACTCACCAAAATTGCAACGTTGTCTTTTCAGGACCGAGAGATAACTCTAACTACTGAGAGGCTCTACCAGCCGTGTGGATTATGATTTGGTAAGAGAAGTTATGGCTCAAAGGTCGGTCAGCTGAGATTTTTAGACGGCTTAGTTAGATTGTATAAATATTTTCCTCTTTCATGTAATACTTTTGTACTAGGTTGATGATGTACATGTAGCAAAGGTTGAAGGACACAATGTAGACTTGCAGTTTTGTGAAATGAAATGAGAAAAAAGTTGGATTTTAAATATTGTAATTTTCTTATGATGCTTTATAAATGAATAATGATATGATGCCATGTGAAGTGAATGTAGCAATCTATGGTAGCCCGCCCTTATCGTAGGATATGTACTGGAATGACCTCCAGGCATCCCGGTGTGTACCCTGCGGTAAGGAGACACTACAGTTAGGTGGTATCAGAGCATGGTTAGCATCTGTTGGGACATATAGAAATGTTAAGCATGAAAAATTGTGAGAAGTGCAGAAAATGATTGAAATTATTGTTTGTTATAGGTCATCTCATCCACTCTAGGTGATCAAATTGATCAACTAGCTGACCAAGGATCGGTAGAAGCCAGTAAAGAGTCCCCTGTACCTCAAACAAAGGTAATGCCTCCTAGAGTTTCCGAGAGAAGGTAGAGGAGGTATGATAGGCTGTGGAAGCAAGGGGCTGTAGATTTCTATGGTAGCACAGACCCTACTAAGGCCGAGGGGTGATTGGAAAGGACGGAAAGGGGTTTTTGATCAGATAGACTGCGAGCGGATAAGAGGTTCGACTACACAGTGTCCTTACTGCAGAGCGCAGCTTACCAATGGTGGAAGACTGTCCCAGGTAGTACCACCAGGCCTTGCCAATTGAAGTGGGAAGACTTTCTAAGGGTCTTCAAAGATAATTACATGCCCAAGATCTATTTGGACATGAAGATGAAGGAGTTATTGGAATTGAAGCAAGGTAGGATGTCGGTGGTTGAATATGAGATCCGGTTTAATGAGTTGATGGGTTATGCTACTGCTCTAATCCCTATAGAAGAAGACGAGTGTAGGAGGTTTGAGGATGGACTTAAGATGGAGATCAGAACAAGGTTGATGCTTTCAAATTTGGGTACTTTCACTGAGTTGAAAGTTGCTTCAATTAGAATTGAGCAACTACTGAGAGAGAGACAAGCAGAGACTGGGAAAAGGTCCAAAGTAAAGAGGCCTAGCGAGAGTCAAGGTAGTTTTGGCGAAAGATTCAATAAGTGCTAGAACAGAGCATTCAGACCACCAGGTGGATCTAGGTAGCTAGGATTTGGGCAGAGGGGTAGATCTTCACATACTGGCAGTGGAAGAGGTGCAATACAGAATCAGTTTCCAATATGTGAGCATTGTGAGAGGAGGCATGGTGGTGAGTGTTGGAGGGTAACTGGAGCTTGCCTCAAATGAGGCTCTTTTGACCACCAGATCAGGGATTGTCCTACTACTTTGGGAGCTCAGTTTGGTGTGAGTGGGCGATTCGGGACTGTTGTTACGGTCTAGCAGAGTGGAGGTAGTGGATCTGGACAAAGAGGCCAAGGTAAAGGCAGAGTAAGCTCTAGAAGTTCTTCTATGAGGATTGAGGGGCAGGGTAGTTGACCGCAGTCTCAGGCCAGGGTCTATGCTATGACCAAGCAGGAGGCTCAAGACTCACCAAATGTGTGGTAGGTGCACTTCTTATTTATGACTTTGAGGCATTTGCACTGCTAGATCCAGGATCCACACACTCCTTTATTGCACCGCATCTGGCATGTGGGCTGCATTGTATTAAGGAGATGTTACAGTATAGGTTAGGGGTGAGTACACCTCTAGGTAGTACTACTGTCATAGGAGAAGTCTACAAGGGGTGGATTGATTAGGATCGATCAAGCAAAGTTAGAGGCAGACTTGATTATATTACAGTTAAGAGAGATAGACATTATCCTAGGCATGGATTGGCACACCGCTCATAGGGCCATCATGAACTACTACACCAAGGAGGTAGTACTGGAATCTACTGGTCAGCCGAGAGCAGTATTCAGAGGAGTTAGTCAAGCGGTGCCAGCTAGGATGATATCTTTCATAAGTGCATTGAGATTGATGCAAGGAGGATGTGAGGCCTATCTGGCCCACATCATTGATACTAAAGTAGAGCAGAACAGAGTGTACAAGACATTCCCGTGGTTAGGAAATTCTTATATGTGTTTCTCAATGAGCTACCTGGTTTACCACCAGATTGGAAAATAGAGTTCACAATTGATCTAATTTCAGGTGCTACTCCTATATCTATTCCTCCATATAAGATGGCATATGTGGAGCTGAAGGAGTTGAAAGCTCAGTTATAAGAGTTACTAGAAAAGGGTTTTATTAGACTCAGTGTTTTGCCTTGGGGAGCTCCAGTGCTGTTTGTGAAGAAAAAGATGGGACTTTGAGGATATGCATTGACTATAGGCAGCTGAATCGGGTGACAGTGAAGAATAAGTACCCACTGCCTAGAATTGATGATTTGCTTGATCAACTACAAGGAGTTCAGGTATTCACTAAACTGGATTTGAGATCAAGGTACTATCAGTTGAAGATGGTTGAGGTTGATGTACCTAAGAGTGCATTCAGGAGCAGGTATGGGCATTTTGAGTTTTTAGTGATGCCGTTTGGGCTAACTAATGCCCCGGTAGCTTTTATGGCCTTAATGAATAAGGTGTTTTAGCCCTACCTGGATTGATTTGTGATTGTGTTTATTGATACTATCTTGGTGTATTCGAAGAGCAGAAAGGAACATGCTGAGCATCTGAGAGTTATTTTACAGATTATGAGGGAAAAGCAATTGTATGCCAAATTTAGTGAGTGTGAATTTTGGCTAAATCAGGTTATGTTGTTGGGACATATAGTGACTGGAGATGACATAAAAGTGGATCCAAAGAAGATTGAGGCAGTGATGAATTGGGAAACTCTGGAAAATGTGTCTGAAATTCGAAGCTTCCTCGGATTGACTGGATATTACTAAAGGTTTTTCAAGGGGTTTTCTCTGATCTCGGCCCCTCTGACAAAGCTTCTGAGAAAGAATATAGTGTTCAGATGGAATGAGGAGTGTCAGAAAAGTTTTGAGGAGTTGAAATGTCGATTAACTACTGCACCGGTGTTGACTATTCTATCAAGGACTGGAGGATATGTGGTGTACAGTGATGTATTGCATCAAGGATTGGGATGTGTATTGATGCAGCATGGCAAGGTGATCACTACGCATCAAGACAATTAAGGTCTCATGAGATTAATTTTTCAGTACATGATTTGGAGCTAGCTGCAGTTGCCTTGCTCTAAAGATTTGGAGACATTATTTGTATGGAGAGACTTTCCAGATATACACAAATCATAAGAGTTTGAGATATCTACTGATTCAGAGTGAGTTGAACTTGAGACAGAGAAGATGGATTGAATTATTGAAAGATTATGATTGCACTATTGAGTACCACACGGGAAAAGCTAATGTGGTGGTAAATGTTTTGAGCAGGAAGTCTAACATTAGTGTAGCTAAGATTCAGTTATCAAGGCTGCCTAATTTGATTCATTTGAGAGCTCTGAATGTGGAGTTGAATTTAGGGCAGAATGAGGCATTGATTGCTACATTAAAGCTGAGACTAATGTTGCATGATAGAATACAAA
The DNA here is from genome assembly GCA_027568935.1 of Erythroxylum urbanii. Classification (NCBI taxonomy): domain Eukaryota; kingdom Viridiplantae; phylum Streptophyta; class Magnoliopsida; order Malpighiales; family Erythroxylaceae; genus Erythroxylum; species Erythroxylum urbanii. The sequence goes on from JAOQML010000008.1 coordinate 21,171,343, forward strand.
AAGTTCAGGGGAAAGATCTCAATATGGTGAAGCTTATGAAAAAGGTAAAGATGAATCTGGATTATGAATTTGAGTTGAGGGATGAGACTTTATAGTTGAAGCAGAGGCTGTGTGTGCCTAATGTGGATGATCTGAGGAAAGATATACTTGAGGAAGCTCATATGGTCACCTATGCTATACATCCTGGTACTACCAAGATGTATAACACACTGAAGCAGCATTTTTGGTGGCCTGGAATGAAGAAACAGGTGGCGGAGTATGTTTCTAAGTGTATGACATGCCTGTAGGTTAAGGCTGAGCATCAGGCTCCAGTAGGGAAGCTAAATTCGTTGCCAATGTCGAAGTGGAAATGGGAACAGATTACTATGGACTTCATCATGGGACTGCCTAAGACTCCGAGACAGAATGATGCTATATGGGTGATAGTGGGCCGGTTGACTAAGTCGGCCCACTTCTTACTAGTAAGAGAAAATAATTCACTTTATCAATTGGCTCGGAGATATGTGAATGAGGTGGTGAGACTGCATGGGGTTCCAGTGTCTATTGTATCGGATAGGGATCCCAGATTTACTTCGAGATTCTGGAAGAGCTTACAATCTATTATGGGTACTAAGTTTAACTTCAATACAGCATTTCATCCTCAAACAAATGGACAAAGTGAGAGGAAAATAAAGACTGTTGAGAATATGCTCAGAGCTTGTGTATTGGAGTTTCATGGAGCTTGAGATCAATAGATAGCACTGATAGAGTTTGCCTACAACAACCACTATCATAGTATTATCGAGATGGCACCGTATGAGGCACTGTATGGCAGAAAATGTCGGTCACTACTGTATTGGGATGACGAGGGCTTGAGAATGGTTGAAGGCCCAGAGTTGATACAAGATACAATAGACAAGGTGAAGTTGGTCTGAAGCTGAATTAAAGCAGCTCAAGATAGACAGAAGAGTTATGTTGATCAACAACGAAGGGACATGGAATACAGTGTGGGAGACAGAGTTTTTCTAATAGTGTCACCTTGGAAAGGAGTTTTGAGATTCGGTAAAAAGGGCAAGTTGAGCCCTACGTACATTGGTCCCTATGAGATCATTAAGATGATAAGACCTTTGGCTTACAAGTTAGCTTTACCGAATGAGATGTCCCAATTGCATAATGTATTTCATGTGAGTATGCTCCGAAGATACCAAGCGAATCTGACACATGTGATACCAGATCAAGAAATTAAGGTTGCTAGTAATTTAAGCTATGTTGAGGAGCCGATCAAGATAGTGGGATCTCAGATCAAGTAGTTGAGGAACCGAGTCATTCCATTGGTGAAAGTCCTTTGGAGGAATCACTCAACTGAGGAAGCAACTTAGGAAACGGAGGAGCATATGAGGGGACAATATCCCCACCTGTTCGAGCAAACAGGTAAGAATTTCGAGGACAAAATTTCTTTTAAGGAGGGGAGAATTGTAACATCCCGTTATCTTGGGGAGGTTAGAATAGTAAATATAAGTGATTTATGAGAGCTTAGAAATACATTTTTCATGCTCATGCATTATATGATATGCTCATATTCATGAATATTGAATTTTTGCACATAAAAATAATTGTACATGCATTCATAGAC
>JAOQML010000008.1:21181379-21204537 GCA_027568935.1 Erythroxylum urbanii
GACAACTTTCACAAAAGAAATCCTTGTTAAAACTTATTTTTGGTAAACCTCTTACCAAATCATGTTTAATCAACTTGAAAATATGTTTAAAACTATCATGACCTTGCAAATCTTCTAAATTAATCTTATAAAGATTGTTTCATCTTTTGGCAAAAAAGAATATGGAACCGTCCTTATTTTTGACTACACAAGAGTTTTGTTTATAAGATACTTCAAAACCAAAATCACATAATTGACTTACACTAATCAAATTATGTTTTAAACCTTCAAATAGTAGAACATTATCAATAGATGCAAAGGAATCTTTACCAATTTTGTCGATTCCAACTATTTCACCCTGCTAGTTGTCTCCAAAAGTTACTGATCTTCCCTTCTTATTTTGAAGATCTAGGAACATAGACCTTCTTCCCGTCATGTGTCGTGAGCATCCAATGTCCAAATACCATTGGTGCTGGCTACTTTTTCCAAGGAAGGAGATCTATAGTAGAAATTATATTCTTTTTAGGTACCCAAATTTTCTTGGGTACTTTGGGGTTAGTCTTACAAATTATTAATAGAATAATAAAAAGAAGACTAGTGAAATATCTTTCTATAAAGAACAAAAATCTTTTTGTAACGAGTATTACTTTTAATAAACCCTAAACCACTCTTATCATTAGGGTGTCTATAATTTCTAATAACGTCATTCATTTTCTTCTTACTTTCAGTAAACGTTGATAAGTCTGCTGAGAGAGAATTAATCCTTCCTTTGAACTGACTAATTTCCTCAGATCTATCAATAGATACTTTTTTCTTTATATCGTCTACTTGATTCTTAAGACAGAAGTTTTCTTTTTCTAACACTTTGGTGTCCTTCAAGTTTTTGACAAACTTTCTTTTTAAGGATCTATACTGCTTTAGTATAATATATGAATCTTCTAACAATTCTAAATATGCATCTTGAAGTTCATTAAAGTTAGAAGTTACCTCCTCGTCACCCTTTTTTTCAGCTACCAAGCATATATTTACTTGCACTGATGCTTCTGAATCAGAATTAGATTCGGATAAATCCAAATCTTCCTAAGTTGCCATCATACTATTTTCATTTCCTTTATTCTTCTTTGGTTCTCTTTAAATCAATAGACATTCAGACTTATAGTGTCCTGGTTTGTTTCACTAGTAGCAAATGATAGGGGTCTTCTCATTCTTGACTTTTTCTTTGCTATTTTTCTTAAAAGAAAATATTTTTCTTCTTTTTACTTTCTTTTTCCAAAATTTTCTGATCTTTCTTGAAATGAAAGATAATTCGTCATCATCTTCGTTTGAGTCGTGATTAGATTCACTAGTATCATCATTCTTAACTTCTTCGATCTTTAATGCTTTTGATGATGAACTTCTATTTCTCTGAGTCTTCTGATTTTTCTGACCAGCCTTTAATGCTATAGATTTGTCTCTTTTAGGTTTATCTTCAGCATCAAGCTCTACTTCATGCAACTTCAAAGAATCAAGCAATTCGTGTAGCTTTAATTTGCTCAAGTCCTTGGCTTCTTGTACTGTAGTGACTTTAGGTCTCCATCTTTTCGGCAGACTTCTGAGAATCTTCTTGACATGGTCTTGATTATTGTAGATTCTCCCAAGAGCTTTAAGTCCATTAATAATAGTTTGAAATCGTCCAAACATCTGATCAATAGACTCATCATCTTTCATTTTAAACAGCTCATACTGATGTACAAGAATACTGATCTTGGACTCTTTCACCTAGTTCATGCCTTCATATGTGATGGATAGAGTGTCCCACATCACTTTCGTAGTTTCGCATCCATGAACTTTATCATATTCACTTCTGCTTGAAGCACAACTTAAAAAGAACTTAGCCTTTGAATTTAGTAGAAATCTAGCTTTGTGATCAGCTGACCATCTGTTACGATGAATGGTATTTCCTTCATTATCTATTAGTACGTATGGTCCATTCTCGATGATATCCTAAAGATTAATGTGTGTGGATTCTATGAAGAGCCGCATCCTGTCCTTCCAATAATGATAATCTTCACTATTGAAAGCAGGAGGTCTTGTGACGGAGGCATCTTCAGCTATAAAAACATATGATTCAGCTATAGATCTTTGTCCTCACTTTGTAAAGGTGGTTCCTGGAAATCGAGCTCCGATACCAATTGAAGTAAATCACACATTAATATAGAATTCACTTACAATATACGAGATACACAAGAAGGGGGGTTGAATTGTGTATTCTTTTTGTGAATACAAAAACTTTAATATATCTTGTTAAGAACTTTTCCAACTGTTAAAAGAATACCACAAAAGTTATACAAAAATAGTTACGTAGTTAAATCGCAAATAAATTCTACATACTTCTCTAAAAATAAAATAGAATAAAGCGAAAGGTTAGAAGATAGGTGCTGCAATTTTTATACTAGTTCACCCCAAACCATGGGCTACATCCAGTCCTCATAGTTCGTTTGAGATTTCACTATATTTCGATAATTTTACAAGTATTCTTTCTTCCCTTCTAGAGCTTCTTCAGGTCTCTTACAAAAAGTATTCTTTTTTGCTATCTTAGCCTCTCCAGGCTCTAAGCCTTTTCGTTCTCTCACTAGAAAGATATTGTGAGCTTTTTCTTAGAGTAGAGTTTGCTTTCTAGTATCGCACTTTTGAATACATAATTTTTCTTTTTAAGTAACCACTTGAAAGCTCAAAAGATTATTCAATCTTCGACTATGACTAGTATATATAGCCTAAGTCTCCAACTGCTTCTTGATTCTTGATAACTGCTTCTTGATTCCTGTAGAACCCGTTATTTAGTTGAGTTTTGTAACTAACTCCAACTAACTAATTATCCAACGTACTAGCGTATCTTCATCTTTTTATCGTCTGTGTTTTCCTCTTCTTCTGTATTTTTCACTTCTTTTGTGTTTTCCGCTTCTTCTGTGTTTTTAGTTCTTCAGTGTTTTCTACTTCTTCAGTGTTTTCTACTTCTTCTGTGTTTTCACTTCTTTTATGTTTTGCACTTCTTCTGTGTTTTGCGCTTCTTCTGTGTTTTCCACTTCTTCTGTGTTTTCACTTCTTCTGTGTTTTCCACTTCTTCTGTGTTTTCCCCTTCTTTTGTGTTTTCACTTCTTCTGTGTTTTCTACTTCTTCTGTGTTTTCCACTTCTTCTTTATTTTCTGCTTCTTCTGTGTTTTCACTTCTTCTGTGTTTTTTTGCACACTTAACACACTTATCAAAATAGTTCATTTATTACTAGTATTATTATTATTTGATTGTCACAAAAATTAATAATTATAAAGTCCTTTTGACCTAACAGTTTGATGTTGGATGAATTGGTAAAGGTGTTTGATAAGTGTAGGTTGTTAATTGATGTTATAACTTGAGGAATGGATTATTAAATATCATGTATGTAAAATCTGGAATTTATAAGTGCTAAAGGAAGGAAGTTGTTCCTAGGAATGCAATTATGATCCAAAGGATATGAGTAATTTGAATTAGGAATGAATGAATGAGAATTGGGATATTGTGTGATTTTACGATGCTAAAAAGGATTAATCATATTAGAATAATCAAATTTCTATAAGGTATAAACCTAAATTGTAAACTAGTTATATCCAAGTTCTGATGTATAAATAGTTAAGATTCATGATTAAGGATACGTACCTGGGAAAAGTCAATTGCGCATGGATTAAACATGAAACATCTATACATATGTGCATGATTTAATATTTATATGATTGATCAAATTAGTAATGTGTATACAATATGTGTGTATTGCATGACTAAAGAGGCACAAATCAAATGTCAACATCCAGACATTACTAGTTCTTTAAGGCAATAGCCTATCCGGACCATACTGTGAGTTAACCTAGATGTTTTCTCAGCTTGATTGATTTGTTTATGTTTAAATTTCAGTTATTGAATTATTATTATTATGATTGTGATAAGCTCAGACAGTGATGGTCTGAGGAGTTTGATATTCAAGATTGTATTAGGAGTGTTTCCTAATTGTATGTTAATTTGGAAAATATGTGTACTCAACTAAATGTTAAATGAAAGACTTAGATCCAATGAATATGATAATGGTTGTGCACATAGAATGAAAATTACTTATAGCATATTAGGTGAATTGATATATTCCATCACATTGTTATGTATAATCAGATAAAGGAGATATGACCGGAATGACTAGTTCAAAAAAGAGCTTAAAGCTCATAAATGTGTACAAAGAGCCACCAACTTGGTTATTCATAAGCCCAGTATCCACAATGGGTATGGGACAGTAAATGAAATGAGGCTGGTATCCACAATAGATATGGGACAATAAATAGGCGTTCGGCCACAACAAAGTAAAAATGAAAGGAGATGCATGTGCATTTGCATATACAACCTAATATGTACTATACGAATGATTGAATTTTTTTATTAAAAATGTTCAATATTGTATGATATGATTTGCTTGTGAATTGCGTTAATTTTTCCTGTGTTTTGATATGAGTGAGCATATCAATGATAGTTCATTCATTGAGTTCACAAACTCATCAAAATTACAAACATTGATTTTCAGGTACAAAGACAAACTAGTAGAAGTCCAATTCGGTTAATTTTGGAAATCAAGAATGGCTCAAAGGTCTGGTCAGTTAACACTGAGAAGTTTAGATAGAATCATTTTTGTATAGTTTCTCACACTATATAGAATATTTGGAAAAAGAGCAGTAAACTCTCAAATATTTTGTGAATGAAATGGGAAAAGTTGATCTTTTGATTACTTATGTTTTGTTTGATGCCATAATAAGTTAAGGTGATTACTCTAATATGCCATTTTCATTGGCTATGTTCTTAAATGTCCTCTGGATGTTCGGGCATAGTTTGGCATCTTTAGGGACATATAAGAACATATAGATATAATATATAGTGAGAGACTCGTATTGTGATCATAACTATTGTTTCTTAGAGTTCATCTGTTATAGGAGATCAAGTTTCAGAATTAGCTGGCTTTGAGTCTGTAGGAGCCAATAGAGAGCCTCCAATACCCCAGCCTGAGCAAATGCCTCAAACAATTCTTGAGAGGAGAGAAAGGAGGTTTGATAAACTTAGGAAGCAGGGGGCTGTCGACTTCTTTGGAAATATAGACCCTATTAAGGCAGAAGGTTAGTTAGAGAGAATAGAAAAGGGTATTTGATGAGATGGACTGTGAGTCTGACGAGAGGTTTGACTATGCAATCTTGCTGCTACATAATCCAGCTTATCAGTGGTGGAAAACTATTCCTAAAAGCTCCGCCCGACCTTATTTTATCATGAGAGGATTTTCTAAATGTTTTTAAGGAGAATTTTATGCCAAAGATCCATTTAGATAGGAAGATGAAGGAATTCCTAGATCTAAAATAGGGCAATCTAACTGTAGCCGAGTATGAGGTGTAGATTAATGAGTTAATGGGGTATGCTACTGCTTTGATTTCAACTGAGGAAGATAAGTGTAAGTGACTTAAGGATGGACTGAATATAAAGATTAGAACGAGGATGACTATTACTAGTTTTGTCGATCTACAAGCTGCTTCGATTCGAATTAAACAATTATTGAAGGATGGACAATGAGAGTATAGGTAGGAGGTCAGAATGAAGATACATGGTGAGTCTCAAGTTGATTCTAGCAGAAGGTTCAGTAAATGCCAGAATAGATCATTTCACTCACAAACTAGATCGAGACTGTTAGGGTTTAGACCAGGAGATAGTTTTGCATAGGCTGATTCCTAGTTATGATCATTATGAAAAGAAACATAGTGATGAATGTTAGAAGATATCTAGAGCTTTTCTTCATTGTGACCCTTTCGAGCATCAGATTAGAGATTGTCCCACAACTTTCGGAGCACGATCTACAGTGAGAGGAGGATTGGTGACTAAAATATCCAATAGAGCAAAGCTAGTGGATCAGGACAAAGAGGTAGAGGTAGAGGTAGAATCAGTTTAGTAGGTCCTAGTGTTAAGACTGAGGTGTGGAGTAATCAGCCACAGTTTCAGGTTAAAATTTATATTATTACTAGACAGAAGGCCTAGAACTCCCCAGATGTTATTGTAGGTGTATTACAAGTCATTAATTTAGATTCATTTTCATTGTTAGATCTAGGATCTATATATTCATTTATCACATCACATCTAGCATCTAAAATGCATTATGAGAGAGAAATGTTGAAATGTGGCTTAGAAGTGAGTTTACCGATAGGTAGTACCACAGTGATTAGAGAAGGGTGTAAATATGGTTTAGATTGATCAGGCAGAGATGGAAGCTAATTTGATTATATTGCAATTAAATGAGATAAATCTTATTTTAGGTATAGATTGGCTTACTGCACATAGGGCTATAACGAATTGCTACACTAAGGAGGTAATTATTAAATCTCCTACTAAACCGAGAGTAATATTTCGAGGTGTTACTCAAGCAATACTATCCAGAATGATCTCCTTAATGAGTGCTTTAAGACTTATTCGAGGTGGATGTGAGGCTTATCTAGCCTATATAATTGATACCTGAACTATGCAAACAGTATAAGATATTCCTATTGTTAGGGATTCCCTAAATGTGTTTCCCACTAAATTATCTTGTTTACCCCCAAATAGGGAGACAGAGTTCACTATTGACCTAGTTCTAGGTACTGCTCCTATATCTATTCCTCCATATAGGATAACACCTTTGGAACTTAAAGAACTTAAGACCTAGTTATAGGAGTTATTGGATAAGGGTTTTATCAGACTATGTGTGTCACCTTTGGGAGCTCCAGTTTTCTTTGTGAAAAAGAATGATGGAACTTTAAGATTATGTATTGATTATGGACAGTTAAATCAAGTGACAGTGAAGAACAAGTATCCTTTAGTAAGGATAGATGATTTATTTGATCAATTATAGGGAGCCTAGGTGTTTACGAAACTAGATTTAAGATTAGGGTACTATCAGTTGAAGAGAGCAGAAATCGATGTACCAAATAGTGCATTCAGGACTAGATATAGGCATTTTGAGATTTTGGTGATACCTCTTAGGTTGACAAATGCTCCGACAGCTTTTATGGCATTGATGAATAAGGTATTCCAGCCTTACTTAGATCATTTTTTGATTGTATTCATAGATGATATCTTGTGTACTCAAAGGGTAAAGAGGAACAGTTTGATCATTTGAGGTTAGTCTTATAGATAATGAGAGAGAAGAAATTGTATGCCAAGTTCAATAAGTGTAAATTTTGGCTTGATCAAGTAGTGTTCTTAGGTCATATAGTATTTGGATAGGGCATACAGATAGACCCAAAGAAATTTGAGGCAACGATGAAGTGGGAAGCCTTGAGAAATGTGTCTGAGATCTAGAGTTTTCTTGGACTAGCAGGTTACTACAAGAGGTTTGTTAAGGGGTTTTCATTGATCACAGCCCCTGTAACAAAGCATTTGAGAAAGAATGTACCATTCAAATGGAATGAAAAATGAAAAAGTATTTTTGGGGAATTAAAACATCAATTAACTACAGCACTGATGTTAGCTATTCCATCTGAATTTGGAGGATATGTAATATATAGTGATGCTTTACACTAGGGGTTAGGATGTGTTTTGATGCAATATGGTAGAGTGATCGCATATGCATTGAGACAATTAAGCTCTCATGAGTTCAATTATCCAATTCATGATTTAGAGCTTACTGTATGTTTGCAAAGTTACACGCGCTAAGTTTTAATATTTATAACCTTGGAAAATTTTGTAAGCACACAGGTCGTTTGCATTGTACCTAAGGTATCGATCCCACGAGGAAGCCTAATCTAGTTCTAAAATCTAAGGTCGTACTAAACTACAATAATTCGAAAGAAATAAAATAGTGTTGAAAATAAATCAATCAAACAACTAATGTAACATCCTATCACTTGAATTAAGATTAAAATGGTGTTTATTAGAGATTAATGAGAAAATAGAAAGCATAATTCACACTTATTCATAATGTGACATACGATATTATTGATTTTGCACATATACAAATAATTGTACATGCATTCATTGACATTTTCTGGGTATAATTGATTTTAAATGTGATTAAAATGTGAATTGTGAGTTATTTGCGTTCAAAATTTATTTGGAGACCATTAGCATTATTTCAAAATTTTTGGTGAATTTGAGGTACATTTGGAATAGGAAAAATGATAAGTGGTAGGATAAATTGACACATGAAAATTTTAGATGATTAAGCCTAAAATTGAGAGACATTTGGTATAGCTAAATGTGTGACAAGTGGAGTAGTAAGTGAATGACAATTAGACAAATTAATGTGTGACATGTGGACCAATAATTAGGAGACATATGAACTATATAAATGGTGACATATGATGGCTTATGGAAGGGATAAGTGGCTTACGTGCTTAAGGACACATGTTGAAATAATATGGTAACATCTAGCACCTTAGGTGTAATGTTTCTGTATGTTGTTTCAGCCAAGCTCATTCTCTTCTCTTCTCATCCGAAACTTGCTGCTGTCCTCCCCTTCTTGTGTCTTGCTTGAAGCTATGCTAAATTAACACACTAAATACATTCTTACCCTTCACAAAATAGCTAAAGAACTAGCTGATTGTTGTTGTTTCATCATAGCTGAAAGCCATTTAATTCCATCTTGAATGTGTGATGATTCTACATATTTGGACTACTGATTTGGAGTGATTTTTGAGCTGTAATTAAAACTAAAAAAGTAAGTAAAAGATTAGTGTTTATGGCATGTTAAATGGTTTGAGAATGATGTGTGAATTGGACTGAAATGCATGAGATATTGGTCAAGATGTATGCCGAAATGTTATGAACTGGAGATTTTTCATTGAATAGATATGGGTATTTTGATTATATCTTGAACTGTAGATTTCCAAATACATTTATTTTTAATTCAAAATAAATTAGAGACATATTTCTACAACTTTCGTGTAGAAGTCGAATGTTAATTCTATCTCTAAACATTTCAAAATCTAGCTATAAAGTAGAGTTAGGAGTTCTGTTGCAGTTTAAAAATAGTCTAAACTGTTTTAGGACAAATTGTACAATTTTGGTGTTATTGGAAACTAGAAACATAGTGGAACAACTTTCTATAAGAAAGTGTTACTGAAATATATTTTCCTTGTCATAATGATCATGCAAAGTTATCCCGAGTAGGATGAAAAAGCTGAGGTGTGTTGGAATTTGATAGCTGAAATGTTTTTACTGAACATGCTTCAGTATTTTAGCTATATTTTGATATTTAAATTTAAAAATGAAATTATTCTTGATTTAAATTGAACTGGAGACATTTGACTACAAATATTAAGAAGAAACTAAATTTGAATTCTGTCATTAAGGGTTTTGAACTTGAGCCTGAAAGTGAGTCTTGGATTAGGCAGTAGCACTACCAGGGACAGAAATCAGGCCCTGTTGTTATTGAATAAACTATATTGATGTGGGCGGAATTAGGCTTAGTTTTGTTAATCAACGTTTTAGCTTATTTTCTTAGCTTTAAATTAGTATAAATTTTATAATTTTTGGATATCTGAGCTGAAAGATATGAGTTGTACAATTAGAGGGTATGATCATGTACTAGCCAAAAGTTCACATGTGCATAGTATGTGGTATTTTGTGCATAACTCATCGAATACTGAATCAAATTGGATGATCTTGGAGGCATTAGAAGCTTAAGAGACTGTAGAACAACGTTTTAGAAGGAAGTTTTACCTAATTTGGTCATTTACCCTACCAGATTAATTATGCAATGTTGATTCAAAATTATATGGGTAGAAAATCTGAAGTGGTCAATTAGGTTATGATATTGATTTCACATTGTTTTATAATGGTCAAAATTATAAATAAAAATGATATTAATGAGGGCTTGATATCTGAATGTTTTGATGATTAGAATCAATATGATACCTTGGAATTGTCATTGAACATGCATTCTATACATCGATGTGCATAAAAGAACACTTGTACATTTGTGCAACAATGTGATATTTGTGAATGTGTTGTGTATGTTATAGAGGAGCACATCGGACACTAGTCAGACATTGCCAGACCATCCAGGCAATAACTTCTTGGAGTGTGCAGTCAGTCAACATAGATGATTTCCTAGGGTTGATTTGATTTGAATTTAATTTGATTTGTTAAAATTCTAATATTATTGAATTGTTTGTGAGTTGTTTCTGGATTTTGGACCTGAGGTCCGAGGAGTTTAATAGTTGGGCATATATTGGAAGTGCTCTTATTTGATATGAATTTTTTAATGAAATTTGATTCTTAACAAAATTTGAATGTTGGACTTAGGTCCAATGACTGTAAAAAACTCTCTCTGAGAATTTGAATAAGATTGTGATATATGACATATTCAGTATTTGATGCACTTCATAAAATGCATGCTCAGATAAAGGCGTTGTGACTCGAGTAGCCAGTTTAAAGCACTTCCACGTAGAGCTTTGCTACGTGATATATGTTTTGCAGGTAGAGCTATGCTTTATGATTATATTCTAATTGAGCCCTGTGGGCCAATATTTGTATAAGTATGTGATCGGCACTCAGTCACAACAATAAGAAAGAATTTGAGTCTCATGCATATAACATTATAAGATTGAAATTTATTGAATGATTGCAAAGCTGAATGAGTGATAAATTGATGTGATTTATTTTGCTATACTTAGTAATGTGAATTGTGTGATCTTATGATATCCCATGTTGTGTGAACATCTAGAATGTGTTTATGATCTGAATGAGTGTCTGTAAAATATGTATTATGTGTATGTGATCCAGTGAAATCATCGATGATGGTTCACTTATTGAGTTTGCAAAACTCATAAAAATTTCAATGTGTTTTTTTAGGTACAAGATAGGAGACCTAGTTCTTAGACAAGACTAAAGGACCCTTTTAGATTTTGTTATGGCTCAGAGGTCTGTCAGCTGGCTCCAGGAGTGTTGTGTCTCATTTTTTTGTTGTTTTTGTGAGAACCTGTATGAGGTTATGTAAGTAATTGTCTAAAGGAAATAGTGTAAATTTTGTGGATTAATGCAGTGAATGATTTTTAAAATTTCCTAACTTTTAAATGATGTTAGTTGATGCCATATGCAATTTAGAATTGTTTTGCTCTAACATACCATTATCATAGGTTATGTTCCTAAAAGTTTGGGTATGTACCCTATGGTAGTGGGATGTTGCAACTAATTTCAAGAATTTAGTTGAAGAAATCTAAATATGATAACAAACCACACAAACCAATCCCACTCAGTTACCATCGTCCTTCCTATTTTCCTTTCCTCGCCTTCTCCTTCGCGAGCGCTTCTTTCTAAAAGCATTCCTATGATCTTCTATATCCTCCCATTCGTCTTGTAGTTACCTTGAATGCCTTGTAGTTACCTCTATATCCTTCGTACTCTTTTGTAGTTACCTTGAATGCCAATTTCTCCTTCCTTATTCGTAGAGTTAATTCACCCCCCTTAACATCAATAATTGAGCATGTAGTGGTCAAGAACAGTCGGCCAAGAATTATTGGGGTATCCTCATCTTTGCTGATGTCCAAAATATAGAAGTCTGTGGGAAAGATAAATTTACTAACTTTCACTGGCACCTTTTGTATAATTCCCAATGGTCTATGTGATGTTCTATCGGCTGTCTTGATCAAAAACTTAGTGGGAACTAACTCTCTTAATCCCAATTTTAGAATGAAAGTATAGGGCATTATGTTTATGCTCGCACCCAAAATCCATGAATGCTCTGTCTATAATGATCCTGTTGATACTGCAGGGGATGAAAAAAATCCCCTGGGTCATCTTTCTTCTTTGTTTTGTTGGGGTCTTCTTCTAGTGGTCGCTCCTTACCTTTCTTTATGACGGACTCCTATAATTTTAACTTCGTCTGTATTTGTTCCGTCACTTTCCCGACCTTGTTTGGCTCAATTTCCTATAACTTCTCCACTTCCCTATTTTCATATAACTCCCTTTGCTGTGTAATAGGGAATGGAAATACATGTCGAGTTGTGTTGAGAGAATCAATCAGGGGCTCAGTCGAAAGGTCTCCTTTAACTACTTAACCTTCTTCTTTATCTTCTATCTTTAACAATTCCTCATCCTGTGTCTGAATGAACACCATGACACGTTCCTTTGGATTTGACTCAGTGTTGCTTGGAAGAGTTCTAGCATTTCGGGTAGATATAACCTCCACTCACTAACCCACTTGGACTTCTAAATTGTGTATGGAGGAGGCATGATTCTTTTGTTACCTGCTCAAATTTTCTCTCGAGCCTCCTATGTGCCTCCTTCATGCCTCTTATCTTCTTTAAAATCCTATCCATCTTTGACTCCATCGAGCTTGCTTTATCTTGTTTGAAGCTCGACTGCCCCTGAGGCCTAAACTGTCCTCAATTTGTTGGTTGACCAGGAAAAGTTAAGGTGATTTTTCCACCCGAGATTGTAAGTGTTAGAGTAAGGATTGTTTCCCCCTCCTCATCCAAACTGCACTCCCATATAGTTTAATTGCTCCTAGTTGTCCTCTCTCATCAAGTAGTAGTCCACAATGTCATGGTCTAGTTAACCACAGAGTTCACACTTCTCTTGCATGACTTGGACTTAAGCTGAAGATGACACCTTCAAACTGTTGAGTTGTCGCGTCAAATTATCGATCTTAGATTGCATCTCTGTCATTTGCTCGACCTCATCAATTCCCTTCTGCTTTGTAAAAGTCGTAGGCTGCCTACCTCGCTCACTTTTCTATAGACAGCTATTGCTCATCATCTCCTTTATCAGCTCCTCTACTTCATCGACCATCTTACGCATTAAAAATCCTCTTAACACTGTATAGATCATGCCTCTAGTAGGTGAGTTTACTCCATTGTAAAAGATCTACAGAAGAAACTGCTTAGGTAAGTTGTGGTGTGGGCACTTCCTCTGCAAGTCTTTATATCACTCCCACACTTCGTAAATTGACTCCCCATCTTCTTATTGGAAATTGGTGATTTCCTTTATAATATTTGTCACATTCATCAATGGGAAGTACTTGTCTAGAAAGGCACGAACAAGTTACTCCTATGTCGTGATATTGGCAAGGCCCAATGAATGATACCAAGCCTTTGCTTTATCTCTAAGTATAAAAGGGAACAACCTAATTCTAAGAGCTTCTTCTGACATCTAGTAATACTGGAAAGTATCACAGATCTCGAGGAAATTCACAATATGTGTGTCTAGGTCCTCATTTGCCAATCTGTAAAATTGAATGTGCTACTAAAGCATATTGAGGAGGGTTGGCTTAATTTCGAATGAGGCCACTTGAACAGGCAGCCTAGCCAGTCCTTGGTTTGATGAGTTGAACCCTGGCCTCATAAAGTCCATGAAGGTTCGTTGTTGCCATCACTTCCTGATCCATGCTGTTTAAAATTCCTCGGCCATTATTGACTTTTCTATCTCTTCTTCTTCCTCTCGCCGAGCTTTCCTAAGCATTTGTTCTAATCATGTGATATCTAAATCTATTATCTCCGCTCCATGAGTTAAACCTCTCGTGACTATTATGTTCACTCAAGAGCAAAACTCCAAAAATGAACAAAAAATAAAATTAAAAATTAAAAACTACTCTAACGCCTTAAACTATAAGACCAAATTGCCTTCCCTTATATCGGTGCCAAAAACTTGTTCGCAAGGTCACATGCACTAAATTTTATAACCTTGTAAATTACCCAAGTGCACGAGTTGTTCATATAGTACCTAAGGTACCGATTAGACGAGGAAGCCTAATCTAGTCCTAAAAGTCTAAAGTCATACTAAACTACAATAATTCGAAAGAAATAAAATAGTGTGGAAAATAAATCAATCAAACAACTAATTTCAAGATTTAAGTTAAAGAAATCTAAATACGATAACAAACCATATAAACCAATCCCAAAACTAACCTAGAAATTATCAAGTGAGAGAAAGGGGGATTCAATCCGAAATTAATAAAAATCTAATCAATTATGTAATTCTCGACTTAATAGGTTTAGACGGTCCTAGGGTGACTTACTCTCTCTCGAGTTATAATTCTTAATCTTAATTGATTATCCCTAATTTAAATTATAGAATCGCGATCTCTCGATTCGTAATTAACCCACAACCAAAATTGGTTCTAAGTTCTTTTATTAACCTACCAGAAATCTCGATCTCTCATTACACGACTCTACTAGTTTAATCCAATCCTTTACCTATCAATTCACCTAACTCTCATTAGTCCAAATTGATTATTTTCACTCTGCTCGCCCTCTTAGTTTATTGCTGAATTATTATGAACAGGAATTGAATCACAATTAAATCAAAAGAAAACACAATCAAGTAAACTTTATTAATCTCACGAAGGTGAGTATAGACAATAATCGACACTCAACAACAAAAATTTCAATAATTGTCCTAATTTCATACTAAAACAAAACTGAAACAAAAATAGAAACTACTATTAAAACAGATCATGGAGGCAACGATAGCGGGAAACCACCTATTCTGGGAAGTACATCGTATCAAGCTTCATCTCCTTATCTCTTTTCCTTCGTCTCCTTCCTCAATCTCTCAAAACTCTCTAAAATTTTTCTGAGATGTGGCTGACGTGAAAGCTCTCTATTTAGACTCTCTAAGCTCCCTTCATCTGTCTCATAATGTTTTATTTATACTTTGGGTGCCTTAGGTCAAAGTTAGAGTTGAAACGGTTTAAAAAATCTTGCAAATTTTAAGTTTTGCTTCAGCCCAACATAGGCCACAATCGTGGCCCTGCCTAAACTTTTTCTGTCGTGATCGTAGCCTGAATGGAAACTGTTTGTCACAACCATGACCCCCGTGAATGATTGTGGCCAGGCTACTCTAGCTCGTCCTTGTCTGTCATAATCGTGCCCTATTGTACACGATCGTAGGCATATGCCTTTGGCCCAAAAACTCCTTAAATCTTCTCCAATCTTTACTGTTTGACCTGAAACACTAACAAACCCATCAAGATACCTAAAAAATATAACAATTAAGCTCAAAGACTCATACTAATCGATAAAAAAACACTTAAACATATAAACTATCACAATTAACACATAAACACACACTCAACACTCAATTTAACATAAATACCTAACAAATTGAACTCTAAAACATAATGAAATTGATAACTATCACTGTAGTGATATTTATTTTGAGGATTTGGAGACATTATCTGTATGGTGAAACATTTCAGATATTTACAGATTATAAAACCTTGAGATATTTGTTGAGTCAGAAATAATTTAATATGAGACAAAGGCGATGGATTGAAATGCTTAAGGATTATTATTGTATAATTGAATACTATCTTAGAAAAGCTAATGTTGTAGCTGATGCATTAAGTAAGAAATCCAATAGTAGTATGGCTCAAGTATAGAGATCGAGGTTACCTAACTTAGTACATCTGAGAGCATTGAATGTTGAGTTGAATTTGGGGCAAAATGAAGTATTGTTAGCTACATTAAAGCTTAGACCAATGTTTCATGAAAAGATACAGAAAGCTCAAAGCAAGGATCCAGAAGTAGTGAAGCTTATTAAGAAGTTTAAATAGAACTTGAATTATAGGTTTGAATTGAGGGATGATTCACTGTGGTTGAAGCAAAGATTATGTGTGCCTAATATGGATGATCTGAGAAAAAAGATCTTGGAGGAAGCTCACATAATAGCCTATGTTATGCATCCTGATACTACCAAGATGCACAATACGTTGAAACAACATTTTTGGTGGCCAAGGATGAAGAAACAAGCAGCGGAGTATGTTGCTAAATGTTTGATATGCTAACAGATTCAGGCAAAGCATCAAGCAACAACTAGAAAGTTACAGTCATTACCTATTCCGAAGTGGAAATGGGAAAGGATCACTGTAGATTTCATTACAGGTTTGTCGAGGATTCTGAGGCAACATGATGCCATATGGGTCACTATTAACAGATTAACAAAATTGACCCATTTCTTACTTGTGAGAGAGAATAATACACTAGATTAGTTAGCTTGAAAATATGTTAATAAGGTAGTAAGATTACATAAAGTTCCAGTATCTATTGTCTCAGACCAGGACCCCAGATTTACTTCGAGATTTTGGGGTAATTTACAAACATCTTTGGGTACAAGGTTAAAATTTAGTACAGCTTTTCATTCTCTGATAGATGGACAGAGTGAAAGGATTATGAAGATTGTTAAGGATATGCTCAAAGATTATGTTTTCGAGTTCCAAGGAGTATGGGATCAATATGTAGCTCTTATTGAATTTGTGTTCAACAGACATTATTACAGTAGTATCGGTGTGGCATCATATGAGGCATTATATGGCAGAAAGTGTCGTTCACCTTTGTATTGAGATGAAGATGATCTAAGGATTGTTGAAGGCCCATAACTAATTAAGATACTGTTGATAAAGTTCAATTGATCCATAGTGGAATTAAAGTAGCTCATGATAGGTAGAAAAGTTATGCAGCTCAGCACCAGAGAGATATGAAATACCAAATAGGAGATAAGGTGTTTCTACGATTATCACCTTGGTAAGGAGTGCTAAGGTTCTATAAAAATGGTAAATTAAGCACTAGATATTTTGGTCCATATGATATTACCGAGAGAATTAGACCATTTACAAGTTATCATTATTAGCTAAGATGGCTCAGATTCATAATGTTTTTTAAGTTAGTAAGCTCAGGAGATATCAGTCAGATCTGACATATGTGTTACCAACACAGAAAGTTAAAATTTTAACTAATTTGATTTATATTGAGGAACCAATTAAAATAGTTAGTTATCAGACGAAACAATTAATAAATCGAGTGATTCCATTGTTTAAAATCCTTTGGAGGAGTCATTCAAGAGAAGAATCCATATGGGAAATTGAAGAGAACATAAGGAAACAATACCCCTATCTGTTTGATCAATCAGGTAAGAATTTTGAGGATGAAATTTCTTAAGTGGAGAATTGTAATAACTAGTTTCGAAAACATTACCGAGGGTTAGGGTTTTAGATTATTGAGTCATATGAGTTTTTGTTATTAAGAATTTATGAGGTGCATTTCATTCACAAGCATACCATTAGCATACACACATGAATGTTGATTTAGAAAACTTTGCAAAGATTGTACGGGCACTAAATTGACATGTTCCAAATTATGAAAGGTTTAAAATGGTTATGTTATGAATGTGAACTGTTATGTCTTGAATTTTAGGTTGATGGATTATAATTACTAATTTGGAATTAATTGTTATAATTAGGAGATTTATGAATTAATATGTACAGTTGGACTAAGAAAATTGTCACGTAGCAAGACAAGTTGACATATGGCAGTACAAATAAGTGACACATGGCATTATGATTGAGTGATAATTGGATTAGATAATTGCAGGACAAATGGCTTGGGGATTGAGTGACAAATGAACTAAGAAATTAAGTGACATTTGGTACCATAAGTAAAATACATGTGGCAAATGTCTTTATATGATAAGTGTCATAACACTTACCACACAACTATATCCACGACACTCATACTTGACATAACCATCTTTTCTTTTGTTTTACTACATCCTCTTTTCTTCTTCTTAATTTATGATACTCATATCCCCCACTCATAACTTTGAGCTGCTAATATTCAACACCTTGCTACTCCAAGATATTGTTGTTTTCTTCTTGTTGATGAAAACCCAACCTATTCCACCTTAAATTGGTGAAGATTGTGTAAGCTTGGGGGCTAGGTTAACTTAGTGATTTGAGGAAGTTTTAAGCTAAACAAGGAAGTATAATATTGGTTTTCATGGCTTGTCTTAATAGAAACATTTATGATGATTGTTTTAGGGATGAATTGATTATGATAATAGTGTTTGATGAGTGCCAGAATATTGATGAATGAATGGATACAATTATGTTCTATTTTTGTGTTTATGATAAACAATAGTTTATGAGTTGTAGTATGGACGATTTAGAGTTAGAATTAAAGTGAATTTGATGAGGAATTGAAGTAGAATTTATGAATTATTAGGAAGATGCTTGAGTTTAGTAAGAAAATGTTAGAAATCTGGAAAAATTGAAGGGGAATAGAGAGTAAAATTTACATATCACTCATCCTACAATCATGGGAAGGCCCTCTATGATCGTGGGCAATGTATTGGAAGTGAATTTTTCTCTTTTATGTGATTGTTGAACAAACTAAGGATAAGTTACTTTACTTAGGTGCATTTGGACTTGATTAAGGCTTGAAATGAACCTAGTTTGATGTTGGATTAATTGGTTAAAGTGTTTGATAAGTGTAGGTTGTTAATTGATGTTAGAACTTAAAGAATGGATTATTAGTTATCATATATCTAAAATCTTGAATTTATGAGTGTTAAAGGAAGGAGTGGTTCGTAGGAATGCAATTGTGATCCAAAGGATATGAGGAATGTGAATTAGGTAGGAATGAAAGAGAGTTAGCATATTATGTGATTTTATAATGCTAGAAAAGGATTAATGAATGTACGATTGATGATATTAGAACAATCAAATTTCTTTGGGGTATAAACCTAATTTATAAACTAGTTATATCTAAGTTATTATGTATGAATAATTAAGATTTGCGATTAAGGATACATTGCTGGGAAAAGTCAATTAAGCATGCATTAAACATAACACACACATATATATATGTGCATGATTGAATATTTATATGATTGATCAAAATAGTAATGTGTGTACAATATATGTGTATTGCATGACTAAAGAAGCGTAAATCGAACGTCAGGATCCAAACGTTGTTGGTTTTTCAAGACAATAGCTTATCTGAAGTATACTGTGAGTTAACTTAGACATTTTCTCACCCTGATTGATTTGTTTTTATTTAAATTTTAGTTATTGAACTGTTATTATTATGATTGATAATTTTGAATGTTGATGGTCTGAGGAGTTTGATATTCGAGATTATATTGGGAGTGTTTCCTAATTGTATTTGAATATGGAAAATGTATGTACTTAACTAAATGTTGAATGCTGGACCTACATTTGATGAATATGAATAATAATTGTGCACATAGAATGAAAATTACTGATAGTATATTTTATGAATTGATGCATTCCATCATATTATTATGTATGAATAGATAAAGGAGTTATGACTGGAGTGACCAGTTTGAAAAAGACCTTAAAGCTCATAAATGTGCGCAAAGAGCCACTAGCTCAATTATTAATAAGTTTGGTATCCATAATGGGTATAAGACAGTAAATGAAATGAGGTTAGTATCCACAATAAATACGGGACAGTAAATAGGTGCTCGGTCACAACAAAGTAAAAATGAATGGAGCCATATGTGCATTTACATATACAACTTGATATGTAATATATGAATGATTGAATTGATTTATTGAAAATGTCCAATATTGGATGATATGACTTGGTTATGAATTGGGTTATAATTGCCCATGTGTTTTGATATGAGTGAGCACATCAATGATGGTTCACTCACTGAGTTCACCAACTCATCAAACTTGCAAATGTTAATTTTCATGTACAAAGAAGACCTAGCTCCTAAGGCAAACTAATAGAAGTCTAGTTCTATCAATTTTGGAAATTAAGAATGGACAAAGGTCTGATCAGTTGTTACTGAGAAGTTTAGATAGAATTACTTTTGTATAGTTTCTCACTTTATGTAGAATATGTTGTCAAAGAGTAGTAAACTCTCATATGTTTCTGGTAATGTAAATATATGTATTATGTAGTGTAATGTTACGGTGTAAATTATGTTTGTGAACGAAATGGGAAAAGTTGATCTTTGATTACTTATGTTCTATTTGATGTCGTAATAAGTTGATGTGATTGCTCTAATATACCATTTTCATAGGGTATTGATAGTTCTTATTTGCATGATATTTTAGGGTTAAATTTGTTATTTATTTAGTGTGAATTTGAGTGGTATGTGTGCACTTAGGGTGTAATTATGTTAGTTTGTGTGTTTTGGTGTTTTTATGGGTTAGATTAAGTTTTTGAGCTTAAATGTTATGTTTTCGAGGTTTCATGATGCGTTTGTTAGTGTTTCAGGATAGCACAGCAGGCCATGATCGTGACAGAGAGCGTCAAGTCAAGCCATAATTGTGCACATTGGGCCATGATCGTGACAAAAAGGTTAAACAGTAAGCCATGATTGTGGCATGTAAGGCAACGATCGTCCCTACGTCGGGCTGACATAAAGTCTCAATTTTTGCGAGTTTTTGTGGACTATTACTTTGACCTAAGGCTTTCACAAAATAAATAGAACATGATGTGACAACTATAAAGGAGATTTTGTAGAGCCGAGAGAGTTGTGCAAAAGAGCATCATTTCTAAGAAAAACTAAGAGAGAGATCAAGAGATTAAGGAAGGAGACGAAAGAAGAGAGACACAGAAATAAGTTTGACGTGAAGTACTTCCCAAAATAGGTGGTTTCCCACAGTCGTTGCCCCTGAGATCTGCTCTGACAGTATTTCTTATTTTTATTTCGATTTTATGGATGTGTGAAATTAGGATATTCATTGGAAATTTTGTTGTTAAGTGTTAATCTACTGTCTATACTCATCTTTGGGTTTTTTTAGTTCTTAAGATTAATAAAGTTTATTTGATTTTGTTTCTTTCGAATTAATTGTGATTCAAATTTTGTTCTTAATAACTTGGTGATAAACTGAGAGGGTGAGCTAGGTAAAAATCATCGATTTGGGCTAACAAGAGTTAGGTGAATTGATAGGTAGAGAATTAAATTAAGCCGATAAAGTCGTGTAACGAGAGATCAAGCATAGATTCCTAGTAGTTTTTAGACAGCTTAGAACTAATTTAGGTTTTGGGTCAATCGCGAATCGAGAGATCGCGATTCCGTAATTTAAGATAGGGATTATCAATTAAGATTAAGAATTATAACTTGAGAGAGTAATTCCCCCTAGGATCGTTTAGGCCCATTGAGTCAAAAATTACATAATTGGTTAGATTTTCTTTAGTTTCGAATTAAATCCCCCTTTCTCTCACTTGGCTACTTCTAGGTTGATTTCAAATTATTGTGTGAATTGTTATTTTGTGACTTTTCTGTATTTAAATTCTTATATTTGATTATTGATTGGTTTAATTTCTACATTAGTTAATTGTTTAAAATTATTATAGTTTAGGGTGACTTTAGATTTAGGATTAGTTAGCCTTTCTCGTGGGATCGATACCTTAGATACTACGCAAACGACCCGTGTGCTTGCAAAATTTACCGAGATTAAAAATATAGTAAAACTTAGCATGTATAACCTTGCAATCAGGTATGTTCTTGAATTCCCTCTGGATGTCTGGCATATGCTCTATGGTAGTGACATGTTACATAAGTCCTCCTTTCTACTGCATAACCATCGTAGATTCTTAGCTAGCATGCTTTATTGAGCTCACTAGAAGAATGTAATCCTAATCCACCTTGCTCCTTTGGTCTACAAATTTTCCTCCAATTAATCTTCGATTTAAATCTTTCTTGATCTGATTCATTCTATAGAAACTCCCATAGTCTTCTATTAACTTTTTTGAGTATGCTTTTGGGTATAGGAAGAAGACTGAGCTAATAGTTTTTGATGATATTTAGGATTGATTGTATTAGAAGGAGCCTGCCTCTATAGGTAAGGAAGCTATTCCTCTATTAGTTAATCCTTCCATGTATAGAGTGCAACATTGGTTTGCAATCAACTGCACTAACTCTTCGTTGAGAAATTGGTACTCTAAGGTACTTGAATGATAACTTTCCTTGGTTCATTCCCATTTCTCTTGCTTTATTAGTTGCTTTGTTACTAGAGTTGTATGATAAGCAATAGCAACATTTCTTAGGGTTGTACATCAAAACATACACATTTTGGAACTCCTCCAAAGAATGCAAGAGTATATCTATAGAATTTCTCTCTACCCTACAAAACAAAAACAGGTCATCTATAAAAGCGAAGTGGGTTAGTTTCATGTTAGGCTCCCATCATGAATCTCATATATAATATATATTAAATATATACAGTGGAAATAAAATCGGAACCTCAAAAACCATATCTATTTGTGCATATAGATATATAAAAATAAAAGAACATGAAATGTAAGATGTTTACATCCATTTCTGATGATCTCCTTCATTCTTTGATCTTCTCCACAACGATCAATGCAGACTATCTCTAATGAAAGTCCACACAAAGATAGAAGGATCAAACCTCACTAGAAGATGGTTAAAATTCTTTCTTTATGCTAGCAAAGACAAGAACTCTTGAGAGAGTTAGAGAGAAAATGTGTGTGCGCGTAAGAAAAAGAACCTTTCTTTTTCATTTGTGTCTTACACAAGATGAACGAAATCCATCTCAATTTTTCACACCATTTGGCCTTCCATAACTGCCATCACTAATGGAAACTTATGGGAAGTTAATGGTCATGAATAGCATGCATTAATGAAAGTTATGGGAAGTTAATAACCATGAATAGCATGCATTAATGGAAGCTAACAACACTTGTCTCTATTTCATTCCATGCAATGTTTTTTACCATGATAACATCGCGATACAATCCTGAAACACTCCCTCATATCTTGAATCACCATTTAAGAGCATTTTACTCATCATTTGGATCTCCTATGTATGTGACCCATTAGGTTCCCAGTTATGTTGGCCACTTGAATTAACATCCAATTCAAGTAAGTAAAGATCAGTATCTAGTAACACGTCATAACCTTTAATGGACAGAAAAATCAATGGTTTGACTATGAACCTTTCCATACATGTTGCCATGCAATTTGTCCTTTCACCATCTATACATCACTTGGTTCAAAGTATGGCCAAAGTGTCAACTCCCATTAGGCTAACTATGTCACATCTAGTCCAAGTGATATTAGATCTTGTCCTGAGGATCTCATTATGTTATGTATCATTGAAGACTCTCTTCATGACACATATTTGCTCTAGCCAGAGATTCTTGAGTAATGACCGCGATAAGAGGTCATGGGTATCATCTCCTTCTATTAGGAGTGGTGAGTCTTTTATTGGTAACTCAATTACTTCTAAATACATCAACTTGTACCCAATCACCTCCTTATGAATAACCCCCAAAAGGCATTGATGAATGGAGTCGAAAGATAGGATTAGTATCTGAGATATCCTTGAGCACCTCTAGTTAAAGGATACTTGCACCATTTCTATAATGAGGCTATCATTGACACTGGAATAAAATATCCA
>JAOQML010000008.1:21204637-21214801 GCA_027568935.1 Erythroxylum urbanii
TTGGTTAGACAATGTGTGGTTGGTAAACAAGGATCGGTTTTTTAGGAATATATCGTCAAATATTCAATATGATTCCATAAGATCTAGTTTTGTTCAAGGAAGGGATTCTATGAAAAAAGTAGAATACTGTATTTCTAGGATTGAATTTCATATTTAAATGAACCTCGTAATCATAAGAAAGTTGGATTTTTTGCTATAGGCCTAGCAAAAGAAAATTTGGGATAGACTCTTATAGTCTAGGATCTCCCGCCTTCCAAATCAGACGTGAGAATTTTCCCTCATTCGGCTCAAGTAGTTACACCAAATAAAGGAATGGACTCCCACTTTCCAAATCGATATCCCTCCCCCCAAAAGCCACTCCTTACTCAAGTTCCTAATGAAGACCAAACAACATTTCATTTGGTCAGTCTTTTTTTTAGAATTTCTGAGTTCTTTATTCAATTCTCACAATTACGCCCTAAATGAAATGTTAAATTCTTGAGTAGTCTACTTCCCTTCGAATGATAAATTCGTAGTACCTTGGAATTCGTAAGGGATTGACTTGTCTATGTCTCCTTGCATTCGATCTTTTAGGTCCCAAATTCACCTCGACGGTTATGCCATGTTATTATTATAAATATAAAAAAATATAAAACCTATATGCGATATATAGACTCCTGCAACCATGACATTTTTTCTTGTCAAAATTTTCAAAAACTTTAGTCTGAAAGGTTGTTTATGTCTTTTATTGCACAAGCCACGATCGTGGAACCAAAATTTACTTCTATCACAATCATGGCAGATGAGGCCACGATCATGACACCTTCACCAGGCTTCTGTCACGATTGTGGCCTTGAGTTTTGCCCTAAGCTTTTTTTAAATCTCCTTTGTTTTTCTATATTTGACCTGAAATACTAACAAATACATCAAGATACCTCAGATACATAAAATTTAAGCTCAATGACATACTTTAACCTATAAAACACTCAAAACACAAATGTCTAACTAAATAACACAATCTTAACCTAAATTTGCACCAATTATTCAATTTAACAACTAAACACATACTAAACTACCCATTTAAACATTATGCAATCTACCACTATCAAGTTATAGAAGGACCCTCAACCATGGGTATGTCCTAGATCATGTTTAATGTTATAAAATTACAAAGAGATCTATGATCTTAGAAATGGACATGTCCTAAACTATTCCCATTAATTCTAAATTTCTCTTAGTTAACACAACTTAGCCCATTACCGTACTCACTCAAAATCCTAATTTTAAAACTAATATTTAAAATATGTTTCTTTTCAATTTTTGAGATACTAGTTTATCAGATCTTTTGATGCTTCATTTTTTTTCTCTATTGAACTTTGAAATTATCAAATAATTCTTTCTTTATGATATTCAAATAATATATGAATTTGGATCTTGATTTCATATAAGAAATGGGTCAATTCTCTTATACATCTATGTTAACTTTTTTAGATTTGGTTCAAATTTATCTGTGAGTTAAATGGGATTTATTTCTATATGAGTTCATCCAAATTGATTTTCTTATTGATCCTGATGGTATGCAATAGCTAGATCTCAACATAAGTAAATTAGTCATATGACTAAATTTAGGAAGAAAATTGAATAAGGTAAGTTGGTCGTGGACTTATGTGAGATGGGTTTCTTAGGAATAATTTTCCTTTGGGCTTATTATCTTTCAAAGTATTAAGGATAAACGATATGGAATGCAAGTCTAGGTGATAGAATAGGAGACCTACCTTTAAAAGAAACTTTAAATAACTTTATTTTAATGACATATAAATTTGAAAATTATGAGAATGAGATGAGTAAGAAATATGGGAATGGGTTTATGGGATATAACTTCTAAAATAAAATACAAAGACAAACTCTAAGATAAAATACCCTTCCTCCTTCAATGTTTCAACTTATTTTCAAAACTTTTTAAACTGTAGAAAATAAAAGCCTAAAATAAAATAAAGAAAATCAACTTTCAACTTCAAGAACATCATAAGTCAATTTATCATCATTAATTTTTGAAAAAATAGAGCTTACCTCTTTTTTATATGTTGTGAAACACTTATTTGTAATTAATTACTCAAATTCTTCACTTTTATAATGACTATATTCATCCCATATGGCTTTGAAAGCTTATTTTCTTTCATGATTCTTACTTTTATGAAGTTAGGAAATTAAAACTTTGTAATCATGCCTATGTTTTAATTTTTGTGTATTTTTGTTTTTGATGTCTCTTCTTCTTTTAGTCTTTTTCTTTTGGATGAACTTTCTAAATTTTCTTATAATAAGAATCATATCTTCATCATTACTTTTACTTGTTATGGTTTCTTCTTCATTACTTTTAATTTGTGAAATTTTGAATCTGAATGCTTTCCATTTTGGATATATCTCATCTTCTTAAGTCTTATCTCTAGCTAGTGACTTAACATTCATCTACTATTTATCATTTTTGTCTTCTATCACTTAAAAAATTAAGAAAAAAGGCTTTCAAAATATTTGAAATAACAGCATGATTTGTCTCGTTATTTCAAATAAAAACCTCATAAAGGAAACTAAATAAATTAAAGCAAGAAATTTTTTAATCTCCCAACTAAAACTTCAATTGTTTTTTCTTTTTTTAAATAGTCAATTTCTCTTTGACTTTATTATCAATGTCTTTTAGCCACAGATGTGACCTAAAATCCATAGACGTTGATATGTTGCTAATGAAAGGAATCATGTTTGAGATTAATTAGTTTTTTTTCTATTTTTCATTTAATTTTCATCAAGTTGTCTCAGTTAATAGATCACAAAATTAACATTGCTAGAATGTTGGAACAAGTTTGTGGGAAAGTGGGATATTTGTGTACGTGAATGACTATCCAAGATTTCCAAAATAATTTGCTCAACATTTCTTCTTTAAGATGTTGTTTATTGCTGATGCTTTTGGTCAAAAATAATGCATTATATTTTTACCCATGTTCAAAATTAATGCATGGATTGATCACAACTACAAAGATACATAGTGAACTTTACCTTGATTGATAATCATTTTTGTATTAGACTTGATGAAGGAAGAGCTAAAAAAAACGTTATATCATATATGTTGTATAAGTTGGTAGTGTATTTATGTAAGTTATGACTTATGTTTGGAATAGACAACGTATAAAAGTATCGATTATGTATGTAATAGAAACTTTTTTTTCTTATATGAATAGGTTATTAACTCAACTTCAACCAGTTATACTGACTTATTGATGTCCTAAATCTTAGAAGTGTGTTAGATGTGAAAAGAACATTCAAATAAGAAGTCTTTTATTTTTAAGGATGTTAGATCACTTATTAATTCGTGGCATATGCTTTATGTTTTACTAATCTCTAAGGACGAGTGGAAAACTTATAATGTGCTTGTGCAGGGGACTTTTGGCTGGCTAAAAAATTATATTTCGATAATCTTTGCCTATTTTGTGAATAATTTATTAATTGCATATAAATTCATATAATTTTTTATTTTCTTATTTAATTGTACACTCTGCTTATATATTGATTATATTTATGACATGTTATTGTTTCTATTACCTTTTTAGAATAAAATCATTAACATAACTTCATCATGAAATGTCGACTTGGTCAATAGTTTTCAATTGTAGAAATGAGCTCTAATGAGAGGTATCTGGCAGAATTCTCCCTATGGAAAAACAAATCGATGCATAACAAATTTGCTCACCAAAGTTTAATCATCGCTTGCCTTCAATGGCCGATCTTCTTCTTCAAGGTTTTTAGTATCAATTGAATTAACTCTCTTTCTTTATTATTTGTATCTTATTTTCTGTTAAGAAGCTATTAGATGAATGTATGATTATATATACTATGTGTTGTGTAAAGCTTGCTCGAATCTTCAAGAGAATATAGATGAAAATAGAGACAATAGCAATGTCTTAATGAAACAATCATCAATTGTGAAAACTATGCCCATTCGTTTGGATGATGATGGAGTCATTCAATCAGGTATGGATGTATTCAAATTTAGGTTCCTTATACCATTTGATTTAGCTTTTTTAGTTTTTAGGATTTAATTTTTCAAAGGATTGTGAAGAAATTATGGTGATTGTTTTATACTATTTGTTCCTTAAGTGAAACGCATAGTATGTGTGTTTTTATCTAATTCACTATTCCATACTGTATTTAGGAAATCATTTAATGTATCATCTGCTAGTTTAGTTAAAACCAAGAAGTTAATCTAAGCAGCTATCAATAAACCAACTACTGGGGGAAGAACTTTGTTTTTTTCAATTGATATCTTGGAATGTGTAAGGAGCCTTCTTGGGAATTCAAACATGGAGAACTCCTTTACCTTATCTACCCAATCTCACGTTACTTGGAATTCAGAAAATAATTATATTTTATTCTTTTCGATTGAATACGCGTGAAATTCATTATCTTTTTCTCTTTATTTATTGTTTTATCTATAAGAATTGTTAAAGTTCTAGTTAAAATCTTGTATTACATGCTATATATCATTATATTATTTTACTTATCATGTATCATTAGTTATTGTTTTTCTGTAAGAATCTTATATCATTTATATTACAATCTTTATGTTAAAAATATTTCAAGATTTTTTGACACCATATAAAATTGTCAAATCATATAATTTAAAAGAGAAAAATAGAAAAGTATAAATCTATGTAATATTAATTAATTTTGAGTTTATAGTTTCATAAATTATTGAAATGATTTGACGTTATTGTTAGCTAAATTTATTTTTCGACTTAGAACCATTGTCAATAATATTAAATTTGATTTTTATCAATATGATGTTCAGTCACAAAATGGTTAAGTCAAAGTTAGTTAATACATAATTATAAATAAGAGAGTTAGTTCATTAGTTAAGCATTTGCATTGCCAATGGTCATGCATTTCACAACGATTATTAAAATCGTTGCTAAAGGCTTACCCTTTTGTGATGATATTTATGAACCGTCACGAAAGAATAAGCCTTTTGCGACGATTTCGAAAAAGCGTTACCAGAAGCTTACCAATTGTGTACGATTCAATTATCGTATGGAGTTGTTAAGTAGAGCATATCATTTAAAAGAATATTTGTTATAGCCTTTATTATTCTGCTATTGTAATTTATAAGGGTAATGAATATGATGATTAAGACAATTTCGGTTTTTGCCTATTTTTCTACGTCATCCATTATATAGTTGCAATTTCCTCAACTTGGAGACACCTGCTGTAGTAGAAGGACCTTATATAACCTGAAGTTAACCATTAATATTCAGATATCTTACTTTTTATTGATTTAGTAGAACTTCAAAAAGATTAAGTACCTTTCAAACTTTAAAAGCTTTAAAAGATAAGATAGTTTTTGTTATTACTTCTTCTAAGATTCAACATTACTTTCACTGAGAGAAAAAATAGCTCATTAAGATTCTTCCTTCCATTCTTAACTATGAATTATAATTTCATATAAATCATAGGGTTGCTTATAAAATAGTATGTAATGAATGCATCAATCTCTATTTTTTAAGTAAATTAAAATACTTGAAACATACATTTAAAAACTATTGACCAATTCAAGTTAAGATTCAAATATAAATTTAATAAGTGCAAATATGATGTAATATAATTGAAGTGAAATTTACAGATTCAATATTTTCTTATAACTGATCTCATTGCAAACCTTAAATAATATTTTTAGATAGTACTTTTTAGCTAACAAGTATAGTTAACCTTAAATCAATTGCTACAGTAATTTGGTTTGAACATAAAAATAGATAAAAATTCTAATTCTATAAATAAAATTTAAAATTATGCATGAATTTCAAATAGAATAGGTTCTACCATTTCTTCTAAATTGAGGAATCATAATTTCATATAAAATGGAGAATTTCTTGCAAAATTAGTATGTAATTAATGTATTAATCTATTAAGTACATACAAATTTTTATATTAATTTTTAAGGAAAAAAAGAATCTCCTCTCTAATTTCATGTTTCTTTTGCATGTTTTACCACATAATGCCAACCTGCTTCAGCGGCTGCCAAGTGGTGACTCCGATAGCCCATCTCCACGAGACAGTGAAGAGAAGAACGTACTTTTTTGTTCTCTCTCTGTTTCTAGCTGCTTGAGTGCAACTGTCTTTTAAATCCACCAATGTGCTTTCCTAATTTGCATGTTCATGTGTAGTTGTGTCTAGATACTTTTTCACAATATGCGAAGGATTAACGTATAATCTGTGCAGGAGCTGCTTTTACTTCGTGAAGCGCTCAATTCAGAGTTCGGTTCCAGTCAACAATTACTAAAAGATGGGGTATCCCACTGGTCAACTTCATAATAATCATCACTCACTAGGATTGTCGCAAGTACTGCCCAAATTGCTCTGCAGCTGTACAAGAGCATGTTAAAAGGAAGTACAATAGGAAGATGGATGAAGGACCAGAAGCAGATGAAGAAGCAGGAGGTCAGAGCGCACAATGCTCAATTGCAT
Source organism: Erythroxylum urbanii (assembly GCA_027568935.1). Taxonomy (NCBI): domain Eukaryota; kingdom Viridiplantae; phylum Streptophyta; class Magnoliopsida; order Malpighiales; family Erythroxylaceae; genus Erythroxylum; species Erythroxylum urbanii. Next base: position 21,211,124 of record JAOQML010000008.1, read on the forward strand.
GCTGCCATATCTGTCGCATCGCAGGGGTTGCTTTTGCTGTTGCATCACAATCTGCTTCAAATGCAATGTCCATGAAAATGGCAGCAAACAACAAGAACACACATAAAACTTCAGCTTCAATGGCTTCAGCGGCAGCTCTAGTAGCTTCTCATTGTATCGAGATTGCAGAGGATATGGGAGCAACCCATCAACAAATCTCTGCGGTTGTTAACTCAGCAATTAGTGCGAGGACTAGTGGAGATATCATAACCCTAACAGCTGGAGCAGCTACAGGTATTAGTAAACTTATTTGTTTCTCAAGATCTGTCACTATACTTCAATTGTTTGATTAATTTGAATTCAATAATCAGCAAGTAGTATTGACATCCAAATCGAACGATTGAGCTCATCTTCTATCTAGTTAATTAGCTGAACAGAAAATAATTTACTCTTAATAATGTCTCAAATATATGATATTGCTGTTTCATTTATCAATTTCAGCCTTACGTGGAGCTGCCACCTTTACAGCAGGCTTGCAAAAGGGCTGTGGAACTATAGTGTTTACCCAGGGAAAGGATAAGGAGGTATCAGAGAATTGAAAGTCTCAGTAGCACTGAGCTTTGTTACAAGAGGGGGAGAACTGCTAAAACTTACAAGAGGTATGTATTTTTCACATCATTCTGAAGCATATTCATTAACCAAACAAACATCACAGCACTTCACTGATCATCTTATCCATTTCTCTCACAGGAGCTCTTCACTGGAAGCGAGTTTCTTTCAATATAAACTCTAATTGGCAGGTAAGTGCTTGAGGTGATCAATAGCTATCAAACTTTGGTAAACAATTTCATCAATCTCTCTGTCTCACTCTCTCTCTGTTGTTACTTACAATCAGAAGACATACTTGAAAATGTCATTAGAGAAATTAAATGTAAAATGGATTTCTTTTGTTTTTTTTTTCTGCCGTTAAAAACATCAGTTGGCATACTAGATCATTATCTGAAACTACACGGGTGGTGGTTAAAATGAAAAGCAAGCATATGGCGGGAACATTGACAAACAAGAAGTGTAAGAGAAATCTTTAGCTTGAAACTAGTAAGTTACCCCTTTTCTTGCTAAGTAGGAGGTATGTTGTGATTGCAGGCGTGGTATCCGAAGTCTATGATGACATCCAGGAGTGGGCAGGAAGGTGGAGAGAAGAATCTGGCAAGCAAAGAGCTTACTTCGGCATAAAAACTGCGGAGAGGATAATAGAATTTGAATGCAGAAGTAGAGATCACAAGCAGATATGGACCGAGGGAATTCAGTATATGCTGAATTCGGTGCTTACATGAGACAAGGACTAACTTTGGATTGCCAGAATCCAATATTTGGCTCTGCAAAGCAATTACTATGAATGCAGACATCTTCAGAACTTCTTGAGCTCCGGATTAAAATACAGAGACAAACTGCTAGTGTCACTTACGGGGTCAAAAGGAGGGTGGCATAGTGAATTCTTACATGGGTAATTCCCCAGTGAATTGAATATATATTGCAAAAAAAGAATGGTAGAGATAAAATCATGAAATAGATCTATTTTCCATTTACTTGATGTTACATAGCCATAATGATTGATTCGTCACTCCCAATTCCCTAAGAAAATCAGCATTATCAACAAAGACCTGCAAGGAAGGAAAGAAAGCAGTAAGCAACTTATGTGGACGATATCTCACTGGAAAAGGAATAACATTATCTTAATTGTACATGGAAATTATTCATAGTATGTTGCAATCAATTTCAAAATTTTGTACCAAAAGCACAACTGATATTGACAATCAATTGAAAAATTATTCATGGCTGTTGCGCACTGGAAAGATAAAAGGTACATGAGATTAATCACAGTGGAATGTTTCACAAGTGCAAAAGGTTTTTGAGCAGAGGTGGTGTTCAATTAACGACATTGACTCACTTACTACAAGAATAACTACCGCAAAGACCATGAATTGAAATTTGTCACGTTGTTAGTTTATGCCCTTGATGTCAATCAATTAGATGCAAATTAATGTATGTCATTATTTTAAATTAATGAAAAAGCTTTATTTATCTTTATGTATTAATTTAATTAATATTTTATGTTTTAATACTAAAGATAAAATCATTAGAATAATTATTATGTTCATAGGCAAATTGTGGACTCGCCAACGCTGTCCTTGGATATATTTAGGCTTGAATGGAGATGAGCCCAAAAAGGGTTTAGTTTGAACTCAAGTGGTCGTGTAAAAATATTAGTATCCAAATGCGATAGTCGGGTTTCGAAAACGGGGTCTGACAGAATCAGATTTGGGTTCCTCCATGAAAATTGTAGATAAATGTATCTAGTTTCATCTGAATTTAAAATCATCCCATTTTGATGTCTACAGGTCAAGATATAGCTGAACTACCGAATTCTGTTCAATAGTTAAACCAGAATTAGCATGTAACCATTATTTTTCCATCATTCAATTCCCATCATCTTATCACGTATTCATGTCAATTCAAATCTCATAACACTTGTATTAATACATACTCTCAAGTTCAGAATTCCCTCACATGTTTAATTTCGAATTCCAACTTCAAAGAATAAGCTAATCATATATGTATTATTATAAATATGTAACATTTCATCTAGGGTATATTTTGGGGTCTTACACAAACGATGTCGTTTTCTTGCAATCAAAAAACGATGTCGTTTGTCTCTTATTTTTGTAAAGTTACCACCCAGAAAAGACATCATTTTACCCTTAATGCAAAATGATGTCGTTTAACCTTTAGAAGAAATAAGTTAACGCTAACATAAAATGCCGTCATTCTAAAGTGGTGGGCGGGCTAAGGGATACGGGCCGGGCTGTTGTCAGGCCCGTCCACCTGTTCTATAAGCCACGGGTTGCCCGTAGCCAGTCCCCTTTCGGCCTATGGCCCTTGACCTGTTGTGCACGGGCTATGACCTAGCTTACCATTCTACAGGCCATACCCACTTGGCCAGTGGGTCGATTTGACGGTGCCAAACCTGTTGACCATAGGCCGGCCCGGCCCAGTATTAACATCCTTAAATGAATGAACAAAATGAGTTTTGCTTTTGGATAATCGTTTTGCCTTCTTTGTGTTTTGACAAACCTTAGGGTTTTAGGTTTTGCGTTTTCTGATTAACATCTACAGAAGAGCGAATAAGAAGAAAAAGCTTGTATCTGATTCTGGAAAAACTTATTTGTATCTATTATTTATTTTTGCCTATGTGTTTTGTCTTTTGATTTTGAAAACCTAATCTGCTATCCATATGCTTACGTTTTGTTCTTGACTATCTTTGCTTACTGGGTGAATATTCAATGTGTGGCTTAAAAGTCACTTAAAATATGTCTCACCAGTTGCAAAATGCCGCTGGTGGTCAAGTGGTGACACCATTGTTTGGTGTCGCCATTGTTAAGCTCGATGGGTGAAAAATCACCCGTGGATAATGCAGACGATGGCGGAAGTAGAAGGTGGCAATAGTGAGCAACTCAAAGGCGATGGTTCTCAAGTATGGATGGTTGTAAGAGCCGCCAGTTATGGTCCAAGCAAGGTGTTTTACGTGAGTGTTGGACCCCACACCCCGCCCTTAGGTCGGCGGCGTGTGTTTGCGGGACATACCGCGGCATCCAACCTTAATCAGTATTGTCCTCTTTGGTCAAGGGTGAGTCCACGACT
>JAOQML010000008.1:21226758-21245373 GCA_027568935.1 Erythroxylum urbanii
TTAAACACATAATTCACAAATAACACTTCTATGGCATAACTCCCAATATGTATTCATCGGACCTCCTGTCCGGAATCTACAATCATAAACAAACACAAATCCCACCATTCTTCTCCACAATTTGTAAGAAACACAAAGAACACAAAGATTGAGAAACCATCTGGGTCACTCACAGTACGCTCCAGATTAGCTTTCTTTTCCTGGAACGTCTGATTGCCTCCTGACTGCGGACTTTTACCCTGCACAATCATTACAAATTAATTCATTGCACAATTATAAACATTTATTGATGCAAAATATGTACGATGCATATTCATGACGATCCCGGTGTCAATCAGAAATTTAACCGAAAGATTCATCTAATCGGTCCACTCAAGTAGGGTTTAATCCAAGAATTCCTAAAATTACAGAAAATAAAAAATTTGGTATGTATAGGTAGAGGACTATTTTAGGAGTCCAATGCTTCGAGAACGGGGTCAATCGGAGTTCGGATGCAAAAGTTATACACAATTGAAGGTCAAAGGTTCGGATAACAAAGAAATTACGAAATTGCCACTAGTCACGCACCATCCCGACTGCCTCGCGATCGCGAGGGGCGCGCGGAACGCGTGTGCTTGCGATCGCTAGGGGCGCGCGGAACGCGTGTGCTTGCGATCGTGAGCTGTTGCTCTCACGACGAGCGCGATACGTGCCTCGCACTCCCGAGCGCAGAGGCTCGCGACGACTTCGTCACGCCTGCTTGATTTTTCTCTCTTCTTTCACTACTATCCCTCATCCAAAACATATACATTTCTAAACCACATAACTTCTCACAAAGACCTTCGAAATTCACCAATTTGGTATCAATTGAAAGCTAACAGAAAGCTCTACAATTTTCATGAAGGACTCACAAATCAATTCCACCTCTATATGGGTCAAAATACACTGAAAAGAGATCTATCCTACCAGTCATACCCCAAAGCAATAACACAACGTTTACATGTCATAACTTCCTATTATGTTACTCAAAAATTCCATGATTTATAGAAATAGAAATATCAGAACAAACTCTACACTTCTCATGAAGCACGAAAAATCAAATTATGCCTTTAACTAGGTCAAATTCTCAATCAAAGTTTCTGCCCACTTCCATTTGCACCTAAACCATATCCAAACTGCATAAATTCATATATTTTAATTCTTACATTTAAAAATTTCATATTATATATCATTGAAAAGATCTAACAATCATCTACAACTTTCATTTAGAACACGTTCTCCAATTCAGGCCATAACAATCCATAATTGGCCTCAGAACCAAAAATCACAAAACCTACACTTATAGGCAAAGTTTATACAACCAAAGCACCTAATCTTTCATTATACATCCGAAATTCAACAATTCATAACTTTCAATACTTATATCAAAAAACTTCATACTCTATGGAATTAGAAAGCTAACAAGAATATCTCTAACTTTCATGAAGAACAAATTATCAAATTCTGCCTAAATCTACCCCAATTAATTTCCCAAAGTTTCTGATCACAAAATTCAACTTTAGTGTCATTCCAATCTACTGTTCATGCCTACACATATGCTCACTCTCAAGTCCAAATTAAGAACTCTTAAGGCCAGAATGAGACTTCTCTTTCTTCACATGAAATGTAGCTAAACGCTTCTAGTTTCATTTAAGCCAAACCTCAACTCAATAGCACATCCACGTAAAAAGCTATGGCATAAACACTGAAAATACATACAAACACAATTTTCCAGATTTGGTTCTAATTCTCATTCTACATCTTCCATACCTTTTCTACACCATTCAACACTCAATTCACTTCAAAAATTCACCATAACCTATCTACAACGTATCCTTAACCATTAGGCCTCAAAATTGGCAGCACACACTCACTCACTTTTCCATTAATTCCACTCCATCAAAACATCCTAATTCACCTAAACAACATAACAATTCATTCTTTAATTTCAAACACATCATTAATCCATCTTCTAAGACATAACACACCCAATTCAATCTAGACACAAGTTCATGCAATTCATTCATGTCATAACACAATTTATGCATGTAGCTATGAATTAAGAGCATAAAAGAGCATAAAATACTAATCTTACCAATTAAGCTCTTAATTCTCCAAATCTTTCAATCTTCACAAAATTCTCTCCTTTCTCTCACACATGGCATCATCATCTTGGTGAAGGAGTGAGAGTTTTGGTTGTATGGTGTATCAAAGAAGAGAAGATAAGGTGTAGAAGAGTGGAAAAAATGGAGGAGAAGTGATCAAATCTCAAAGAAGAACCAAGGAGGAAGCACTTCGGATGAGAGAGCAAATTCTCACTTTCAAACACAATGAACACTTAATAAAAGAAGCGACAAGAAGAAACAATAAGAAGAGTTGTGGAAGACTCATTAATGAGATGATTTATTAATGAATTAACTAAGATTAGTGACACATGTCACACTCTCATTAATTTCCTAAAATTGCTTCCCAATTTAATTCCAATTTCTCTCCAATTGTCCAATCGCTCAATTCAAAAATTCCTAATTTCATGTGTCAAAGTTTCCAGTGTCATTGGACAGTCAATTTCTCTACCGGTGAAGCCCTATTCTATCACTTGACAATTTTTTGGGGTCCGAAAATGACTCCGAAAAATTTCCAAAAAATTTCTATAATTCTCTAAAAATCTTAAAACCCTAATGAACCTCTCTAACACAATTTTTTCACAATCAAAGCCTATTTTTCAAAATTCCCATTTATTCACAATTATATCGGGAAAATGTCATGAATGCATGTACAGACATTTTTCATGTGCAAAAATCACTGTTCACAAATGCATGAGCATGAGATGTGTTTTCCTAATTTCTACGATTGATCTCTCGTGTACCCGTTTCTATAGTTCAACCCGTTATATGGAAACGGGATGTTACAAATGCACTTGCGAATTATCGATGTTAATCAATTAAAACTTACACACATCGAAAAAACCTGATCATCTCCTTCTATATGTGGTTGGTTGTAAACTTTATCAAATAAACTACTTGAGTATACTTAACAATTATTTCCTATTTAAAGAGATTCAAGAAAACCTGGAACATTTCTACTTTAAATGTAACTATTCCTAGGTTTTATAGAAAGGAATTTTGGAGTTATGTCATCTCAACAAATCTGACCTAAATGTATATGAACTTTTGGAATGGCTACAAGTTGAATGGTATGTATCCAAAGGTGATAAAGGTATGATTATCAATAATCTTGGGTCTTGTTTATACAAACTATAGAGGGAAAGGAATGTTAGGTTCTTTTTGAAAGTGGAGAGCCTAAAGGAACATGTTCAGACTAAGACAATTCTCTAAATCAAAGAGTAGATTTTGCTTTGTAAGGAGGCTAGGCAATATAGTGATAGCCTTTCATTCTCTTAAACAATCAGTAAGCACTAGGGGTCCATGCAAATATAGTTTTGGTATCTTGAAGTTTAACAAGTGATAAATGGTGATTTAGTCATATTTTAGACCTATGTTTAGTGCCTTTTACTTGTTTATTTGAGATTTTTTATTGTTTTTTATACTTAATTTGTTTCTATCATATTTTTAGGACGTAATTCGCTTATTCGGAGTCAAAGGAATAAATTAGGGTAAGTTTGGGGGTGATTTGGAGCTATTTTAACTAAGTTATGAAGAAGATGAAAATTAATATGGTCATTGGACACGCCTGTGTTAATGGCTACTTAATTTTCATGAGTGATTAAATTTTTGAGTTAGTCAATATTATAATGACTGTAAGTGCACGATGTAGCTGTAGTTAGTATTGGTAAGTACAATTCTATCCCATGAAACAATGATTCCTAGTAATTTCCTTTTTCCTATTATCTAGCCTACGGATTGATTTTATATTTTTTAATTAAAAGAAAGTAAAACTAAGTAAGTAAAATAAAATAGGTAACGAAGTTGAACAGAGGATTAAGCAAGCACTTAGGAAATTATCAATATCGAGAATTAGTATCTAGGTTTCGAATTCTCCTAAACCCTTTAACAAATTGATCTTTCATTACTCAATTGTTTTATTGATTTATTGGACCGTGGAGATTCTATGGTATGCTAATAGCTGACCTTGAGTTACTAACAACTAATCTTAAGGTTTTCGACTGAATTACTTAGGTTAAAGTTTATAGGATTACTTTATCGATTTATGAATCCCTCTATTAGATTTGACCCTAATCTGAAAGATTTATGTCATCCTATCTCTAGAGTTTCAATCATCTCCTTCCAGTTATAGTAAATCTATTCAAACATAGGATTTCTCATTCTCTATGAAATTAGATTATGATATAATATTCTTGGGTCTATTATAACATATATTAACATGTAATTAGATTGCAACAAATCAATCAATCAATCAATTACATTAACAAAAGAGTCAACACTTGCTAAGGTATCAAAATAAGGTTCATCTAACCTAAATACTAACAAGACATTTAGTTACTCATTATTGAATACAAAATCAAATATAAATAGAAAGAACAAAGAATTGAAAACAATGAGATCATAATTCTAAATCTCCCTAATTGCTTCTATCAAGTATTCTTGTGATGAAGAGATTTGATCTTGTATTCTAATGGATCTTCAATGATTTCTTCATATTTTGTACTTCTTTGAACCAAAATTACCCCTTGAGAATGATCTCCGTGTCTAGAATCACCATCCTTTATCTACTGTCCTCTTAATTCTTTATTCATATCCTTATATATTGAATTCTAGGGTTTGGGCTGATGCATGGTCTTATACACGGCTGTGCATCAAACCATGCATCACCAAATTCTCTGAAAATCACAAAATTGTATGATCTAGGAGATGTGCTTGGTCGTGTACTCCTTCTGTGTGTCAAATCTTTGTTTTATGTTGTGTTTTGGTGCGAATTCTTCTCTTTTAAGTCCATAAAGGCAATTATAATCTGTATACACACTTGGAAGGCATTAAGTACCAAATATATGATAAAAGTATAATATATCAAGCAAAAATGCATCAAATATGAGGTATAAATATGACCAATTATATATCTATCAGTGAGTCACATAGTTAGTAGACATGCTTGTGTCCTATGCCTATGTACACATTTTGAGCCCACGTTCATTTTGGAAGAGTTTTGTGATTTTTATTCAACATAAACACCATATACAACCATATTAGTGACCATGTACTGTTCAGAACCATGGTTTTCAAACTATAAAAAGGAAAATTTAAGAGTAAAAGGAAAGAAGGAGGCTTGTAAAACATAAATTAATGAACTAGGATGGTAGAGATAATGATGAGCAAGCAAAGAAACACATTCAGAGTGGATTTACATTGATCATAACTTTATAAGAAGACTTAAGGGCTTCAAATTTTAGGTATTAATGTTTCCATTAATTGTTTCTTAGTTTAATCCCTATTATAGTTCATCATTTATGTTAACATATTTTAATTTATAGTTTTAATTTTGAATTTGATTAGTTATCATCACCATACTAAAAAATAGAAAAATGGTAAGTATTAGTAATTCTAGTTCTCATGGGATCAAACCGTACTCACCAGTACTAGCTACAGCTACACCATTTGATTGCTATTAAAACTAAAATACATCATCAATTTTTTAGCCACTTTCATTGGTCTTAACTTAGTAAGAAACAACTATAAGAAAGCACTAAATAAATTGAAGATTGTAATATCCTGTCTCCTAAATTATTGAGGGTTAGAAGGTTTAGAAGATTAAGCTTATGCATGTTGCGTTAAATAAAATAAGTTATATCACTGGATGATTAATTTGGTGCATTAGGATACATAATTTCTTATTTTATGTACATGCATGAGATTAGCATATGTCTACATAGATTATTATTTATAAATATGAGAAATAAGTGACAAATGTTTTATGTGCAGTTAATTGACATATTCAGGGAAGCTTAGATGTGATTTTGATGAATTAGAATTAAATTAGAAATTTATGTATTTAGTTAGTGATTTGGAGTTAATTGTTAAAAATCAGAAGTTTGAGGAGTCAATGTACAAATTGGCTTAGTAGAATTCCTAAATGGTAAGATTGGAGATAAGTGGAACTTTATATATGTAACAAGTGGCCCTTTAATTTGTGACAAATGACACTTTAGACTTATGAAATGTGGAGCTTTAGAATGGTAACACGTGTAACTTTACAAATGGTGACATATGTAGCCCTACAATTGGTGACATATGTAGCCTTACATAGTGATATATAGAGGCTTAAATGATTGACATGTGGAGCTTAAGGTGTAACATATGAACTAATAAAAGAATAATACATGGACCAATAGAATAGTGACATATAGACCAATGAAATGGTATCACATGGATTATTTTGACTTTCTTTGAGCTTTCCAGAGAAAATAGATGTAAAAGGCAATATAAGGGAGAGTGAGGGTCTGCCGTTAAGTTAGAAGAGGGAGGAAAAAGGAGAGAGAGTAGGAAAGAAAAAATGGGAAAAGAAGAGAAGGAAAGAAGTCACCAAGGTAAGTCCAAATCATGGTTTCAATTTCATATTCCCCCTTTTAATCTATTTTACATACCTTTAAAACATGAATATGTAGAAACTCAAAGAACAAAAGTTGTAGATATATGTCTTCGCTTGACTTCTAGGAAAGAGGATTGATAAAACGGTGATTAAAGCTTAAATTATGCTTGTTTCCCTAATACTGTCGGTGACAGACCCCTATGTGGGAACCTTGTATTATTTCCTAATTTTTGAGGGCTTTAGAGCCCAAATTAGTCAAAGTATAAAACATAAAAAATTATTATTGATGTCCTATTAATACTTATGTGAAATAGTTTGGCTATAAAATGTATTGATAATGATTTATTGTTGTTTGAGCAATGGTTTCCAGCCTGTTTCTTACTAGAAATAGGATAGAATTTGGATGGGGGTTGTATTCCAAGGGCAGATTTTGTTCCTGTAATTTTTAGATATATTAAGACTAATGAGGTATAGTTCTAGGGGCACAAGAATTATGGTATTTGGATTTTTGCAGAGAGAGTTATGATTAAAAGAATGCAGCTTGTTTAAAAAGGAACATTGGGAAGAAAAGGATATAAACATTGCACTTAAGGATTGCATACATATTCTCTCTATTCGTTATCGGTGACCAATGTTCATATGCATGTCTAATAAGTTCTTAGAGTGATTTTCAATACCCAGATATTGTCAGGCTGTTGAGGCAGTACCTTGTTGGAGTGTTCTGTGAGTTAGCCTAGATGTTTCTCATTATGGTTGATTTATTTTTGGTTAAATGTCAGCAATTGAATTATTGCTTATATGATTATTACAATTCCGAACATCATTGGTCCAAGGAGTTTGATATTTTGGACTGTATATAAAAGTGGTTTAGATTTTATTGTCAATTTCTAATTACATGAATAATTGTGAAATGCTTATTTGAATTAAATTGATTGTGAATTTTGGACAATCAATTACTGATAGAAGAAAATGATAATGAAATGATTCATAAAACTGCATTTGGCATTCATGATGAGATAATGGGATTTGTGATCAAAATGATTGACACACAGACATTCAGGGTAAAAAGCTTGTAATTAGGGCCTAAGGCTCGTAATAAGAACTCATGGCCTAATGCTTATAATATGATTAAGGGTACAATGCTTATTAAGCTGGCCAACAGAAATTTGTTTGAAACCCGAGGCGTGAGTTGGCATATTTGATCACAATAGAAGGAAATAAGAACGAAAGCATATTTTCATTTTCATAGACATGTTTGATTAAATTTAATTGTGATTTTGAAATTCAATTTGATATTTTTTTAAAATGTGATATGATTTTCTTAAGTTCCACCTAAGTTGATGTGTGTTATTGAAATGTAACTTGATATTAATGGTTATGTGGTATGTTGATTTAAACGGTCCTATGTAATATGATTTGCTGAGTGCATCAATGATAGTTCACTCATTGAGTTCACAAAACTCATCAAAATTGCAACAAATTTTTTCAGGGTCATAAAAGGTTTAGGGTTAGTTGGAGTATAACTCCTACGTTTTGAAAGTCATGGCTCAAAAGTCCAATCAGCTGAATCTACAGAGTCTAGTAGTAGTTTTGCATCTACATATCACAACATGTTGCTACATTGTATATGGTGTGTTAATAACTTTGTAACTGATATATGTAGCTTGGTATGCTATATTTCTATATACTAATGTTCGAGATATATGTATATTTATGTTGAGATTAAATTATTGCCTGATGTACATGTTTGGTAGTAATATAATGAAAAGATCTATGAATTTATTTGTTATCAGATACTAGAAATGACTATGAATGTGAGAATTGATAAATGGGATAATAGAAATTTTTTTCTAGACATCTTTACTGAGATCATTAAAGAGGAAAGACAAGCTTCCTTGAAATGTTTTCACACAAGTTGAATGTTGGAAAGTTTTAAAATTTAGGTCGAATTTTGGCAATTCGTTGATTAAAATGCCTCTGTGATATATGATATTATATGTAAGGTAGAAAAATCTTTTCTGAATTGTTTGCTAACATACCATGTCTGTAGAGTCTATCTAAAATATTCTCTTATGCTTTCGGGAATATGCCCTACGGGTGTCATATGTTACTTTTTTGTATCAAACCAAGGTTTGGCATCCATAGGAACATATGTTAGCATTTTAGCATGACATATCATAAGCAATACATAGAGTAATCAGAATCATTTTCCGTTAAAGGTCATCCACTATAGGTGAGCATATTATAGAATTAGCTGATCTTGAGTTAGTAGGGGCTAATAGAGAGTCTCCTACACCACAATATGAATATACACCATAGAAAGTCCCAGAGAAGAGAGAAAGGACATGTGATAAACTTAAGAAACAAGGAGTTGTGAACTTTTATAGAAGCACAGACCCCGCAGAGGCTGAGGGTTGGTTGGAGAGGATAGAGAGAGTGTTTGGTTAAATGGGCTGCGAGTAAGATGAAAGGTTGACCTGACCTTACTTTAAGGCCCAGTCTATCGATGGTGGAAGACGGTCCTAGATAGTTCCACCTGATGTTACAGGTTGACCTGGGAGGACTTCCTAAAGACATTCAGAGCTAATTATATGCCAAAAATATATTTGGATAAGAAGATGACAATTTTTTCATATTAAGCAAGGAAACCTTACAGGAGCCGAGTATGAGATACAGTTTAACGAACGATCAGGGTATGATACTGCTATGATTCCTATAGAGGAGGATAAATGCAGGAGGTTTGAGTATGGCCTAAATATGGAAAGTAGGACAAGATTCGCCATTACCAATCTAAATAGTTTTACTGAGCTGAGAGTAGTTTCTATTCAGATTGAGTAATTATTGACAGATGAACGAAGGGTGTATAGACAGGAGCTTTGGTTTAAGAGGTAGAGTAGACCACCATGATCACAATCTAGATCAAGGCAGATGGGATTTAGATCTAGAGGAGGTACTGTTCAGTTTGGTATTAGTGGAGGCCAAGCATCTGGAAGCCAGTCTTATGGAGGACAGCCACAATAGATACCCAATTATGGGCATTGTGGAAAACATCATTGTGGAGTATGCTGGAGGGTTTCAAGAGGTTGTTATCACTGTGGCTCCATTGACCATCAGATCAGAGTCTACCCAGCAGCTTTAAGAGCCCAGTCTGAAGTTAGAGGAGGACCAGTGTCTGAGATGACTGCTCAACTTGTTAGAGTTAGTGGAGCTGGAAAAAGAAGCAAACGTAAAGGCAAGACAGCCTCAATGGGCCCTAGTGTACCCAGGATCGAGGTATAGAGTAATCAAGCTAAAAATTTTGCTATTACCAGATAGGAGGCACAGAGTTCTCCAAATGTTATTGTAGGTACTTTACATGTCTTCGACCTTAATGTATTTGCATTGTTAGATCTAGGATCTACTCATTCATTTATTACCCCACACTTGGCATCTCAATTGCGTTGTGAGAGAGAGATGTTAGAGTTCGAGTTAGAGGTGAGTACTTTAGTAGGTAGTAATACAGTGATTAGAGAGTTATGTAGAAGATGTATTATCCAAATTGACCATGCTGAATTGAAAGCCAATTTTATTGTATTGCAGTTGAAGGAGATAGACCATATTTTAGGTATGGATTGACTTACTACTCATATGATGAATTATTACACCAAGGGGGTTATTATTGAATCTCCTAATCAACCGAGAGCTATATTTCAAGGTGTTAGTCAAATTGTGCCAGTTCGACTGATTTTAACCATATGCACATTTAGATTGATTAGAAGTGGATGTGAGGCCTTTCTAGCCTATGTGATGGATACTAGAGTTGAGTAGACATTATATGATATTCCCATTGTTAGGGATTTCCCAAATGTATATCGTGATGAATTATCGTGATTACTACCAAATAGAGAGACGGAGTTAACCATTAAATTAGTTCCAGGTGCTGCTTCTATATTCATTCCTCCTTATAAGATGGCACCTGTAGAACTTAAAGAACTTAAGACTCAGTTGTAGGAGCTGTTAGCCAAGGGTTTTATCATACCCATTATGTCATCTTGGGGAGCTCCAGTTTTATTTGTGAAAAAGAAGGATAGGACTTTGAGGTTGTGCATTGATTATAGACAGATAAATTGAGTGACAGTAAAGAACAAGTATCAACTGCTAAGAATAGAGGATTTTTTTGATCAGCTACAGGAAGCTCGGGTGTTTACTAAACTAGATTTGAGGTCAGGGTACTTTCAATTGAGAATAGCAGAAGTTGATGTACTAAAGAGTGCATTTAGAACTAGATATGGACATTTCGAGTTTTTGATGATGCCTTTTAGATTAACGAATGCTCTAGGTGCATTTATAGAATTAATGAATAAAGTGTTTCAGCATTATTTTGATCATTTTTTAATTATATTTATAGACAATATCTTGGTGTATTTGAGGAGCGAAGAAGAACATTATGAGCATTTAAGGTTAATTTTACAGATCATGAGGGGAAAAAAGTTGTACGTCAAGTTTAGTAATTGTGAATTCTAGCTTGATCAAGCGGTATCTTAGGTCCTATAATATTTAGACATGGCATACAAGTAAACAAGAAAAAATTGAGGCAGTGATGAAATGAAAAGCACTTAGAAATGTTTATGAGATTCGAAGTTTTCTCGGTTTAGCTGGTCACTATAGGAGGTTTGTCGAGGGTTTTTCATTGATCTCAGCCCCTTTGACAAAGCTTCTAAAGAAGAACATAGCTTTCAGATGGATTGATGAATGTCAGAGGAGTTTTGATGAGTTAAAACATCGATTAATTACAGCACCAATATTGACTATCCCATTTGGATCTGGAGGGTATGTTGTACACAGTGATGCTTCACACCAACAGTTAGGGTGTGTTTTGATGCAGCACGGTAGGGTAATTACTTATGCTTAAAGACAATCGAGACCTCATGAGTTAAATTATCCAGTTCATGATTTGGAGCTCATTATAGTTTTAGTTGCTCTGAAGATTTAGAGACATCATCTATATGGGGAAACATTCCAGATTTTCGAGGACCATCAAAGTTTGAGGTATTTATTGAGTCAAAAGGAACTTAATATGGGACAAAAGAGGTGACTTGAGTTACTTAAGGACTATGATTGCAAGATAGAGTATCATCCAGGCAAGGCTAATGTAGTAGCTGATGCATTGAGCAGAAAATCTAGTAGCAATATAGCAAAAATTCAAGCGTCGAGGTTACCAAATCTTATTCAATTGAGATCATTGAATGTTGAATTAGATTTAGGGCAAAATAGCATATTAATAGCTACATTTAAACTCATACCAATGTTACATGATAGAATCTAGGAGGCTCAAAGCAAAGATCCAAGGTTGGCAAGAATTATAGAAAAGTTGAAGCAGAATTTGAGTTTCGAGTTTGACATGAGAAATAACATTTTGTGATTAGGATAGAGATTGTGTGTACCATATGTTAATGTTCTGAAGAAAGAGATTTTGGAGGAAGCACACACAGTAGTTTATATTATGCATCCTAGTACCACCAAGATGTATAACACTCTCAATAACACATTTGGTGGCCAGGGATGAAGAAGCAAGTGGCAGAGTATGTTTCTAAATGTCTGACATGCCAATAAGTTAAGGCAGAGCATCAGGCACAGTTGGGAAATTACATTTGTTACCTATTCCAGAGTGGAAATGGAAGAGGATTACAATGGATTTCATTGTGGGTTTATTGAGAACTTTGAGGCAGAATATTGCTATATGGGTAATTGTTGACAAGTTGACAAAATCAGCCCATTTTCTTCCTATTAGAGAGAGTAGCACACTAGAGCAATTAGCTTAGAGATATGTCAGTGAAATAGTGAGGTTACATAGAGTTCCAGTATCTATTGTATCATATCAGGATCCCATATTTACTTCTAGAATTTTAGGCAGCCTATAGAGAGCACTGGGTATAAAATTGAATTTTAGTACAACGTTTCATCCTCAAATAGATAAGTAGAGTGAAAGGGCCATTTAGACTGTTGAAAACATGCTTAGGGCTTATGTTTTGGAATTTCAAGGAGTATAGGATGAGTAGTTAGCTCACATTGAGTTTGCATACAATAATCATTATAATACTAGCATTGGTATGGCTCCATATGAGGCACTGTATGGTAGAAGGTTTCGAACGCCTTTATATTAGGATGAAGAAGGCCTGAGGATTGTTGAAGGCCCAAAGTTTATTCAGAATGCGGTGGATAAGGTGAAACTAATATGTAACAGGATTAAGGTAACCTAGTACTGACAGAAGAGCTATGCAGATCAATAACGGAGTAATATAGAGTACCAAGTAGGAGATAAAGTATTTTTGAAAGTGTCGCCCTAGAGAAGAGTGATGAGTTTTGGAAAAAAAGGGTAAGTTAGGCCTTAGGTATTGGTCCTTATGAGATTACTGAGATAGTGGGTCTATTGGCTTACAGATTGGTGCTACCACTAGAAATGGATCGAAACCATAATGTATTTCATATCAGTATGCTTAGAAAGTATAGGTTAAATCTGACGTATAAGTTACCAGCTTAGGAGGTTGAGATTGCAAATAATTTGAGTTATATGGAGGCAGTAAAAATAGTCAGATATCAAACTAATCAGTTGAGGAATTAAGTAATTTCTCTAGTAAAAGTTACTTAAAGAAATCATTTGAGAGACGAAACTACCAAAGAGACTGAGGAAAACATGAGACAACATTACTTCCATCTATTTGATCAGTTAGGTAAGAATTTCGAGGACGAAATTTCAATATCTTCTGAGGAAAACATGAGACAACATTACTTCCATTTGTTTGATCAGTTAGGTAAGAATTTCGATGATGAAATTTCTTAAGAAGAGGAGAGTTGTAATATCCTATCTCTTAAATTGTTGAGGATTAGAAGGTTTAGAATATTAAGCTCATGCATATTGCATTAAATAAAATAAGTTATATCACTAGATGATTAATTTGGTGCATTAGGTACGAAATTTATTATTCTATGTACATACATGAGATTAGCATACATATACATAGATTATTATTTATAAATATGAGAAATAAGTGACAAATGTTTTATGTGCACTTAATTGATATATTCCGAGATGCTTAGATATGATTTTGATGAATTAGAATTAAATTAGAAATTGATGGATTTATGTTAGTGATTTGGAGTTAATTGTTAAAAATCACAAGTTTGAGTAGTCAATGTATAAATTGGTTTAGCATAATTTCTAAATAGTAAGATTGGAGACAAGTGGCCCTTTAAATTTATGACAAATGGCACATTAGACTTATGACATGTGGAGCTTTAGAATGGTGACATATGTAGCCTTACAAGTAGTGACATATGGAGGCTTAAATGGATGACATGTGGAGCCTAAGGTTAGTAACATATGGACCAATAGAATGGTGACACATAGACCAATGAAATGGTGACACATAGATTAGTTTGACTTTCTTTGAACTTTCTAGTTAGTATAGATGTAAAAGCCATCATAAGGGAGAGTGTGGGTCTACCGTGAAGTTAGAAGAGGGAGGAAAAAGATGAGAGAGAGAAGGAAAGAAAGAAGGGGAAGAGAAGAGGAGAAGGAAAGAAGTCACCAAGGAAAGTCGAAATCCTGGTTTTAATTTCATATTCCCCCTTTTGATTTGTTTTACATACTATTAGAGCATGAATTTGTTGAAATTCAAAGAAAGGAAGTTGTAGATATAGGTATTAGCTTGACCTTTACAAAAGGGGCTTGATAAAATGGTGATTATAGCTTGAGTTATGTTTGTTTCCTTAATATTGCTCGTGCAAACCCCTGTGCAGGAACCTTGTATTATTTCCTAATTTTTGAAAGCTTTCATGCCTAAATTAGTCAAATTATAAAACATGAAAAGTTATTATTGATGTCTTATTAATGCTTCTATGAAACTATTTGGGAAGAAAATGTCCTTATAATGATTTATTATTGTTTGAGCATTAGTTGCTAGCTTGTTTCCTACTATAAACTGGACAGAATTTGGAAGGGGGTTTATATTCCAAGGGCAAATTTTGTCCATGTACTTTTTAGATATATTAAGACTAATGAAGTCTAGTTTTAAGAGGGCATAAGAATCAGAGTATTTGGATTTTTTAGAGAGAGCTATGATTAAAAGAAGGAAGCTTGTTCATAAAGGAACATGAGGAAGAAAAGTATATAAACATTGCACTTAAGGATTGCATAGATATTCTCTCTATTCGTTATCAGTGATCGATGTTCATATGCATGTCTAATAGGCTCTCAGAATGATTGTCAATACCCAAATATTGTTGGGACATTGAGGAAATAGCTCATTGGAGTGTTTTGTGAGTTAGCCTAGATGTTTCTTATTATGGTTGATTTATTTTTCGTTAAATGTCAGTTATTGAATTCTTGCTTATATGATTGTTACAATTCTATACATTATTGGTCCGATGGGTTTGATATTTGGGGCTATATATGGAATTTTTTTATTTTATTGTCAATTACTGACTATGTGAATAATTGTGAAATGCTTATTTGAATTGAATTGATTGTAAATTTTGGATAATTAGTTACTGATAAAAGAAAATGATAAATGAGATGATTCATATAATTACATTTGGCATTCATGATGAGATAATGGGATTTGTAATCAAAATGACCAACACATAGACATTCAGGGCACAAAGCTCGTAATCAGGGTTTAAGGCTCGTAATAAGAACTTAAGGCTTAATGCTTGTAATGTAATCAGGGCTACAATGCTCGTTAAGCTGGCCAGTTGGAATTTGTTTGAAACCTGGGGCATAAATTGGCATGTTTGATCACAACACAAGGAAATAAGAATGAAAGCGTATTTGCATTTTCATAGACATGTTTGATTAAATTGAATTGTGATTTTGAAATTCAATTTGATATTTTTTAAAACGTGATGATTTTCTTGAGTTCCGCCTAAGTTGATGTGTGTTATTAAAATGTGACTTGATATTATTGGTTATTTGGTATGTTGATTTGAACAGTCTTGTGTGATATGGTTTGCTGTGTAATATCCTGTTTCCATTACTAAGGGTTAGAACTAGGAAATGCATTTCATGCTTATGCATACCATCAGCATACACATACGTGACTATTCATTTTCTGTACACATTACAATGATTGTATATGTACTCAACTGACATTTTTTGGGCATAAATGATTTTTAAAGTGATTATAAAGTGAATAGTGAATATTTTGTCTTGATTTTTGATTTGGTGATTAAATTTATGGATTTAGAATTTTTGGTGAAAATTGGGAAATTTCTAAAATTATAGGTATTTTTGGACTAGGAAAATGCTAAGTGGCAAGACAATTGATTTATGATAGTAGAAATTACAGACATATGGAAATAGAAATAATTGATATGTGGCATTAGGATTTGTTGACAAGTGTCGTAGAAAATTCGGAGACAATTGGATTAGAAATTAGACACAAATGGACTAGTTATTAAAAAGGGACCAAGTGGAACCATAGGGAGGTGACAAGTGTCACTTGCCTTACCACACCTCACCCACGACACTAACCTAATGAAAGACCATCTTTCATTTTCTTCTTTAGTCCATTTTGTTCTTCATCTTTTTCATTTCTTCTTCTCCATCTCTCGACACTATTTTCTCCAAGCATCACACGTTTAACCTTGCTCTCATGCTTCACTTGCTACTTCCATTTTTGTTGACTTCATCATCTTATTACTTGAAAAACCTAATCTTCCCACCTTGGAATGATGATGATCGTATATGTATGGAGAGTTAGGGTTTATGTGATTTTGAAGAAGCTTGGAGCTTGATCAAGTAAGTAGCATGTTAATCTTTATGGGTTGTTGTAAATGAGACAAATATGGTGATTATTTTGAGATTGAATGATAAGGATAATGGTGTTGAATATATGTGTGTTGTGGATGAATAAAATGGACATATTCGTGTCTTGTTTTTGTATATTAAGGAGTAATAAATTATGAAATGTTATTGGGATGATTTTTTGGATGGATGGATGGTAAAATGGTGATAAACATAGATGAATAAATGTATATGTTTATGTCATATTTTGGGTAATGATTAGTGCAAAAATTTGATGGATGAATATACGTGTTTGTATTCTATTTTGAGAGTATAAAAACCATGAGTTATAAGTTGTTAGGTAAGGAAATAAATTGAGCTTGGAAATTAAAGAAAAGACTAATAGTGTTCTCAAAATGAGAAGAACTAAGGTGATAGTGAATGATAGAAATCATATTTTGTTTTTGTATGATTGATGAACCATAGTTTATGAATCATCTTATGACTGGTATTGAGATGAAATTGAGGTCAAAATGATGAGGTCATGTAGTCTAAATGATGAACTATGGAGATGATTTCTTTGGTGTATTATAAAAGAGTAAGATTTGAAAAAGTTAGGAATGTTTGTATGATTAGATTAACTGATTGATAAAGAACCAATTCAGTAGAGCTTTGTGAGTTTTAATGCAAACAATATGATAGTTAGATTTGTATGAAATGAAGTGGTATAAATGCATATGAATTCTAGAAGATGAGGAGTGTAAATGATGTTTTCATGTATGTTGAATTCGTGGGAAAATAAAAAAAGAAAATGCAGGGCACGATTATGGCATAGTCCCCGTAGTCGTGGCTTAGAAAATTGTAGGTTCTGTCGCGATTGTGGCAAAGTCCCCACGATCATGGCCAGTTCCACAAGCTTTTGTCACAATTTTGGGAAGGTCCACCATGATCGTAAGCAGGCACAAGGAGAGAAATGTTATCTTTTAAGTGATGTTTGAAACAATTAATGCTAAGGTACTTCCTTATGATGTATTTAGGATTGAGTGAGGCCTTGAATGAACCTAGTTTGATGATGAATTAGGTGAATAAAGTGAGTAAGGTGTATTAGGTATAAATGAATGATTGAATGATGATGTTAAGTGATCATTAGATCTAAATAAAGGATACATACCCCGAATAGTCAAATTGAGCATGCATTACACATGATACATATACATATGTATATGAATGAATGTTTATGTGATTGTGCAAATTAGTGATGTGTGTAAATGTGTATTGTAGGATATAGAAGTGCAAATAGAACGACTGCATTCAAACATTGCTGGGACATTAAGGCAATAGCTATCTGGAGCATACGGTGAGTAACCTAGATGTTCTTACTAGACTTTATTGTAATTGCTTAAATTCCAATTATTGAAATGATAACCATATGTATGTGATAATTCCAAACATTGATAGCCTGAGGAGTGCGATAATTGGGAATGTATTAGAAGTGCTTCATTGAATCTAAACGAGGAAGAAATAAATGTACTCAACATGATTGTTGAATGCCAGATTTAGTTCCGATGAAAATGTGAAAGTGATTGTGCATGATAAATGAAAGTGAATGATTGCATATGATGTGATAATTGATGCATTTCATTACATGATATGCATGGTCAAATAAAGGCAATTGTGACAGGAGTAGCTAGTAAAAAAGACCTTAAAGCTTAGAATGTGTGAAAGAGCCACCGGCTCACTAATAAAATGAGCCCGGTATCCACAATGGATATGGGATAATTATCAATGAGCCTAGTATCCACAATAGATATAGGACAATTAAAAAGGCACTCGGTCATAACAACATAATAATTGAATGAGATTCATATGTGCATTGCATATACATTTTGAATTGTTTTTTTTAAATGATCGAAACGAATTGTTTGAATTGTTCTGAATAAGAAATGTGAAATAAGTGAACAAAACTGTATTTGATGCAAAAAGATGATTAATGAAGTGATGTGTTTTATGTGAACTATTTATGTGATTTGTTATGAATGAGTGCATCAATGATGACTTCCTCACTGAGTCCGCAAAACTCATCAAATTTGCAACATGGCTTTTCAGGTACGAGAGAGGAGATGTAACTTTTAAGACGTTCTAAGAGAAGTATTGTTCTTGTGTTTTGGACAACAAGAAATGGCTCAAAGGTTGGTCAGCTGAGATTGAGGATTTAGTTGATGTTTTTATATAGATCTCATGTCATTTAGATATTGTATATATGTATAGATCTTTTAGGTATATTGTCTTTTATGATTGATGTCATAATTAGTGAATGTGATTGTTCTAGCACA
>JAOQML010000008.1:21269049-21282432 GCA_027568935.1 Erythroxylum urbanii
TACCATAATACCCTCCAAACTTTTCCTAAATTTGCAATTAAGCCCAAAATTTAAGAATAACCAAAAATTTTATTTTCCTTATAGTCCTCGAACTTTTAAAAATTATAATTAATCCCCTTAACTTTATAAAATTACAAATTGGTCCTCTAAAAATTGAAAAATTACAATTAGGTCCTTATGTATATCAACTTTTCCAATTAAGCTTTCTAAGTGTCCAATAAGTCTATAAATCGTGTTTAACCACCTCTAAGGCATTAGAACATATTTAATTCGACCACCATGGTCATACCCATCCAATGGACTCAATTTTACACACTTAGAAGCTTACATGTTAGAAATCTCTAAGATTTTGCATACCAATGAACTCTAAATACATGTAAGGGCATATAACATTTTATAGCACTAGCATACATACCAAAAGGATTCAAATACATCTTTGAACTCATATACAACGATGTATATGTCAATTTACAGTGGTATCTCCCAATACAGAGCAACGCAAAAGGTCTCAGAAAGTCTAGTGTTACATATTAAATTGTTATAAGGTTTTAAGTAAATTATGTGTAAATGGATTATAAAACAAAATACATAATAAATGGTAATGTTAAACAATATAAGGCCAGTATATTGTTAAGGGTCACACTTAGAATGGCAGTATTGATTATAAAAACAAAGTTTCATTTATTTCAAAGGAGTCAATAAGGATTGTAATTATATTAATGGCTTAATATGATTTAGAGTTGCACAAAATGTATATGAAAACAACATTAAAAAGAGGAAGTACTTTTGGACCAACCTAATGCTTTCTTAATAAAAGGTCAAATAGTGTATAAACTTAGGAAGTCAATATATGGACTTAAACAAGCTTCTCAATAATGGTATCTTAGGATCAATGATATTATAATGTCTTTTGGTTTTTAACAAAGCATTGTTAATCAACGTTTATACCAAAAGATTCGTGAGAGTTTGTTTTTCTAGTTTTATATGTTGATGATATCTTACTTAATACTATTGATTTAGGCATTATACATGAGAAAAAAAACTTTTTCCTCTCTAAGAATTTTAAGATAAAAGAAATGAGATAGTTGTCCTAGATTATAGCAATAGAAAATTTTTGCAATATATTATAAAGATTATAAGGACTATCTGAGAAAGGTCATATTTTGATAATTATAAAGAGATTTAATATGAAGAACTGTTCATTAGGAATTTGAAAATGGGAAAGAATTCATATAATGTCCAAAGAATAATATAGATCAAAAAGAGATGGAATCAATTCCTTATGCTTTAGTTGTAGGCCGTTTAACATATTGATAGATGCCTATTTGACTATTTTTTTACACCTATATTTGATTTATTTTGCTTGATATTCTATACTTTTATGGTATATTTGGTACTTAATTTACTTCAAGTGTGTATACAGATTATAATGGCCTTTATAGACTTAAAGGAGAAGAATTTAGACAAAAACACAACATAAAACGAAGATTCGATGCATGGTCGTGCATCTGCTCGTGCACTTTTCTCAAGCCTAGCATTTTCACAATTTTTGGGAATTTTGGTTATGCATAGTTTGATGCATGGTTGTGCATCTCCTAGAACTCTAAAATTTTCCATAAAAAGACATTTTTGGGGGCAAATGAATATAAAGAGACAAAAAGAAGTGTTATGAGCTTTCCAGAGGTGATTGTGAGCTAGAGAACCAAGAGATGCGATGATTATATCAATGGATCCATCATAATACAAGACTACATATACATCGTCAAACTACTCGATAAAAGACAATCAATGAGATTTAAAATTATGATTTTTTTGTTTTCAATTCAGTTTTTTATTTATGTATATCTAATTTCGTATTCACTAATGTATAACTAAATTTCCCTTTAGTATTTAGGCTAGATGAATCCTATTTGATACCTGAACATGTGTTGATTATTCTGTTAATGCAATCGATTGTTTGATTTGTTGAGGTTCAATTACTTATTTTGTTTATGTTCTAGTAATCCAGAATATTAGATTATAATTTAATTTTAGACGTAGTGATTAAGAAACCCTATGCTTGAACAGATCCGCAATAATTGGAAAGTGTTTATTATAAACCTAGAGATAGGATCACATAAATCTTCTAGATTAGGGTCAAACCTAATAGAGGAACTCATAAACGGTAATGTAATCCTATAAAATTTAACTTGAGTAATTGATAAATGGATATTTGACTATATTTTTATATGCATATTTGATGTATTTTGCTTGAAATTTTATATTTTATTGTATATTTGGTACTTAATTTGCTCCAAGTGTGTTTGTACATGATAATTTCCTTCATGGACTTAAAGGAGAAGAATTTGGATGAAAACATAGCATAAAGCAAATATTTGACACACAGATACGCATGATTTTAACATAGATGGAGAGTTTAAATCTAAACTTTATATTTAGAGAATAACTAGAGTACATCTCAATATTTTCAGGAATTCCAGATTCATAGTTGTTCTAATTTGTTTGGTCCAGTAACGAGTTATTCAAACTAAAACTTATTTTTGCAGAATTGGCAGCCTGAACACTAGAGCTTTACATGGACATATCTTAGGCTTATGAGGTGTAACCAAGGTGATTCAAAAGCTCAAATTCAATCCAACATCCTGATCCATAATTCCTATGTACAACTTAAGGCCCAAAAGTGTTGTTTTAAGGGGCTAAAAAGGATGAGAATGAAATATGAAGTGTGTCTCGGCCTAGTCTGACCTTCCCTTGGCTTTTGGCCCATAACTTTAGCTACAAAACTCTTTTTAAGCAAAAGAGGATCTATTGGAAAGTTTAGAAGTGGAGCTACAATTTATATTGGGAAGTTGTGACCTAATTATGAAGATATTGATGCTGGAAACTGAAGGAATACATGATCATACATCTGCCTATGGACTTTCCCAATTTTCAGACAGTTTTGGTTTTGCACAGTCTGATGCATGACTATGCAAAGGATTGTGCATCTCCCCCAAACCCTAAATTTCATGCTAAAAATATAGTTTTGGGAGGAGAAGTTGGGAGGTGATTTCCAAAAGTGGGACTTATTCTCTAGGAGCGAGTTTGGTCTACAGAAGTGGAAAACACGAAGAAATAATCAAGAGATACACTGGAATTCAAGATCAAGCCTCTACATCTCAAGAACATTTGATAGAAGATAATTAGGGAGATTTAGAATTATGATTCCATTGTTTTCGATTCATTTTTCTTTCATTATATGTTTGATTTTGTATTCGATCATGTGTAACTAAATGTCCTGTTAGTATCTAGGATAGGCAAACCTTATGTTAATACTTTGACATGATTTGATTCTATTATTAATGTGATTGGTTGTTTGATATATTATGATCTAATTACGTGTTTTATTTATATTATAATAACTAGAGATATTATATCATAATCTGATTTATTACATAGAGATTGAAAAATCCTAATGTGAATAAATCTACCAACATTAGAAGGAGTTGATTGTAACATTAGAGATAGGATGACATAAATCTTCTAAATTAAGGCCAAACTTAATAGAGGAACTCATAAATTGATAACATAATCCTATAAGTTTTAACTTAAGTAATTTGGTTAGAGACTTTAGGATTAGTTATTAGTAACTTCAAGGTCAGCTATTAACATACCATAAGAGTCTCTACGGTCAAATACGTCAACAAAACAATTGTATGATAAAAGATCAATATGTTAAGGGTTTAAAGGATTCAAACCTAGATAACAATTTCTGATAACGATAGCTTTCTAAGTGAGTTCCACTATCTCTGTATTCATTATTGTTTCTTGTTTTATTTTATTTTCTGTTTATTAAAAATCAAAAATCAATCCTTAGGCTAGATAATAGGTGAAGGGTAAGTATTAGTATTTATAGTCTTTGTGGGATCGACTTGTACTTGCCAATATTAGCTACAGCTACGTCGTGCACTTATGGTTTATTATAATATTAACTGACGCAAAATAGGGCAATCAGTAATTTAGTTAGAAATCCTAAGATTAGTTGTTAGCAGACTCAATGTCAGCTACTAGCATACAATAGGAGTCTTCTCAGTCCAATAAATCATCAAATCAATTGCATAACAAAAGATCAATCTATTAAGGTTTAGGGCAATTTGAAACCTTAATGCTAATCATCTAATGTCGATAATTTTCTGTTCAATATCATTACCCATTTATTTCACTTGCTTTAGTTTTTATTTTCTTTATTAAAAGCCAAAATCAATCTGAAGGCTAGATAATACGAAAAAGGTAACTACTAGTACTCCTTGTCATTGTGGGACTGACCTGTACTTATTGGTACTAGTTACAACTACGTCATGTACTTGTGATTATTATAATATTGACTAATTCATGAAATAATTCAATCAAGTTTTTAACATCGTTGTTGGGGATAGTGATATTAGGAAAGCCTTAATGCTATTACTCTAGTCATTTTCATTTTATTTCATTTTATCCTTTTTAATTTTATTTTATTTTAATTTTGCTTTTGAATTTATTTTATTTTATTTCATTATATCTTATTGTATTCTTTTGGCTTGTTAATTTAATTGTCTTCTGAATTTTTCTACATTGACAATGTGTGGTGGTCTATTTTAGGAATTGAGATTTAACGTCATAGCCACAACGCACAATAAAAGGATAGAGTAAATATTATTTTTATGGAAGCTATAATTTATCTTCACAATCTGTATCATCAACAAATGGGAGAGAAGGTGTTCTCATATGTTTTTTAAGGCTTAACAGATATCTATGTTGTGTTAAGACATTGGTGGGAGTTATCACTATAATCATGAATTGTTAAGCACCAACACATATATGGGAGCGACCGAACATATACAATCAACCTCAAGGTGCATTATATGAGAATAGTTACAATTCAGAATGGAGCGACTCTTACACCTATGGATGGAACAATTATGCTCCAATTGGATATTTACAGCACCAACGCCTCTAGTTAACAAGCCTAGAATATATGATGACTGACTTTATTTAAGAATTAATCATGAGGCATTGGGAAGTAGACGTTCATATGTAGAAGTTGGTGAATCATATGGATCAACTCGCGATGATCCTATCTAAAGAGATCCAAGGAAGTTTGCCTAATGCTACTAAAACAAACCGTCTAGAATATGGAATGGCAATCACCCTTAGTAGTGAAAAAGATTTCCTAGTAGAAGAAGAAGACGAAAAAGAAAAGGAAGCAAGTATCAGAGATAAATTAAAGGAATACATTGCCAAAGTTAAAGTTAGCCAATGTAAATTTGAAGAAAGGTTTTCTTCACCTAAATATTTTGAGCATAATGCAAAATACTATTTGAACCTATTAATGCAACAGAGTGAAAAAAAGATGACAGTTGACTTCATGGATGAAGAGACATTCCAAGAAGAAATTCTTGAAGAAGCCTCCATCCAAGAAGGGAAAGTAGAGGAGTGGTAAAAGGTAAAATAAGCCAAAAACCTCTGTCCATGAAGAAGAAAAAGGAGAGTGGACAAAGGTAGTTGAGCAAGAACTAGCGGAGGAGCCAAGTAAGGAAACTACTGATGAGTTGTTAGTAGTGACCATAAGTATGGAGGATTCCCACTTCCTCAAAGACAAACTGTTCGAGTTAGTCGATGATTCAGGGAATTTAACCACTCCTCATTTTATTAATACTTTGTCATTTAAAAGGCCATTATTGTAGTTAATTGGTTAAACTAACTTAATACATCATGTCCTTTTGATCATCCTGTAACATATAACTTGTTTACAGGCTATGAAACTGCTTTATAGAGAAAAAGGGGGGAGCAAGCCGTTGATTATTGATCCAAGATGAGGTTCAACATAAAGGGTACATTTAGCTAATGATGTAAAACCAGTGCTACATAGGAGCAACCCATGAATTAACATAAGTTTTAGCTTTATTTCATTTTGAATTTATTTCATGTGTTAATATAGGATTTTATTTCATGTTATTTTATGTTGTCTTTATTTCTTTTATTCTTTTTATCCTTTTCTTTTATAATTTGCAAGGATGTAGTTCACTATTGGATGAATATGAAATCAGTTAAGAAAGTAAAAGTACCATCTCACTTTTATTTATACTTGTATTATGTTTATTGGGGACACTATATAAGTCTAAGTGTGGAGATGGGTTTACTGAATCTTTAACTAATTTCTTCAAGCATATTATAATCCTAATTATAAATCTTATTAATTGATATTCTAAATTGGTTTAATCTATGCTTGAATACTATATTTCTTTGTTGAATATTGATTAAATTGGTGTGCAAGAGGATGATGGTTATAGTAAAATTTGTTTTCTAAATCATATTTTTAGTAATCATTGAGATGATCAAGTTGAATGATATTGCATATTATTTACACACATAATGCCCATTTTTTATGAGCTTTTGAGCCTAAAGAGCATATTTCAAAAATTTTAAAACTCTTATTATTCTTTCATATGTGTGATGTCATATATAGTAGGATAATTCTAGAACTTGCTTTTATTATGCATATCAAGATCATATTTTTTAAATTAGAAGCATTGACATGATGAAGGCACTTAAATTAAACAACTTGCTTTAGTCTATTTCTTTGAAAATTAGCACACCCTTAAGTTTACCTTTAGGAATAACTAAGTTAAGCCTTAGCCATTTTCATTGATTTAACCCACACATTAACCTTTATTCTTTTTTTCATTAAAGATCTTTTTATTATTTTAAACCTTGAAGGTTATTTATATTGTTTACTTATTGAGACTTGAATTTTGAAAGGTCCAGTATGTTTATTATTATGGTACTAAATATTGTGATTAAAAAATAGAAAAAAAGAGTATAAAAAGAAAAAAAGAGAAAAGAATAAGTATATAATACCAATGGATTTATAATGGAAGGACCTGAATATTTGTAAACAAGTCTTGTAATTTCTCTTTAGTAAATTTCCCTCAATTTAACCCTTTATATATCTCAACTATATTGTACCTAAACCCCATTATAACCTGTATAAAGACCTTTTGATATTTGTTTATAGTTTATAAATAAGTGGTGGAGATGTGATTTTATTGCAAGCTTATGGTAAAAGTTCTACTATGCATTGAATGAGAGTTTTGATACTTTCCACCCTAAACACTTGAGTGCATTGAGTGAAATCTTAGTTAGGGTATAAAGATATATGTTTTTTTATGTAAGTGGGATTGTTTATGTGATTACTATTAATATTGCTTTGGGAGTTAATTTTAGGATTACTTGACTTTAATTGTATGCTAATTTGATTCAATAGGATATGATGATCTACAGTATGAATGGACATATTGAAATTGATGAAGGATTGATGTTGTAAGAACGATAATTTTTATTATGGATTGCTTAAGGACAAGCAAAAACTTAAGTGTGTGGGTGTTTGATAGATGCATATTTGACTATATTTTTACACTCATATTTGATGGATTTTGCTTGATATTATATACTTTTGTTGTATATTTGGTACCTAATTTGCTTCAAGTGTGTATATAAATTACAATTGTCATCATGGACTTAAAGGAGAAGAATTTGAACGATAAAATGACGTAAAATAAAGATTCAACACAAAAAAGAGATACACAGCAATGCATATGCACATGCACTTCTCTTAGGCCTAGCACTTTCATAAATTTTGGGCATTTCGGTTATGCATAGTCTGATGCATAACTATGCATCAGCCTATGCAACTTTTAGAATTTTTCTATAAAATGACATTTTTGTGGGTTGATGAAGAGAGAGAGATGGAAAAAAGTGTTCTGAGCTTTCTAGAGGTGATTGTGAGCCAGAAGAGAAGGAGAAGCAAAGATTTTATCTACAGATCCATCAAAATACAAGATTAGACATCTACATCATTAGAATTCTCAATAGAAGACAATTAGGGAGATTTAGAATTATGATTCCATTGTTTTCGATTCAATTTTTTGTTTATGTATATATGATTTCATATTCATCGATGTATAACTAAATTTTTCATTAGTATTTAGGCTAGATGAACCCTATTTGATACCTGAACATGTGTTGATTATTTTGTTAATGCAATTGATTGTTTGGTTTGTTGAGATCTAATTACTTGTTTTATTTATATTCTAGTAATCCAGAATATTAAATCATAATTTAATTTATTACATAGTGGTCAAGATATCCTAAGTTTGACTAGATCTACGGTAATTGGAAAGAGTTGATTACAACCCTAGGGATAGGATCACATAAATCTTCTGTATTAAGGTCAACACAATCCAATAAAATTTAACCTAAGTAATTTAGTTAGAAACCTTAGGATTAGTTATTAGTAGACTCAAGGTTAGCTACTAGCATACTATAGGAGTCTCCACAGTCCAATAAATCATCAAACCCATTGCATAATAAAAGATCAATTTGTTAAGGTTTAGGGAGATTCAAAACCTAAACACTTATCATCTGATATTGATAATTTTCTTAGAGCTTCCTTAATTGTCTGTTTAATATCATTTCCCATTTATTTTACTTACTTTAGGTTTTATTTTCTCTATTACAATCCAAAATCAATATGTAAACTAGATAATAGGAAAAACATAACTGCTAGTTCTCACTGTCCTTATAGGATCAACTTTTTCTTGTCGGTACTAGCTACAGCTACTTCATGCGCTTGTTGTTATTACAATATTGACTAACTCACAAAATTAGTCAATCATATATCTACGTACTGAAACAAGGCCATATATCAATTTCATGAATAAAGTATTAGGTGGATATCAAATCAACCCTGTAATTGCTCATTGGAAAGAAGTATAGTAAGTATAAAGGTACCTGCAAATAACAAAGAACTGCATGTTCATGTATTTAATATTTAATCATCTAGACGATACTAGATACTCGTATTCAGTTTTTTTAGGTATCTTGAAACATAAAATCCACATTTAGTTATCTTTTTCTTTGAGAAAAAGGAGCAATATCATGAAAGAGTACTAACTAATCTGTAATTACTTTATGCACTATCACTATAACATAACCATAGATTAGCGATGCAAAATTACCGATGGATTTATTACCGTAGTTAATTATAGATGGAAAATTAATATCTGTCGATAAAACTGTCGTGAAAATTTTTCATTTTACGAGGGACAAAATTGGCGTTGGTAAAGGTGGAGGAAAAATATTCACGCAATTTTACTGATAAAATTTAGCGACGAAACTGTCTTCACTATCGGTAAATTAGACGAGAATGCTTCTTGCAATTAAATAGCGTCGAAATGTTACCGATGGATATAGTATCCATTGGTGATTTTTAGCAGCATCAGTTTTGTACCAATAGTAATGTATTCCGTTGGTGATTTTTTGACGACTTTTACTTTCCGTCGGTAAATTCAAATTAGTCGTTTTAAAAAATAAAAAAC
Organism: Erythroxylum urbanii; assembly: GCA_027568935.1. Taxonomy (NCBI): domain Eukaryota; kingdom Viridiplantae; phylum Streptophyta; class Magnoliopsida; order Malpighiales; family Erythroxylaceae; genus Erythroxylum; species Erythroxylum urbanii. The sequence goes on from JAOQML010000008.1 coordinate 21,278,445, forward strand.
AACGTCATTTACTTAAAGCCACCCTGAACCTTCCCCTCATCTTCTCCTATATTTCTTCTGAAAATTTCCTCCTTCCTCGTGTCACCGTTATCTCACCGTCTGCATCTCCTGTCATTGCCCTCACCATCCGTAATCTAGTCGTCTGCATCTCCTCTCGTCGTCGTCACCCTCCCTTGCCAACTACAGCGTCTCCTCTCCATCAAATATCACCTTGCCATCACCGTAGAAAGCAGCTGATAGTCACCGTCGCCATTGACATCTACAGCTTCTCCATTTACGTAAGTTTATGATTACACTTCTCCATTTGTTGAGTTTTGTATGATTAAAAAGATGATGTTATGTCCGTCGGATTTGTTCATTGTGTTTATTGCTCTGCATTAAATCAAATTCTATGTTTATTGCTCTGATTTGTTCACTATGTTGATTAGGGTATGAATTTGCTGAATTAATTAGGGTATGGATTTTGATGAATTTGATGTGTTATGTTTATTGCTCTGATTTGTTGAATGTGTTGATTAGGGTATGCATTTGCTAAATTGATTAGGCTATATATGAATTAGCTGAATTGGATGTGTTGATTAGGGTATGAATGTTCTAAATTTGCGAAATTTGCTGAATTGATGCTTAAGAAAGATTACCAATCAAGGTAGAGGAATTCATTGCAACATAAGTAACCGGCATCAGTGAATTACACTAAGTGATGTAAGTGGGATCCTTTAATTATGGAAATAACATTATAGTTACGTTAATTTTGATAATTGATAAACATAATCCTTATTGGACAATACTTATTAAATGGTAATGAGTTCACGGTTTATGTATTTAAATGGTATTTGTAATGTGCTTATATGGGTGCTTATAATAGACATTATGTGTATGGATATTATTTCTTAAATTAATAAAAATAAGTTAAAGCTTTATTTAATATGTATGTATTTTTATGATCTATATATAAGTGGCAATGTATATGGCTATGAACATATTTTGTTTGACAATATAAGATAAGACATGTAATGCATATATTGAAATTTTATCTGGAGAGGATGAGGAGGGCCAAAGATCTGAAGAAGAATCTGAGTTTGATTCAAATTCTTTAGAAAAAGAAGATGATTTTGATTACAACTAAGTGATGAGAGCAATTAATTTGTGTTTGTAATTGAATATTATATTCAACTAATCAATTATTTCCTTTTCAATATACAACATCCCTGATTCTCTTGTGGCATATTACACTTTTGTAGCCTCCCAAATTTTATTGCTTACCCTTTTTTTGATCTATTTCCATCTTGACTAAACATGGTATTTATTTAACTCTTTTAATTTTGTTCTCATTTTTTTCATGCTTGAATCTGACATAAGAAAATGTCGACTTTATATGATGTTTCTAGTATATTTTCATTGGTGCACTGGGATTACTTATCATAACTTCGAAGGACTGAAGCTTAAAGCAAAAGTAAGGTTCGATGACATTAAAACTAAAATGTCCGAGTAATGCTTATGTGCACTATTGTGCTTGAAACTCGCAATTAGCTATCCTTTTTTGTACGTAGACGAAAGCAATATATTAACTTGATAAATTAAGCTTCATGAGAACATTATACATGAGTAGCATCAAAAACATGATTATGTTTTGATTTGATCCATCTCCATTCAAAGTTTCTGTTTGTTCACTAACTCAGTTAGATTAGTAGAAAACTTGTATTTACTACCAATTAAAGAATGCTAAAGGAAAAAAATCACATCTGAGAGTGGATTTAAGTTGAAGTTCATACCACAATAGGTGTTTGAAGCATATATAAATATAATTTTTAGGTTCATAGTTTTACTTTCCTATCCTTTCTTTGTAGAATCTCTAATCAATGAATTTTAATCGAAATTCCTGAACTATTAAAGTTTTATGAAACCAGTGTGGAGTTTCATAATTTAAAAATATGGTGTTGGTCTTGTCCTACAAATCTAAGACCTGTTAGTTGAAGGAGCTTAAAGAACTTACTAGCTTTTGGTTTAATTAAGAGTAAATAGCTGAAAGATGTCTTATGTCCTTTTTGAATTCAATTTGTAACATTTCTATAAAATTCAATCAAATATTAATTTCAAGTTGAAATATGCCACCAAAGAGAAGACATGATATGATGCAACTAAAATTCAGACCACGATTCAGAGGTACTTACTATATAGGTGAAGCATCTCATGGTGTAGCAGCTGGAAATGCATCACCTCCTCTCCCTCCAACTACTACACTTGCAGATGAGGCATCACCTTCCGTAGATGCTGCTACACCATCCACCACTCTTATATCATTTACTACCCCTATACCGACAGATATATCAAGGGTAAATGATGACGAAGGAGGCAGCCACCAGCCTAGAGCTAAGGGACCTGATGGAAGAACTTACGTTACAATTGTCAATAATATATAAATGAAAATACATGAAACACTATATTTTTATAATTAAGTTATAGGTTTCAATTTTCAAAATGGTATAAATTATTTGTTTTTATATTAGGTTGATTCCATTTGGACCGTACTTAAGAAACATGACATCAAAATTCAAGAAGAAGATTGATATTGAGGGTTATGTATGGAAGAATATCTCTTAGGAAACAAAGGAATTTTACTATCAGGAGTTTGAGGTACAAAAAAATTATTAATTTCGTTTTTAATTAACAATTTTATACATTAATTAGATAAATCTTATTACATCATAAGTATTAATCGAATGTTTTTCCTTTTGTTTCAGAAAGAATTTTTTTGGGATTCTTCATTTGACGCGATCATTTATAGAGTATAGGAGAAACGAGCACGTACACGTTATCGCGACTTTGTTGCTACAATACACAAGGCCGATGTACGACTACCTTACATTTCTGAACAAATATAGAGTCGTTGGTAGCAGTATTAGACATCACCTGAGGCAATGTCCATTTTAGAGTGTAATTCGACAACAGACGTCGAGGACCAGGGAAAGAGAGTCTTCTAGTATATATGGGAGGATCTATTACCCACCAAGAGCATGCAAAGAGACTTGTAAGTATCTACACTTTATGTTTATATTCTCATTTCTTTACTTTGCTATATTTCAATTGAATTTTATATGTGAATTTTGGAATGAAAATATGTATTTCTTATTGAGAATGATAATATTATAAATGTCTGGTGCCATATATGTCTGCATTTTTTAGTTTTTTCTTTGTTCAACAAGGGTAGATATCATAAAAACAGAGAAAACTCTACCGAAATTTTTATAAATTCTAATTCACTTATAACATTCTATTCTTATGCAGGAAAAGCCCATGGGTATGAGGCCTACACTCCGTCAGCTCTTTTTGCACACTCATACTAAGAAGCATGACGATGTGACATTTGTCAACAGTTGATGTAGAGAACTCAATGCATGTGAAATTTATGGTTTAATATTAATGTTTAATAATTATCACTTACTAATATAAGTATTCAATTATAGTCTCAATAGTTTGAAGATGTTGATGAGACTTAAACCTATCTTCATGCAGTGGGTGGTAGGGACCGTCGGGAAAGGATATTTGGCTTAGGTTTATTTGTGAATACATGTTATTCGCAATCCTCCATGTTCAGTACAGTAGTATCTAGTAGGCGGTCCACAAACTATGAATTCCAAAAACTTCGGAGCACAAGGCAGACATGGGCAACTCAGTTGCAATAGTCGATGGATCAGTTGCAATAGTCGATGCAGTATATAGCTTAGCTCCGTAATGAGGTGGATGAATTGAAGGGTAGGGGTAACACCTCATCGCGCCAATTAGATCATTCACCGTCTTCAAATTAATAGTGTACTTTTGGTCATTTTATTTGAATTACGAAAACTTATTATGTACAATTTAATATTTTTATTATCAATTAAGATATTTTCAACTTTATATCATCAATTAAATTTATGTTTAAAAAATTAAATGTATACTATTACATTAATAGTTGTTTAAATTATGCATTAATTATAACATCATCAAA
>JAOQML010000008.1:21293292-21319058 GCA_027568935.1 Erythroxylum urbanii
ATGCAAAATTTTTTATCGATTAAGTAATTAAATTGTAAAATTTAATAATATTATTTACGAAAAACACGAAAACATTAGTGATAAATTTATTGTAACATATATTCTTTATTTAGTGACAAAATAATTGTAACATATAACTTTCATACTTATGACAAAATATGTTAGACAATATAGCCACTTATGCAAATTTCTTTTATAGGTAATGTAATTCCGTTGTTGAATTGATAGTTTTATTTGTGATAATAATAAACACATTAGTGCCAATACTTTTTGTAAGAACCAATTTTCATTTCTGTGACAAAATGATGTTGACGTTTTTTTATTAAAGTATTAGTGAACACATATTCTATCACTATTTATAATTATTTTAGTGGCAATAATGTTGTAACAATAAATGAAGTACTGTTACGACTTTATTCGTCACTACTTTATATTATTTGTGTCAACAAACTTGTCATAAATATGTAAGTTGATGTGACCATAATGTGTTGTCACACATTCCATAAGCATTACTATCGGCAATTTTGTCAAAATATAATGAAGTACTGTTACAACTTTATTCGTCACTACTTTATATTATTTGTGTCGACAAACTTGTCATTAATAAGTACAGTTGTTGTGACCATATAGTGTTGTCACACATTTGATATGTTTTATTGTCGACACTTTCGTCACAATAAAATGGAGTACTGTTGCGACTTAATTTGTCACTAAGTTATATTATTTGTGACGATAAACTTGTCATAAATATGTAAAATTATTGTGACCATATAGTTTTGTCACACATTTCATAAGTTTTAGTGTTAGTATTTGTGCCACAAAAGGTGTTGCATAATTTTGACCATTTCTTAAATTAGTCACTATTTCATTAGTGACGGAGATATATGTGACGAACGATGATGACTTCAAAGATTGGACACTATTAATAATAGTGACTAATATTACTGCTTTTAGTGACAACTTTTACTTTCACTAAAAATACAATTTCTTGTTGTGTGCCTTTGTTTCCCGCCTAGTTTGAGTCCTGACGATTTACAGTGACTAGTAAAATGTCATCTAGACCTTCCTCCTCCACTCCATCCATTGGAATTTGTTCTTAGTCACTTTTATAGCATGAGGATTTCCCTCTTTTCCCTTCCTTACAGCAAGCTAACCCCTTATGCCAAAACGTTAAAGAATAGTCATAGAGTGGGTTATTGGAGATCCAGACTCATTTGGAGAACTCCACTTCATCTCTAGTATTAAAGAGGGCCCAATCTCCCCCCTTATTGAAGTGTTACAATATGGTGCAACCAAATGGGGACATTCTTTAGTAACCTATTTCATATATAAAAAGATTTCATTTCCAAGTGTTCAACATTAGGTGAATCTAAACTGGAAGAAGTGGGGACCACAAAGCACTTTGACTATTGAAGATGACCTATTTTCAATTCTCCTCTGAATAAATGTCAATGAAGATCATTGATATGAGGCCCTAGCATATATATGGTAAGCCTATCTTTTTGAAAAAATGGGAATTTGGCCTTAAACTTGATAGATCAAAACTTAAGACCATTCCAGCATGGATTAATTTCGATCAAATAACTCTAAAATGTTGGTCCTTTGAAGGATTGAGTTATTTATTTGATTACCTGGGGACTCCTTTAGCAATGTATGATAATACTACCAACATTAAAAGGGGTGGATATGCTAAAGTGTGTATAGAAGTTGAAGGCAAAAAGATGTTTCCTAAAAAGATCCATATTAAGAAGTTTAATGCTAATGGAGACGTAGTAAAGGGCATGATCAAACTATCACACACTTAGAAACCTCACGTAAAATATACTATTAAAGTTTATCCACATGATGACTGAAACTAAAGCTCGAAATACTTATGGGAATTCTAATGAAGAAAGGAATGAAGAATTCTTTACAAGCATTCCAAGAAACGTTCAACAAGTTGAAGTAGGAATTAACAAATCCCTCATCTCAAATATAGGTTTTAGGGAGCAATCAGTGGAACTACCAAGAGAGTAATCATTAAAGTGGAGAAAGATTCTTACAAAGGAAACTAGATATATTTTTAGTTAATTGCAGGTGGTTAGAAAACTTAAATGAGAGTTATTGTTGATCGTTTTACAAGCTTTACTATTTATAGCCTTCAAAATATTACAAGTGCATGGGTCATGATTTGTGGTATGCGAAGGGTCGATCCCACGAGGAGATGTGGACTAATCTAATCCTAAGTTATCTAAGGCTAGAAAATTAATAAAATAAAAATAAAACGGGAAAGGAAAGTAAACATGAATGATTGTCAAGATATTAATTCGCAAAATTAACTTAATGAAATTAAATATTGAGCAATAACAATTCAACAATGGTAGGGAATTTACCAAATTATGAGAGAGGGATTTATCCTATTGTCAATGCTAACCTAATCATTTTTATGTTACTAGGATGTCGGTTCTAGACTATCGTAAGGTAGATTACTCTCTCTCGAGTTATAATCACTAAGCCCTAATTAATAAAACCTAATCAAGTTAAGTCATAGAAATTGTTATCTCTTTATTAACTATCGGTCCACAACCTAATCAATTCTTAAGCTCTCTAATAAACTACCGAGTCTCACACGGGATCTTTTTCTGTAAAATAACCGATAAGATTGATTATGTGGTCTATTGGATCACCTAACTCTCATTAACCAGATCCAATCATTTTGCATTCGACTCATCCTCTCAATTTGTTATTAAAGCATGAAGATACAACAATCAATCACAACACCCAGTCAAAATAACACAAAAAAACTAGATTAATATTAACTCAAGGTAAAATTTCGAAAGAAAGTTAGAACATCTTAATCAAACACAAATCTATAAACATATTTCTATTCATCTTAACAATTAAGAAAATGAAAACAAGATGAAAGAAATACATGTGGAATGGGGATCGGGATGCCTCGAGAAAGCACCAACCACGAAGACCCACTTTTTTTTTCTCCTCTTTTCCTCTTTCTCTCTCTTCTTCTTCTTCTCTCCTCTTGGAGTGTTTCACAAAATGGTAGATTAGAGGCTCCCTTTTTAAGTCTCCTCTTTTTCTCTTTATAGTCTTTTCTAATTAGGGCAACTCTAGGGCTTTTTCCCATTCCCAAAAGGAGCGAAATGTCCCCAAAAAATGAGGTTCAGAATTAAATTCCAATTCCAAAAACTTATTTGGGATTGAAGAATTACTCTAGCTCACTCCTTTATTTTATGGTTAGTAGCTTTACAAAGGCTGGGAGCTAGAGACAAACAAAATTTTCAAGTTTTAGATATCTCTTGTCCTATTTATGCCAATTGTCTAGAGACTCTGGATCACTTGTATTTTAAATGTGTATATCTACTAAATTATGGAGACAATTTCTTAACATATTTAATCTACAAGATAATAACAAAACTTAGTTTTACATTATCAAATAGGCAAGTAGACTGAGATGGAATGGCAGAGGTGATTGGAAGTTGTTCAAATCAGGATTTGCTATGCTAGTCCATTACATTTAGAGATTGAGAAATGCTAAGTTGTTTTGAGATCTTACGGAATTTTAGTAATATAATTAGATGTGGTACTTCTTGAAGTTTAGGTTAACTCTACGACATTTTCTATAACAACAGGATTTAAAATGAGATTGTGTATATAACAGTGCTAAAATATAAGGTGTACTTACTGGATTAATAGAAACATCTTATAGTGTTGTATCAAATCCATATATTTAGGAGTTGCTATTTAGAAATTTTTTGTAATTATTCCTGTAACGCCCAACATATACCCTGGAAGTATTATAGCATGTCTAGGGTATATTAAGAAGTGAACGTAATGAATTAAGTACATCTAAGTATAGTAAGAGATATAATGGTACTTAATGTAAAAGACATGGGTAAATGAATAATTTGTTCGCTTCGAAATGGACATACATACTTAGATGTGAAATATGTATAGAAATTTTTGATATCTTTGCTTGGATTTATGAAAGTGATGTGAGGGGAATTGATCAAATAAGTAGTCCATAAGTAAATGAAATATTTTTGGTTTAAATAGATGTATTTTTATGTTCCTCTTGCTTGATAAGACCAAAGTTAATTGATATGGGATGTGTACCTCATTGAATGGATAGGTTCCACTGAATAGATTTTTGTAATTTGGCCAAATTTTAGCCTATAGACTCCAACTTGGATAATTCCAATTGGAAATAAAGCTAGAGACATATATCTAAAAATTTCATGAAGGAACATAAATTTTATTGTCACTTTAAGATTTTTTAATTTTGGTTTGAAGTTGAGTTATGGTTGTTGTCCCTGTTTTCAAACAGCCTGTAGTATTTTAGGTATAACTCCCAGAATAATTAACTAAATTGCATGAAATTTATTACATTATAAAATTAAGACATAGGGGAATGAAATTAATTTATAATATTGTAGTCCAATTTGGGAAGTAAAGGAAGAAAAAGGACCACTATGCAATTTTTCTAAAATTAACACATGGACTAGTTGGATTAAGGCATGTGTGACCAATAATAATAAAGCATGTGTGTCCAATAGGAATTAAGCATATGTATGAGTCTTGGAAGTTCTAGAATGGGGATATGTAAAGGGGATATTCACGACATTTTTGGGGTCTTATGTTAAGATTTTTCTCCTCTCCATTTCACCTTCTTCATCCCATCATTTTTTATGTAAGAAATCAAGCCAATCTTAAGTGGAAATGAAGGTAAAAGTTAGGGATTTTCTCTTCACCTTTATCTCTTCTTACATTGTTTATGAATGAATTTTAGAAGTAGGATTAAGAGGTATATTTTTGGTGTTTTTAATTGGTAAGTCAAGCAAAGTCAAAGAGGAAGGGAAGGAAAGGCAATAGAAGACCTACTTTGTCAATTTTGAGGTTTGGGACTACCCTTACTCTAATTTCTCTTTTTGTGTATGTTTGAATGGTTATAACGATTCATTTGGATGTGGAATGGTTGTTGGGATGATGCTTTGGTATTATTTTGGTGTTATCTTGCTTAGAATTGGTTGAATATGACAAGAGAGTATTGTGTAGTGGAATTTTGTTTAGGGTTTATTTGAGTTAGTCACATTGTTTAAGTTATAACTCAGCCTACAAACCTCCACATTGTGTGATTTTAGTTTCATATGAAACCTAAGACACAAAGCTAAATATCTTTAGAAGGGAATCTGACTTAATTTGGCTTTATGACCTTGAAAATTGAGATAAAAAAAGGTGACCTGATGCTGCCCCTATTTTGGAGCAGCTTGTGATAATTTACCTATATCTCATAATTTAGAAGTCTAAGGTCTGATCATTAGTGCTATAAAAACTATAGGCATAGAGAAAAAAATTTCTAGAGACCTTGAAACCCAATTCTGACTTTTTTCTATATGAATATTAAGGAACAAGTAGTGATATGAATGAAGAGAGTGTCTATCATGACCATGGCATTGTTTTTGTTTTCGATTTCCACCGCATCTTATCCGAACCTTTATAAATGTGTATCAAAATTTTCAAACACCTAGAACTAAGTGAAATAGGACTTACCATATGTGAATTGGGTGATTGAACATTGGAATTTAAGATTGATCATAATGTATACTAAAGAAAACTTACATATACATAAGTGATTTGTATAGATATATATTGCTCATAAATGTATAGTATGATTATAAAAGTGTGATTTTGACACCTTTCTAATGGTGATAAGTTATAACTTGCATGTATGAACATGGATACAGATTTTATTACTTGAAATGTATATCATATGATTTATCAATATATGAATTGTGAAATTGGAAAATGGTTAAAGGAAATATTATAGTGCCTGCTCTACAGTTTGACACCATTCTTAAAGGAAATATTATTTTAGGGATGAATAGATGGGCATACTTATAGAGTTATAGTGCAGCTGCTACAGTTTGACACCACTAGTGTCCACAATTTGATACCTTTGGGTATCCACAGTTTGATACCTCTAGGTATCAACAATTCGATACCTTTGGGTATCCATAGTTTGATATCTTCAGATATCCACAGCACTCGTTATCCACACCCACAGAAAATGTGTAGGCTTAACATAGAAAGGAAACTTAACAGTTATAAATGATTACACAACATGACAACATGAATAATTGGTATTTATGAGAATCTGAATTGATTGTAAAAATGAATTGTGATGATGTGCAATTGTATTGATAATTTGTATCAGTGAGCATTGAATATCAATATTTGGCTTATAAATGTGCATTTTCGACATATGGATAATATGTTGAAGGATCTTTGCATTATGTACTTTCAAAGTATTCCATTATTGTTTACATGAGCAATGAATATCAATGTTTGGTTCATGAATTTGAATTTATGGTATATGAGTCGTGATATTTCTTAATGTGTGTGCTTGGTAGATGACTATTGTGAGTGGTCATCTAAACTAAGTGTTTCCTCACTAAGCTTTCAAGCTTAACACGAGTGTTAGTCTCTACAGGTCCAAGTCATAGGAGTGAGGTATAGGGAACATCTATAGGGATCAAGGCCAACAGATAGAAAAAAAAGTACTTTTGAAATGTGTTTTTAGTTACAGATGATTGCACATGTAATGAAGAAAGGAAATTATATGTTTTCTTTTGGATTACCATATAATTGTAAAGATGCATTACTACTATTAAATTATAATGTCAATCATAGGGGAGTTTTGTAATGTGTATATGTGTAGCATTGAATAGAAAAGTATACCTTGAATACGTATGTAGGAAATTGGCTGCTATGTGTGTGGATGGTTATAGGTTCCGTGTAGCATCCCGTCTCTCAAATTGTTGAGAGATTTAAAGTGATAGACTAATGAGTCATATGAGTGGTATCATATAAAATGAAATTGGTACAACTATTACATGATTACATAATTATGTTCAAATGCATAATATTAGCATACACACATTAATTATGAATTATATAAATTGCACTCAATTACCATATTCTGCAGTATAAAACTAAGAAGAATGTGACAAATGACTGAGCATAATGAACGTCATATGAATTTGTATTTCCAATATCTTGTACTTTGGTTTACCAATGACAAGAATTCATAGATTATAATTTGGTAAATTGCAATTAATTATTACGATTAGGAGATTTATAAATTAATATATTTTTAGACTAAGAAAAATGTCAGGTGGCAAGATAATTAATAAATGGCAGTAGAAATAATTGACACATGGTAATAGAAATAAATGACAAGTGGCATTAGGATTTATTGACAATTGGCATAGGAAATTGGGTGACAATTGGTTTAGAAATTAGGAGACAAATGGACTAGTTATTAAATGACTTGGGGTACCATTACAATAAGACATTAATTTGGTTATTATGTGGTAAGTGTCATGACATGTTTTATGACACTCACCAAGCATTTACTCTTCATGCTTTTAACCTACACGATTTACAAACTTGAAGATCATCTTTCATTTTACTTTTGCTACATGCTTTCTTTGTTATCTGCTTCTCTCTTCTTCACTCACAACCACCTCACTCTTACCCTCACTACGTCGAGTTTGCCATCATTCAACACTATCCACTTCAATGAAATTTTTTTGTCATCTTTTTTATGGTGAAAACCATTTTTATTCTCATTTTTGCTCTTGAAATGGTGATGATCGTGTAGATGGAGAAGCTAGGGTTTCTTAGTGATTTGAAGAGCTTTGGAGTTAAACAAGTAAGAAAGATCTTGTTCTTCATGGCATGATTAATGAAACGTATATGATGATAGTTCAAAGATAGAATGATCATGATAATGGTGTTGAAAGAGTGCTAGAACGTTGATGAAGAAATGGATGTCTTTATGTTTTATTTTCGTGTATATAATGAACAATAATTTATGATTCGTTATATAAATGTTTTTGAGTTCAAATGGAGATGATTTTGAAGAGGAAATGAAGTAGAAATAATGAACTATGCATAAGATATGTTAGATGTGTTATGAAAGAGTTAAAATCTAGAAAAGTGAAGCAAAAAGGATGGTCCACGGTTATGGCACTCGTCCCACGACCGTGGATAGATGTATTAGCTTCTGTCATGATCATGGGTAAGGTTTGGAAATGGTAATTTCAGTTTTGTTCAATTGTTGAACCAACTAATGATAAGGTACTTTCCTATGATGCATTTAGACTTGATTAAGACTTGAAATAAACCTAGATTGATGCTTGAAAAGTTCATAAAGTGTTTGATATGTTTAGGTTTTTAACTAAGGTTATAACCTAAGAATGGATTATTGATATCAAGTGTTTAAAACCTAGAAATTTATGAATGACATAGGAATGAAGGTGTTCTCCACAATAAAAATGTGATCCAAAGAAAATGAGTAAGGTGTATTAGGTATGAATGAATGAAAACTAAATATTGTGTGACTATATAATGCTAGAAAATGGAGTGATGAATGATTGATTGATGAAATTAGAATGAGCAAGTATTCTTTTGTGTGTGTGTGTGTGTGTGCATGATTGAATACTTATGTGATTGATCAAATTAGTAATGTGCGTACAATGTATATATTACATGAAGATAAATACATAAGATTGAACATCACTATCCAAACGTTTCTGGATTATGAAGGAAATGGCTTATCTAGAGATTACTGTGAGACAACCTAAATGTTATTTACTAGGATTGATATATTCTGGTTAAATTTCAATTATTGAACTAATATTTTATGTGAATGTGATAATTTCAGACATTTATGGTCCGAGGAGTTTATAATTGAGATTAAATTGAAAGTGTTCATAATTGAGTGTGAATAAAAAAGAAATAAATGTAAGCAATAGAAATGTTGAATGTCGGACTTATGTCCGATGAATATAAAAATAACCGTGACTGAAATAAATGAAAGATGTTGAAAGTGAAATATGTGATTTGATGCATTTCATTACATGATCAGATAAAGGAAGTTGTGACTGAAGTGGCCAGTGAAAAAGAGCTTAAAGCACATAAAATGTGTATAACATCCCAGATCAGCCGCTCACAGATATTTTCTACTTTGGACCTTGGACTAGCCAAGCCCTCGCGGTTTTGTTCTTCCCACCCTTGGAAAAACGCACCTATAGGGGAGAGGTTTCCATAGCCTTATAAGGCCTACTTCCTTGCCCTCTCAAATAGATATAGGAATCTAACATTCCACCCCCCTCTTGGAGGCCCAGCATCCTCTCTGGTCAACAGGCCTAAATCCACCCCCTTTGGAGGCCCAGTGTCCTTGTTATCACAAAGGCCTGAATCCACCCCCTTAGAGGCCCAGCGTCCTTGCTGGCATACCGATCTAGGTACTGGCTTTGATACCATTTATGACAACCCGGACCACCCCCTCACAGATATTGTCCGCTTTGGGCCTTGGTCCAGTCAAGCCCTCACAGTTTTGCTCTTCCTATCTAATGGGAAAACGTGTCTATGAGGGAGAGGTTTCCATAGCCTTATAAGGCCTACTTCGTTCCCCTCTCCAATCGATATGGGAATCTAACATTCCACCCTTTGGATGCCCAGCGTCCTTGCTGGCACACAGGCCTGGATCCACCCCCCTGGAGCCCCAGCGTCCTTGCTGACATACCGTTCCAGGCACTAGCTCTGATACCATTTATAACATCCCAAATCACCCACTCACAGATATTGTCTGCTTTAGGCCTTGGCCTTGCCAAGCCCTCTTGCTTTTGCTCTTCCCACCCTTGGGAAAATGCATCTATAATGGAGAGGTTTCCATAGCCTTATAAGGCCTACTTCGTTCCCGTCTCCAATCGATATGGGAATCTAACATTCCACCCCCTTGGAGGCCCAGCGTCCTTGCTATCACATAGGCCTGGATCCACTCCCCTTGGAGGCCCAGCATCCTTGCTAGCCCACAGGCCTAGATCCACTTTGGTTAGCACATCGGCCCAGGTATTAGCTCTGATACAATTTGTAATAGCCTGGACCACCCGCTCACAGATATTGTCCGCTTTGGGCAATGTGTATAAAGAGCCACAGGCTCAGTATTAAAATGAGCCTGATATCTACAATAGATACAGGATAGTTAACAATGAGCCCAGCATCCACAACGGACATGAGATAGTTAAAAAGGTGCTTAGTCACAACAAAGTAATAATGAAAGTGAGTCACATATGCATTTGCATATACGAATTGATATGTGTTATATAAATGATTGAAATAAAATAAGTGTACTACTCTAAACTAGAAATATGGAATTATGTTTGCAATTGTAATTGTTGAAGCATGATGAAATGTGAAGTGATATGAAATGTTTGATGACATGCTTGGTTTGTGAAATGAAATGTGAATTGTCTTTGTGTTTGATACGAGTGAGCACATAGAGGATGGTTCACTCACTGAGTTCGCAAAACTCAACAAAATTGCAACATTGTCTTTCAGATTCGGGGGATATCCAGTTAGATTAATTAGAGTATAGCCACTATAATCGGACATAAGTTAGCGTTCAGGATTAGTTTGTACCTGCATCTGTCTTCAGTTATTTTTTTATTAAGAATTGTATTCCGTAACTATTGTACAATGTATGTGTAAATTCTGAAGTGTAATGACAATTATGACTGAATCTGTTTGTAAATGAAATAGGCCATGAATGATTTTTGGTATGCTTAATATGTGTTTGATTGTCTAAAAAGAAAAAACAATTTGTAATGAGTCATTTCAACCATCTTAATGTGCCACCCTCGTAGAGTATGTTCTCAAAAAATCGTCAATAGATTCGAGCATATGCTCTATCAGAGTGGTGTGTTACATTTTGTATAGGGGATATTACATTTCCATTTGTGAATCTACTTTCTTTTTAAAAAAATTTGTCTTACCTAAGGCTTAAAAGCTAGTGGAGAATTTTTTATTGTTGATGTTTACGGACGCATAAGAGAATAAGTGTAGGGGTGCGAATATATGTGGATTGGTTATATTTGATGATATATGATTTTTGTTGCCTATCAATGAATTCCATCATTGATGTTGTTTCTTTTAATTTTTGTATTTATTAAACAAAAAGAGAATAAAAGAAAAGAAGTTATCAAGGAGGGAAATCATTTCTTTTGTAAAGTAATTCATATTAGTCTTTCCTCCTAAAGTTGTATGGTATGGGTGAATTGATTATGATGCAAATAAGGGAGAAGTTATTATGAAGAGTCACTGCTTATAGTTATAGTTTATTATTTATCATCATTTTTGTGAGTGATTTCTTATAATTGTTTATGTTTCATGTGATTTATGGTATGAAGGCTTGAATCTAAGCTGTGAAATAGAGTCTTTACACTCATCTTAGCTTATGATACCTAATTTTGAGTGGATGTTAATTTTTGCACTCGATACTCTATTTAAGTATTTTTCCTACTTCGCTAGTTTTGATAGCTTTTAAACTACAAGACCTAAGTATTTCTCACCTTAATCTTTATCCCCGTTACAACTTTGAAAGTCCTTTAATTAATGTTATTTATAGGAATCTTTAGTGGTGGAGAATTGAAATGATATGTAATTTGTGGAATGTCTTGATCATGAAAGATGTTCGAGTATATCCATAGACTTATCTTATTTTTAGAAAGAACTTGTCAAAGCCTACCCTAGATTGCTCAGTTATTATAAGGAAATGACTGTTGATTGAACATGATTAAAAACATTGAATTTTAATTCTTGCTATGGTTTTGCAAGTTATTCCTCTTTTGTTGTGACTGTCTATTTTAGGAAATAGAATAAGTGTTTTAATTTATTTTTAATTTTAGTTTTCCATAGGATAGTTAAAAGCTAAGTATAAAGGAACTTAATAAATGCTTAATTGTTGATATATATACTCCTTAATGCAGTAATTAATGTTATGTTGAACTTAAGACACTTATTTTGGTTCGTATTTTGCCTTAGGTACAAGTTGGAGGAATAAGAACCACAATAAGCTAAATCTACATCCTTAGAGTTGTTATATTGATGTTTTATCTATTTTGCATTTGTGGGGTAAGAAGGAGATGAATTAAGGTGAAGATGGGACAATGAATGGAAGAATTGGAATTGCTATGACTTACACGAATGTGTATAAGAACGTGTAACTCATTGGAAATGTATATAAACTCAAAGACATTATTTCAAGAAACCATGAGACTTACACGCCTATTTAAGGACTTACAGGGTAGTGTAAGTGACTTACAATATCATATGTGTTGATTGTGCATCTCTCTAGAACTATGTAGCTCCACAATTTCTGTGAAATTAATATACACAATCACTTTTTTATAAAGCTATGTAGTTGACCATGTATAACCAAGAAACCCTAATTTTACACAATTAAAAGGGATTTAAGAGGACAACAAGGGTATGAAGAGATTAGGGACTTAAAAAAAAGGCAAATTCCTTTCTTTATGAGAGTTGTAAAGATCTAAACTTCACCGTTGCAATTTAATAGGGATATCGAGGCTGACGAACATGTTTGGGTGTTGATTAGGCTAGTGATGTTGTTGTTAACCCTCTTTTGGGATTGACTATGTTATATTGTGTTTAATGTTTTTAATTTATATATGAACAATTTAGATTGGCCTACTAGATTATTTATTTACATATTCATTACCAAAATATAGATTGCAATACATAATTGTTGTACATCTGATTCACTTATGGTAAACTAATGGTCAAACATCATTAGGGATATTATAGCATAGGTTAAATGACCCAGGCTTGCGTGCTTATTGCTTAGATTAAATTTTTTTCCTATTTCATAATGTAGTTGTCACATTAAATCTGGAGAGTTTATTGTAGATTGTCCAGTAGTACATAATCTTACCCCTAATTGGTAGAGAGAATATTTCTGATAGACCCACATAAATATACATATATATGTAAAATATAAATACACGTATTAAAATAATAAAGTAATAATAAACTATGAAAGTAATAAATTGACAAGACCATATTATACCCATCTCTTTACCACATCAACTTAGTCATTTTTAGCAATCGCACCAATTTCCATAAAACATGTCTGAATGCATAAGTAAACATATTTACTATAGAAACAACATATACATATATAAACTCCATCAAGATAGATAAGTAGATGGGAGCGACATTATCTTCTTACATTGTCTACTTTAATTTTTGAATGTTGGACATGTTTACACTCTAACAACCATATTGCTTACTATTTAACACATAATTAGTTGGGATGATTATTAGATATTTATGTTTTTGGATTCTTATATGGCACTAGAAAATAAAAGAATAAGAAGCTATTACTAAACTAGGTGAGAGGAGGTATTGATATAGCATTTTAAGGAGGCTTTACAAAAAATAACATCATTACTTATAATGGTACTTTAAAACCTGAATGTGGTACTGGGTAGGAGCAACATTTTTAAACTTCTCAAGAAAGCTTTGTACATATACTTACTTTATTACTTTAAATTTATGAATTATTATAATAAACATAATTTAGTAAATGAACATATAACAATTTGTGTCCTTTAAATTGAAGCTTTAAACAATTCTAATATCTATACATTTAAAGCTACATTTGTAAAAATAATAGTGTTAAAGAAAACATTGATTCCATATGGTTTGGTAAATGGTTGTATAAGAATCTATGTCCTTCATATTGTTTATTCGTAAAAGGTAACAACAAAAAATTGTGACCATATGGGAACATAAGCAACTATATGCAACTAAACTTCAAAAGAAAAACATGATTTTATATAAAAAGGTTAGTATATTTATGCGTTAATACTTATTCCTTCAAATTCTATATATCAAAATCATAATTCAACATATGTGTACTTCAAATCCTATCTACCTTACCTTTGAAGACAAAACATTAAGAATAGAAAACCAAAGTGAAAATAAACGTAACAAAGTTACACTATAGATGTAGTGAGAAACGTATATTTCAACTACACGTCAAGTGAAGGTTCTTCATCAAAATGGGTCCTCGGACTTTAGTGATGATCATAGATATTAAATCCTCTTTCGAAGAAAATTTGCTTGCGAAACATCTCAGGTTGCATTTAGTGATGATCATAGATATCAAACCCACTTTTTATAGTTGTTACTTAGTCTTAATGCATGATAGAATTTTTTTTACATAAATTTTGTATAAATTGTAATTAGAAATGGTATAGTTTGTGTTGAGGCATAATATACTCTTATTAAAGTAATGTTATTCTTATATTAAAGTGAAGTTTGAATTACTTATTATATGCTGTAGTATTTTTTTATACATAGGCATGGTATAAGATGTATGGACTTCCATTATATTTTTTATTAAGGCATGGTAAGAATACTCAGTGATAGTATTATGATATTAAAGTGAAAATGTGATTTATTTGTCATGGGTGGTGATATGTTTTATATATAGGTGTGGTGTTGCACGTACGAAGTCTTGGTAGTTTGTATTGAGTCATAGTATTCTTTCTATTTAATATGGTATTCTCATATTAAATTTAAGGTGTGACTTTTATCTATTATAGGTGGTAGCGTTTTTTTGTATATAAGTATAGTATTAAATAAGTAGACTCTTAGTATAACTTTTATTAAGTCATGATATTCTTTGTACTTAGTGATGATATTCTTATATTAAAGTGAAGGTATGACTTATCTATTATAGATAGTGATTTTTTTTGTACATAAGCATGATATTAGATGTATGAAGTCCTGATATAGTTTGCATTGAGTCAAGATATTATTTCTACTGAATGATGATATTGATGATATTCTCATATTAAATTGAAGGCGAACTTGTCCATTAAAAGTGGTACTACTTTTTATAAATAAGCAAGGTATGATGTATAAAGTCTTAATTTAATTTATACCGAGACATTGTATTCTTAGTACTCAAATATGGATTATTATATTAAAGTAAAGGTGTTATATATAGTGAGTACTAATACTTTTTATACGTAAGAGTGGCAGTGAATGTATGGAGGTTGTACATAGTATGTTAAGTCAAGAGGACTTTACGATGACTAATTTTGAAGACAATCAAATAACAATAATGTTAGAAACAAAAGAATGTCTTTGAAAAGTGTGTTAAGTGCACAGATGCAAAGACTATGCAGACGCAGACACAGACGTAAACGCAAAGACTATACAGACACAGACACAGACGCAAAGACTATGCAGATGCAGACGTAGACACAAACGCAGACGCAAAGTCTATACAGACGTAGATGCAATGTCTATATAGATGCAGACGCAGACGCAGACGTAGACACAAACGCAAAGGCAAAATAGAAGCAAAGAAGACATAGATGATACCACAAAGATACACTAGCATGTCAGACAGTTATTTAGTTAGAGTTAGTTACAGAACTCAACTAAAGAAGCGATTATCTAGAAGCGGTTATCAAAAATCAAGAAGCTGTTATCAAGAACAAAGAAGCAGTTAGAGACAAAGACTATAAATATTAGTCGCAGTCGAAGATGTAAAAAGAATGATAATGATCAAAAACAGAGAAAAACTGATACAAGTTAGAAAGACTAGATAATCTGAGAGAAAAGTCTTACTGTGCTTACCTATAATAGAGCTAACATTACTGTAACAAAAGCTCACAATCTTTTTCTAGTGAGAGAAAGAAAAGGTTGATAGCTTGGAGAGGCTAAGATAGTGAAAGAATACTTTGTAAGAGACCTGAAGAGGCTCTGGAAGGGAAAGAATACTTGTAATCGTTTGAAGAATAGTGGAACACTCAGACGAACTCTAAGGACTGGATGTAGCCCACGGTTTGGGCTGAACCAATATAAAAATGGCATTGTCTATTCTCTACTCTTACTTTTAGTTTACTTTGTTGTTAAAACTCTTAGAGAGATAATTTGCGATTTATCTACGTAATAAGTTGTGATATTCTTCTAACAAGAAAGAAAAGTTTTCTTTTCGAGATTTTATATTAAGAAAAAGGAGGATATACCATTCAACCCCCCTTCTTGTGTATCTAGTTTCTTGAACTTAAAGTCTTTATTAACGTGTGATTTACTTCATAGTATATTCTTTGTTCTCATTGATAGCATTTTGATATTAAAGTGAATGTATGACCTATATGCTATAGGTGGTAGTACTTTGTCCACAATCATAATATTCGATGTATAAAGTCCTAGTATATTTTTTATTAAGAGATGATATTATCTATACTTATTGATAGTGTTCTTGTATCAAAGTAATGATCTGGTTTATCTATTATGAGTGGTGATATTTTTCGTACAAATTCACGATATTGAGTATATATAATTATAGTGTTTGTTAAAGTATGATATCTTTTGTACTTCTGCTAGCATTCTTATATTAAAATAGATATGTAACTTATCTGTAGTGATACTTTTTGCATATAGATATGGCATAGGGTGGTAGAATATTTTTTGATACATTTGATATTTTCTTATCTTCGTAGTATTGCATCTAGCCATTGAAGTTTTTTAAGGTTCGTATAAGCTCATTTTTTAACGATCATCTTGAAGTTAAAGGTAACAGAAGTTGGTGCTTCATCTTTGTCGTCCTTCTTAGTTAACTTAATCATGTAACTTACTGGTAAAAAATAATGGTGATTTTGTATAATAGATCAAAGAAAATGTTGTCGCTTTTGAAACTAGTTGTTGCAATAGTAGAACATGTATTTTCTTAAATCTATTGTAGTTTTTCTTTTTTTTTTTGAAAAGAGCAGTATTAAAGATGATATATGTTATAAATTATTAATTTTTAAATCACAATAAGAAATTAATAAAAAGAAAAAAAACTCCCTTAATTTTCTTTTGTAGTTGATAATTGAAGGAAAAAATGAAAAACAATGAATAAGAAAAGAAAATATAAAAAATTCATTTCACATTATGATAATACTATTTTATTCCTTGTTAAATAAAAATTATTTATTTATCTTTTAAAAAATATATACCTAACAACCGAGTGACACAGATGACCAATGCCAAACGGTCCCAGAAAAAGTGAGATGGACATGGTCGATGACGACCCATGCATGTGACCCCAATTCTGCATCCATAGTGGCCTTAGCGTTGACCTCTCAACACCTCAGAAAATAAGAAAAAAAAAGCAAAATTAGGAAGGAAGAAATCAAAGAACTCCGTGCAATTATGGCGAACCTTCATGGCGGCTGCAGCTTGTGGAAAATGAGACCATTCCTGCAATAATTATATCTTCTCCAATGCAACCCACTTTTACAGCTCCCTCCAATACCTCTCATTGTTATCACTCTCTCTATCTTCCCCAATTTCAGACATGGACCGACGCCTCCATGAGACCATAAGAAAAGGTGATACATCCACCTTCTTAAAGTTTGCTCGAGAAAACGAAGCACTAATCGATCACACGACCCCAAAGTCCACGAATACCATATTACACATAGCAGCTCGTTTCGGGCACTGGGAGTTGGCGGGAGAGATAGTGAAATTGAGGCCGGAGATGGTGTCGGCGGTAAATGAGAAGATGGAGACGCCATTGCATGAGTGCTGTAGAGAGGGGATGGTGGAACTGGCGAAACTCTTGGTAGAAACTGATCCATGGGTGATTTACAAGGTCAACCAGGACAACCAAAGTGCTCTTTTTGTTGCTTGTGAGAAAGGAAAACTGGATGTTGTCCAGTACTTGCTTGAGTACCAGTGGCTACTGACGTCGGAAGTTGATGGCTTAGCTACTTCTCTACATGTTGCTGCTTCGGGAGGGTACACAGGTAATTAACACCTAAATACTCTATTCTTCTTCTTGTTGTTCTTATGATTATATTAGTATTAATGAAATATTTCTTAGAAAAAGAGAGGACAAACTAATCCAAAAGTGGAATTACTTGCATACTTACTTAGTACATATGTCCTATATAAACTAAAATTCATTATCATATTTGAATTCTATAGCTTTTATATACAGCATTCGGAGGAATATAAAACGTGGATTAACGAAATCCACTTGGTTTGACAATATATAGTCAATATTCTTTTAGTTCTATACGACACGTAAATTAGTAAGGTACTTCTCAAAATATTTTGAGAGGAGGCTATTATATTCTTCTTGGAGTATCTTATGTGAATGTAACAATTTGAAGACATGTAGTATATTTTGTTATTTGGCACATTTTACCATAATTAAAATAGTATCTTTTACGTTTTCAATTAAACCAATTTTTTAACTTTAAGCTTTTGCATTTCAACATCTTCGAAAAAAATCTTTTTATCTATTAGAAGATTCAAGTTTTTATTTAAAATTTAAAATTAGGAAAGTTATTATATATTTTTCTAAATAATTTTTTTAAAAAATAAAATGAATATTAGTCATATTCTTCATAAAAACAAAAATTAAAATTAGTTGTTATTTTTACAAATTATAAATATATGAAGAAACTAAAATAAAAAATAAATCAAAAACTTTTCGTCCACAGAACTTTTGCGACCGGCTAGAACACAATGTTCCTATTCCCGCGTATAGCTGGAATCCACTACAGAATCATAACGGTTGACTTGACTTGACTTACGATCAAACAACTTGCTTGTCTTAACTATCATAACCAGTCGAACAAGTGCACGTGTCCTCTATGCTACTTTCTGAATCTATTTCAATTCTTTAGTTATAAATTTCTTCTTATAATTTTTAATTCTATTGCATAAAATATCGTATTCTTTTTGTTAATGGTTAATACTATTAAGGTTTTGCTAGAACACGTAACCTTTATATTTTAGAAACAATATCATATAAGGACTTATATAAACAAAGTTATATATTGTTGTATATTTTAAATTAATATAATGTGTAATTATAAAATTAAATAAAATACATATTATAGTTTTTATTTAAAAAATTTGTAAAAACATACATTTATTACATATAAAATTTATATTTACAATTTTCAGAAACATTTCATTCTGCTTAAATTATATAAAAATTTCAATGGTGTTGACCATAAAAATATTTAAATTTTGTATGTAAAAATAAATATTAAAATTATACGAAATGAAAAATTAGAAGACGACAACATTTTGTTCATGAAAACCAATTTATAAGAAATAGCGCTAGAGGCAATCTGCCTTGGCCTACAATGACCGTCCCTTTATTTAATTAATCTGTCACTAATACCTTTTAAGTGAATAGTTAATAATAGGATGTGTTTTAATTAGGGTATTAATTGTTTTATAGGTGTTCTCTTAAAACTTGAGAATTCTACGTAATGTCTTTGAACTTTTGTTTGTGATTAACAAAAATATATATATATATATAACATTATCTTTGTGGTTCCGTATATTTCCCCCAGAAGCCAAAGTGTTAACCTTTTCTGCAATGTGTTTTTCTTCTCTCCTGCGTAACTCTGGTAAGCCTAAGTTGTGCAAGTAAAACTTTTCATTTCTGACAGCGGAGTATACTTGCCTTTGAGAACGGCATGATATCTAATAATCTTAACCACATTACAACATAGAAAGGTAAACTGTCTTGTTAAGTAGATGAATAAGATTTTTATCTATATATATTTCAATATTTCTGTTCTTTTGTATATTCTAAAACGTTAAGGCTATATAAAGATTCGATTTTCAGTGTGGACGGAAGTCTTAAACTTGTCTCCAACTGACACTAAAACTTTAAGTTACAATTACAGGAAATTGGAATAAAGTTAACTAACACGGTTGTTAATTGAATCCGAGCATGCATGCAGAAATAGTGAAGGAAATCCTTAAAGTACGGCCTGACTTTGCATGGAAGAAAGACCTTCATGGATGCACACCTTTGCACCTATCTTGCAGCAAAGGCCATCTCGAGACAACCAGAGAGTTGCTAAGACTTGACACAGACTCATCTTCTTTACAAGACAATTATGGCCGTACGCCTCTCCATGCGGCAGCCATCAAAGGCCGAGTGAACATCCTCGACGAGTTGCTCTCTGTAAGCCTCGAACCTGCTGAGATGTTAACTACACATGGTGAGACAGTTCTTCATCTTGGCGTCAAACACAACCAGTTCGATGCCATTAAGTATCTGGTTGAGAAGCTTAACATCACCAAGCTTATTGACAAGCCCGACAATGACGGCAACACAGTTTTGCATTTAGCAACTGCCGGGAAGCTTAGCACTGTAAGAAATTTCTCTCATCATATAAAACACATTATTTCCCTTAAATCATTTTGCTGCCGATTTCTAATATTGGAAGTCATATTGTCTTTTACGTGATTGAGATTAGATGGTCATCTACCTCCTGAAGCTTGGTGTCAATGTAAATGCAATAAACCGTAAGGGACAAACGGCTCTTGACATAGTGGAGTCAGATGTGAGCAACTCTGGTGCACTCCTGATTTTACCCGCGTTACACAATGTTGGAGGCAAGAGGTGTGATCAGTTACCGCCAGGTTCGCAAGAAATTCACCTGACGGAGCAGGAAAAAACTTCGTACCAACCATTACCATCGCCAAAGAAATCAACACAATCTCCAGGTCGACATAACAATCGCCGTAGCCACCGCAGACGGCGTGAAAAGCAGCTAGAGAACCAGAACGAGGGCCTACGAAATGCACGTAACACAATCACTGTGGTGGCGGTCTTGATAGCCACCGTCACATTTGCCGCGGGAATCAACCCTCCGGGGGGTTTTGACCAGCAAAGGGGTCGAAGCCTAATGGCAAGGCATACTTCTTTCAAAGTCTTCATGGTGTGCAACATTGTGGCGCTATTTCTATCCCTGGGGATCGTCATTTTCCTTGTTAGCATCATACCTTTCCGACGAAAATCATTGATGAAGTTACTGGTGGTGACACATAAAGTGATGTGGGTATCCGTGTCGTTCATGGCTGCAGCTTATATTGCAGCCATGTGGACGATTGTGCCGCAAGGGAAAAGTATGGCATGGACGTTAGTGATAGTGGTGGCTGTTGGTGGAGGGTGTACCATGGCCATTTTTGTTGGTTTAGGGGTCCTGTTGGCTAAACATTGGATCCGCAAATGGGAATGGAGGAGATCTAAAAGGAAAAACGATTCCCCGACTAGTAACGTTAGTCGTGTTGAAGAGTTGCAGACAATGAAAAGGGACATTGGCGATTCTACTAGTAATTCAGATGTCGATAGCTCTGATCAAGGAGGTTACCACTTATATTAGTAGCAGTAGATCCTTAAGAGTTGCTAATATATCAGTCACGGCCCAATTAATATATACCATCAGGCCTTGCAGGTTCCTTCGCACTTCACCATAGACTTACAGTTAGTGTTTTATGTACCCTTTTCCATTAAATTTAAATTGAATTATTTTTTCAATCGTGAATGGAGTTGAATTCCATTCAATTATGGTTTATGAAGAGATGAAATATATCGCTATCTAAATTAAATTAGGAGGCTTTTACAAGACTTAACGTTACAATTATTCTGGTATGATCTACAAAAGGATTGCTAAACTTCCACTTGACTTCTCGGTGGAGCAAACTAAAAATATAATTGGAGAACATGGTTTCCACAGCAATTATTATAACAGGCATTAACTAAAAGAACAATTAACTCAAGATGATACTGTAAATTGCAAATTACACGAACGCATATTACTCTGAGAAATAGTATATAAAAGAAGCCATCAACCCAAAAACTTAATTCATGAGAATTGAGTAACGTAGCATAAACTCTCCTCTCAATATGTGCTGCTGCTTGGAGAGTAGGTTAGCTACTTGAGGAATTTTTTTTTTCAGTAGTATTGGCATGTTGAGTTAGTTTTCCATTGGAATTCTTCTGCTTCTATATTATTCATTTTTCTTAAATTTCCCTCCACTTTCACTTGTCTTCCCTCTCTCATCTTTTCTTAAATTATATGTTTTGATCGCTTTGTTACAATCTCCTTTGTTTGGACACGCATGCCCTTCTTCTTTATTTTCATCAGGTGGACCGCATATTGTGGCCATCAATATGATTTCGCGCATACTATATCATTTATAGAAATCATAATTTTTTATTTTTTAGATGAATGTAACCCGTGATTAGGCTTTTAATTATTCATACTTATCTCGTATAATTAAGATGAAGACATACTTATTATCTTGATAATGATAAGGCTTCTAACTGTTAATACTTGTATATTGTATAGATAACGTATAGAAATAGTTAATGATTTTAAAATCGATTGATTTGACCAAAATAAATATAAACTGCCCAAATTTTCGGTCCAATTTACACTCACAGCCACTTTAAAAAAAAAAACATGCCGGTGTAATAAACCGATTGATTTCTTTAAAAAAACTGCCCGATTTTTCTAAAAATAAGTTAAGTAAATCTTTTTAACTTATCACTACAACAAAATAAGGAGATTTTAGACGCTTATGTTTAGACGTATCTAATAAGTGTCTTAAATAATCTAAAAATTGGTAGAATTTTTAGACATTTATTTAAGACGATAAAATTTGTTTAAAAATGTACTAAAAAAGAGTCTAAAATTTCTAAAATTTCTAATTGATGGGACAAGAATTGACACATTTTATAATTTGTAGCAAGTATACATCAAGGAATAACCCTGACCTCATGACCTTCTATATCGTATTTTTTTTATATTTTTACAAAAAAATTATTTTTATTAAATAAACTTGTTACCATAGTAACAAGTTACGCCCTGCTCTGCTCCGCTCCTCTTCATAAAAATTCTTAAACCTTAAAATCCTCGGAGAAGGATCAACTCAAAGAATAATAAGTTAACACGAAAAATAACTTGCCTTCGATTCACCTTCAAAACCAAACACTTTGCTTCTTATTTCTCTTCTTATTGAAATTAATTATCATATCACTTGTGTGGCCCACATATTTTATAGTATGAAATGCAAACCAAACGGGTATAATTCATGGTAGGAGGTAGGTCGTAGCCGCCGCAGTCAATAATACATTAATAAGTCTTTTTACATTACATCTCTTTATTAGCTGTATGTAACTAACTGCTCTCTCTCTTCTAACACTCATAGGGTATCATATCCCAAGAATCTACCTCGTAGATCTTAAGTCTATTTGGGCCTTTGAACTTAATCCTTGTGTTTTGGTTCAGTTCTTAGTAGTTTCTAGCAAGTCCTCACTCCTCAAATTCGTGATCGCTAGGGTTTGAAATTGATCCAAACAGCTTCCGAAATGTCACGATTGTAGATTTTAAAACAAAATGTCTGTGAAGGAGCTGAAAGAGTGTCACACGGCGGCGACTGAGATGGTCACCACTCTCAGAGAACGCCTCAAGCAAAAACGTCTTCTTTTGCTCGACACCTACGATGTCTAATTTTTCTGATTCCTTTGTTTTTTTAATCTGTTTCGCCTTTATTTCTCAAATATGAGCGGATAGATCTAATCGGGAAGTTTTGACAGTGGCCGAATATGCGAGGTCGTGAGGGAGGACTCCGGTGAGCTTCGATCCCATCGATCTGGTCTGTTGCCGGACTCTTCAAGGACATACTGGAAGGGTGATATTTATCCAACTCTATTTTCTTTTAGCTTCAATTGAAAGCTATAGCTGTCTTAATAGGTTTTGTGTTGTATTCGTGCTCGTTGTCACATCATAAGTGATATAAATGAAATTATTTTCGATTTAGAGATGTTACGAATGCTCTAAGGAACAAGAGATTCCTTGCCATGAAAATTATAGATGTCTTAATAGGTTTTGTTGTATTCTTGTTGTTGGTCCGGATCTCCACATGAATTTTAATCGTTTGACGATTAGGTGTCATTATTAAAATTTATTTGAAATAATAATCAATATATATTTGAGAACATTACAAGAAAATCAAATATAACATTTGAATTTAATAAAGTTTAGACAAGGAAAAATTTGTGGTGGCACTTTTCTAATATAAACAAATAGAAATTAAATTTTCATAAATTGATTTTAGACATAAAATGAAATTATACAAAAATGATTTAACATAATCAATTAATTATTAATAAAATAAACAATTAATAGATAATATCAAAATAAAAGAAATAGTCAAAGAATAAGTAATTTGGGCATTTAAAAGAATTAATTTGCATGAATTCAAAAGAGTAAAAGTATCGGCTATGACTCCCATTGTCACGCCAGTGACAAAAGTCACAGGCGTGTGAAGTCGCGATCGTATCGTGTTACGATCCCGACTTTGGACATTTTTTAGTCCGTTGCGATCGCAATTTTTGGAAAAATTTTGGGACTGTCCGAAAAATTTCGGAAAAATTTTGGAACTGTCGCGATTGTACTGAGTTATGATCGCGACTGCCCAGTTTATACATCCTTACTTCCAAACACCATAACTTTCAATCCAGACGTTCAAAAATTACAAACTATATATCATTGGAAAGCTAAGAACAAGATCTACAGTTTTCATGAAGAAATTTTGTCTAATTCGGCTTGTATCAATATAGATTAATCGTTTCAGTGAAATTTTCCATTTCTGCTAAAAATTGGTACTCCTATACAATTTCTGCTATCTTCTAAAGGCCATAACTTTTACATCTGAAGTCTAAAAATTTTGATCTTGATACCATTAGAAAGCTACAAGATTTATCTATAACTTTTATGAAGACTACTTAGCCTAATTCTGCCTATATCATTGCAGTTTAATCCTTAAAGTTTCAGATCACTGTTTTATGCCATTCTCTGTTTTCATCATCTGTTCATATTCATTTCTAACACAAATGTCACAGGACCCGAACCAACATTCAATTTCCTACATACCAAACTCCTTTGATACACAATTTACTACAAATAAGTCCATCCAAGTTCTCCTAGCATTTAACATAGAACCAACTCAATAAAAGGAAAGAAATCTGCAGATATATTTATACATATATATATCTGAAACATTTTTTTTCTAATTCTTTCATCGTCAACTTTTAGCAAACAGAGTTAATACACAACTTCAAATTTCATATCCAAATACCATAACAGTTTCATTGTTACAAAATACATACAAAAATGCTTATGTAGATATGCTTCTAGAACCTCACTAGTTAGCTACAAAAGTCTGAAATTTCTTGGTAATTGCCAAACTTTGCAAGGCTCAATTATGATCTGCTGATTCTTCACCTGAGGAGTAAAAATTGATGGGGTGAGCTAAAAGTTCAATGGCTAATATGTTTATAGCTGGTGATAATGAACCATACACAACATATATGAATATTCATAATACAACACATCATCACAAAGAACATATTGGCTGAAAGTTATCATCAAGCATAACACTCAAATTACATCATAATTTAACATATAAAAAATGCAATGCACAACACAATGGCTCGAGAGTTCCCTGGAACGAAACAGCGAAATTGAAGTTTACACCATGAAACGAAACGAGTCCGATTTTCTCAGGATCTCGTGGCCACAAGCGGGCAGTCGGGAGAAGGCTATAGGTCATCGTGCACGAGACAAACGAAATAGATCCCTCTCTTGCCCACATAACAGATTTTTCAATGCGCATTCATATCATAATATATTCATGCTTTTATGTTTCTTATATTTTCTGCTTTTCATTCACACAAAGTCACAGAATTCATACAAAGCATCATGATATACATTCATGAAATTTCTTCCCACATTCACATTGAATAAAACAAACATGTTCATCATATATATGCACATAATTATTTCAGCTCATCATCACAAAACTATAAACATATTACCCACCTATTTAACTTGATATTTTGAAAATCAAGCTTGCTCTTCTCCTTGCTCTTGATGTAGATATTCTTGATTCCCTAAAAACAAACATATTTCATTTAATCACACACACATAAAACTTTCCTTAAACCTAGCTATCCATGAATAAGCTTACACTTAATCTCTTCTTGATTTTATCTAACTAGACTAACTAGA
>JAOQML010000008.1:21325045-21335285 GCA_027568935.1 Erythroxylum urbanii
TATAATTAATGTTAGTGACATATTTTTAAAATAATAATAAATTGAAATTAAACAAACATTAAAAATGGAATGTATTTTATTAAAAAAAATAATTACAAGTGAAACACACACTAAAACTCCTTATCATCCTTACTACTATTGACATATGCTAGGCATAATAATTGTTTTACCATGTTTTTAAGCTTGTTAATTTCTTTTAGTCCACGATTTAACTTGTCTTCTATACATTGTAATTTTGTCTTCAATGCCTAGTTCTCCTCTTGAAGCGTCGTGACATATGCTGGTTATGACGAAGAGACATCAACATGCTTAGGGCCATACTCAAGACCTTTTGTATAGCCCAATCGTGTACTAAGGACATTATTGCAAATGTCATCGACATTGGGCTCATTCTCCTGAACAAATGACGTATGCAACAACTCTTGCATCTTGTCCTACAATTTAAAGTAGAAAATCAAGTTAACTAAGAAATTATTACTTAATATTATATAGAAAAATAAATTGTAATATTAATTTATTTGTACTTATATAATTACTTTGTTCCTCTTCAGACGTTCAGCCTTGACCTTCCTTGTAGTGTGTGTGTTTGTACAGTGTGATCATATCACACTATTGCCCTTGTAGTTGTATTTGACTCTATAATATGAATTTAAAAAAATATAACCAATTATAGTTTATTGTATTAAAAATAGAATAATAAATTGAAAATGTTACAATTACAAATTCTTGTCAGACGACGACAAATGATCTGAAACCGGTGTTATGAAGAGTCTTTATTTTTCCTCTGTTGGCTTTAGCTTTCTCACACTTTTCCTAAATTAAAAGAAGTAGTTATGAGATGTTTAAATATAATTAATGGAAGGAAATATGGAGAGGAAAAAAACAAACCTAAACCTTCGCTGAAGCCTAAGAATCACACATTTCATTCCAATTTTCTTCAGCCACCCGTTTCAAAACATGTCTCCTTGCCTCTTTATTGGCAGGGCAAAATTGATAATATTTATGAAGTCGATATAGATGATCCTTCACTCTTTGTTTCAACAGTGAACTAACACTGCTTGAAACCTCAGACGTGTCTATATCAACGATATTATGCTTCATCTGTGAAAACACGTATTAGATAAGTTATTATTTTAGTTAAGTAAAATTGCAATACATATAGTGAAATGAATTGAAATATTACCGAAACTTTATCCAAAGCATTTTGCAACAAGTTATCTTCCTTCAACTGCCTGACATGCTAAAGGCAAGGCAACTCATTCCTCATTACGACGCCCAACTCACTAGCCAATTTTACAGCTTGAATCTTATCCACTGGGCAACATTGCGTGGGGTCAATCATCACTGACAACTTAGTTTCATTGTAACATTCATCCATTGCAACTCAGCTTCTTTGATCTTACCTCTACCTTGTTTTCTGAGGCCAGTATTGGAACCAGAAAAAAACATAATGATAAAAACACACTAAACATATAATGAGAGCATAAATGTAAATATGTTTGGTTATCAATAACAGACCTAAAGATCCCTCATGACTACCAGACGATGTTGGTAAAGGTTGTTATTGCTGTTGACTTTCCTCATTCGATGATGCAATTGCTAGTTGTTCTATGGGAGAAACTTCATCGCCCTTTACCACCCTCTTTCCTTTGTTTTGACCAAGTGCAATTAGAATAAACCTATGTAAAATATTAACAACATCAGACAATTATCTTCTTAACATTTCAAACAACAAAACAATTTATTTACAAAAACCGTCATGATCAAGAATTTGAAAATCATCAACATCCAAAAAAATATAACTGAAACATTAAAAATATGCTTATAATCATCGTACATTAACATAACTACGACATTAATAACATAAGACCTACAATTATCTTATTAACATTTGAAACAATACAAACAATGAAACTTACATTCAATCATCATGATCAAGATGAAGAAAATCATCATCATTAAGTACATTATCGTTTGATTCTTCATCACTAATATATTCCAGCAAAGTATCATCATTGTCATTAAAGTCATCCTGAGTTAGTCTTCATCTGTTTGTAAGATAAGATGGGGTTGGACTTTATTTAGTTGAGCGATGTTGGGCTCGACATCTCTCTTATGGAATGATGATATCTCTGCATCTTCTACTAGAATGCTTTCTTTATTAATCTCCAATCTAAAATCTTGATAGATTTCATCAGCATCTTCATCCAATTCACCAATATCCCTTTCACAAAAATTAAAGACATTCCTTTATTAAAACTTTTGATCAACCTTCTAATCGCGAAAACCCAAGCATTTTCTTTACTTCTTGATTATTTGGAGTTGTGTTCTTTATTGTTTTTCGATCAGTTCTTCCTCTGTAGTCTCCATCAAGTCTTCCCAAAACTAACGATCTCCAATGTCTTACCTACGTATCAAAGTCATTGACTTGATCAAAACACGGTCTGTAATTCTGTCACTTCTTTTTTACTATCTATTATATTTTTAGTTGTCGTCTTCATTTCTACATTTTTTACTAACTAGATCGGCTCTTTGTTTTTCAATCTTGGAACGTTATCATAAGTTTTAGCATCTCTTCGATCGATTTTATCCTATTTTCCTGTGATGTTTGCATTTGGCTTTGGAGATAATGGGAGAAAGAAAACAAGTATTTAACTATTGTTTCTGTGATAAAGTTGTGATTTTTATCCTTTTGAGGTAGATTTGGACGTTCTTCGTATAGATCTATACATAGGTTGTTTTCTGCAGTGCTAAAGTTGAATTCTTTGTATTTTGCACTTATTGTTTGATTTCTTTATGTTATGTTATTTGCACATTATCATTGGAGAGTTTGGATTTTGCTCAGTTAGTTTTCGGAATCAAATCAATTTGGTTGACCTCACTGTTACTGAGGAACTTATCTGAAAACATCCTGTTTGGCATTTGTGACTTTGGGCTTTCCTCTACTCCTTTGAAGCACATAGTTTTTTTTAGATAACTCAAAATAGGTAGACGCCCACTATTTTGTGTATTACTGTCCAGATTTAGGGGGATTGATGTCAGAAAAGTTGCATTGTTTAGTACCTATTGTGATTATCTATTATGATTATTCACTTAAACCCTTTAGGTGTTTATTGTGAGTTCTTAATTATGCATTTGATGTATGGGTTATGTTTATGGTTGTCTTTTAAACGTGATTAACTGTCTATCTTTGTTATTTCTTTATGTTTATCTTTCCAAGGACGTTTAACGTTTAATCTCATGAAAGCTTTGTTTCTACATTGATGAAATTGTTTCAAGAGTATGTTACTTTTTCTCATTTCCATTAATAGTAATATAGATAATACTATATTTACGTACATGAAGAACATAGTAATGTTTATTCTACTTTCAATTCTAAATTTTGCATTAGATACAAATTACATAATAAATTTTTGAAATTTTAGTAAGGGTAACTTTCATATCATTGGGCACATTGAAGATGTATAAGTGCTAAATTGGTCTAGTTTTAGTTGTCATCGAAATTGGAGTTAAACATATCATCGTTTTATTTTAAATTGACTTATACAGAATTATCCTCTTAACATTATTAATGAAGGAATGTCGACATGGACACTAGTTCCGAATGACCCTAATTCATTTCGTTGGTAGGAATATGGCAAAATTATCCCCTGAAAAAACCAACAATGCAGAAACAATTTCCACTTTATATACTAATCATCGTTTGGCTTCCATGAACGATCTTCTACTTGAAGGTGTTTAGTATCATCCGAACAACGTCACTTTCCTTGTTATGTACATCTCATTTCCTTTTATGAAACTATTATATATATTCACATTTGATGGTTTACACTACATGTTGTTTTAAGCTTCCTTGAGTCTCAAAAATGATATGTATGGCTATGAAGGCGGAGCAATGTCACAACGGTATATAAAGTATTAGGGAAATCGATTGTTTTGGAAAATTCGTCAATTCTAAATACTTCATATGCTCATACACGTATACATGTCACTTCAATTTTAGTTCATTTAACGGTTTAGTAATAGGACAATATCAAACTTCTACACTGATTGTGTTTTAGGTACTAAATGTAGTGACTTATTCACTACATCCTCTACAAATTTAGCTATAGTAGAAAAGTTGTTATAAGAGGGTGTGAAAAAACCCCACACTTGAGGGAACAATTGTTATTGTTCCAATTGGTGTGTTCGAACGTGCAAGACCCTTTTGGAGAATCCAAACATCGGGGACTCATTTACCTTTACCGACTCTCATGTTACTTGGATTCCAAATAAATAATTATATCATTGTCAGTTAGCGAGTAAATCAACTGAACTCAACTTTAACGTTTATTTATTGTTGTATCTGTAATAATTTGTCAAACAACATATCTACTACTCAGGGGTCAAGTTGTGTACTATTGAATGTGGATTGTTATTGTTTTGGTTCTATGACAGTATGAATTGGATAACTTCTAATTCAAAGCTCGTACTACTCCATATATCATATTATCATATTGATAAAATTGTTTAAAATTTTTATAACAAATTTTTGCAATTTAGTAAATACTAATAATTAGTTAATACTACTGTTTAACACTTAAAATTATGCTGTGAGTTTTTTTTAATAATACGTTATAAACATTTAAAACAAATCTCCAATAAAACATATTTTAAGTATGATAGACTATAAAAATGTTAGTTTAATAATTTATGAAAATGTCAATCATTTGGCGACGATTTTTAGAAATCGTCACCAAATGCATACATTCTGTGACGTTTCTTAGATTTCATCACAACATGTGCACCATTTGGTGACGATTTCTGAATATCGTCGCTGAATGTTTGACATTTAGTGAGGATGACAAAAATTCGTCGCTGAATATATTTTGCAACCAAATAAAACTTTCGTCACCAAATATTAACCTTTTGGTGACGATTTGGAGAATTTGTCACCAAATGTTTGACAAGTTATAGTGACGTTTTCAAAACTCATCACCATTTCATTATTTAGCAACGAATATATGAAATCGTCACTCATTGTGCATCATTTAGTGACGATTTTTCTTAATTATCACGAAATATTCAGCATCTGGCAATGATTTTTCCTATACTTTGCTAAATGTTTTTACTTGTGCGATGCTTTTTGGTTACATTACTAAACGGTAAGTTTTAGTGAAGAATTCTTTTAATCGTCGCAATATGTTGTCTTTTGGCGACAAATTTCGTTTCGCCGCGAGTGAAATCGTCGAGAAAGGCTATGTATGTTGTAGTGTCTTTTTTGAAGTAATACATTAGATTATTGGTGACAAACTATTCATTCCATTTTATCACTTTCCCGGAATATTAAAGTCTTCATTACTTATTCTTATTTATCCTTTTATCCATTTTTTAGGATTTTTGGTACTTTCCTCTCTAACTTCTCCTTTTGTCATAACTTTTATCCTAAATTGTTTTTTATGGGCGTATCCCTTCTCCACTTCCCTCTCTTTATCTTAGGATTTTCCTTATTCTTGATACCCTATGAGCTCAGTTTTCTCTCTAATGGTGAACTTTTTGCCCGTAGGAATCCAAGATTTTACCTTCTAACAACTTTTGAGGGTCTTTATTGATAGCTTAACTTATGACAGGCATATCCATATCTATAGGGGCCTCACATGTATCCTCAGATAGCCAATCCTTTTTAGTATTACAGTGTATTCTTCTAGATAGATTGGCCTCACCAATGGGCTACCCGAATAACTCAATCTCCCAGTTGACCAACATTTTAGAGGTGCATTACGAAAATTCATCTAAAAGGAGATTTTTTATTTTAGTTATTCTGGCTTTCTGTAAACATGCCAGGGCCCTATATCTAATACTTGATCTACGTTTGATTCACTATTGAATCTGATAATGATCAAGGTACCCTCTAATCTAGTTTCTTCTAGTTTGTCATAGCCTATTGTTGTACTTAAAGGGAATGTAGGTATTTTCTCAATTAAATACCCTACGAACTAGCCTGACCATTTCTTAGTACCATTTTTTTTTAATCTTTACTGTATATATAATGTTTAGAGTAATCCCTTATGAAAGAGGTTATAACTGAGTTTGTTGAACACAGAGGAATCACCTACTACCCATCTACAAGAAGGCTTCCCAACAAAAAGATTGAGAGGCTGAGGAATCAAAGGGTCAAAGTTAATACATAAGCATCCAACTTTGAATATAGTAGAAGACAATGTTGCACCACTATGCATTAATGATGTTGCTGGCTTCAAGTGGAGGAGTTAAGGATATTAGGTTAGGTAGAAGAAATTAGGATTGAGGTAGAGTTAAAGGAGGCAATTGAAAGGCGACTGAATTAATTAAAGCAAGTTGAATATTGACGACATTGGAAAAAGGGTTACAGAGGGTAAGAAAGCTAGGTTACTAGTTTCTATTACCGAAGGTTACTTAGAAAATTCAGTCTGTCATGGGGAATTTCCTAGAACAATTAAAAAAATAAATTTATTTTTAACGTTAAGAAAAAAAAACATGGGTTAAGGAAAGTCAAGCCTATTTTTAATTTAAAAAAGATATAGGAAAAGCTAGACAAAGAGAAGATATAGAGAAATTGCTAACCCAAAGACCCACTTATTCATAATAATAAACTCCATCATTCTAAACAATCATTTTTAAAATTAATAACTGTAATTAGTATTTTATCATTAAGATTTCAAATCTCTCAAAATAATTTGAGTAAAAAAACAAAATATTTAATGTAAGAATAAAATATTTGAATAATTATATAGTTAGGCTTATGTTTTAACTTGGAGAAGCTTAGAGTGTTTGATAATTTGAACTTTATTAAGTAAGTTTAATGGAATGTAACTATGGATAATATTATTACATTAGAAGTTTACTTTAGTAAAAACATGTTTCTGTAATTCATTAGATCAAAAGTTCTTAACCAGAATATTGAAAATTAAATCAAAAGTTCATAGAATATTAATAAATAAACCAATAATATTTATTACTAAACAAGCATAATAGGTTTATGTTAAGCATTTTCATGTTAGTTCTTAGAAACAAAGGTTCCATGAAACCCATATGGCACCCTTCGAGGGAGGTTAATGATAGCCGCTGGCTCGCTTCCGAAAGCTTTTGCATCGATTACATAAGCCTACGTGTGAAACCATAAACCAAATAAGAATTGTAAAAGTATTACATGTTAAGGATATATTAACCTTAAATAGTTGACCATCATATGAATTAATCGGTTTACTAATAGAAATACAAAACAATAGAAATAAAAATATACATAATTAAGGACATAATAACGTTTAAGTTATTTGCTTACTACCTGAGAAACATTGCTTTCTTCATTGTGAACATAAGTAACAATCCAACCATCATCTTCGTCAACGCCATTCTCCTTAGGCACGAACGTAATTCCTGTGCAGTACACATTATTTGGTAGCTTATGATACTCTGTTTCTATCAGCTTCTCACCTTTCTCCTCCACCTGATCATGCACTAGATCGTGTTACAATAAGAATTCCAATCTTTTGTGCTGTAAGTTTAGTGGGTACAACTTTATATGGGCCAAAACAAGAAAGAGATAAATATAAGGTCCTATTACCGCAAGTTCTGTTGACTGGTAATCGTCAAAGTATAATTTTGCTATAGCTGAATATTTGCCGATGCCTGATCAAGGGAAACTCGATAATGGGTGGAAATTTTGATTATCGATCAAAAAGACAAAAATGATTTGTACGCAATACTGCTGATGAATTTGAATAATTACCAGAAGTAGAGCTTGCCATAGAATGAATAACCTGGGTGTATCCATACTTTTGTTTCAAGCCTGTAAATGCTTCATTGATTACAGGAAAATCCATAGAGAAATCAGCCGTAGTTAGATATCTTTCCTTGACATGTCCAGTTGCCATGTTTAGCCTCCACTCGTACACTCGATGAATGAGGTATCCATTTTCGGATGAACCATCAATGTAATCATTGATCTTGTATCCTTTTGAATACCACTCAAACTTATTCTTGCCCCACTCAGGGCCTAATATAATTCCAGCATTAGCCCTACATCCCCTTACCACCACCTGCTTAAGCAAATGAACGTGAAAAGTTTTAACACGTTTCAATCAGCAAATATGGAAGAAGTTTAACAAATCAAGGTACTTATCAATCTTAGAAAGTTACTGTAAGTAAAATTTGCAAATGAAATGAAGCACAACCATCTTTCCAATGTCGAAAAATAGTAAATTCCGCTGTTTAAAATTAATGTTTTTCGAGAAATCTGTTTGAAATTAATGTAGGAATAATTGTAGAATTAGAAACAGAAAATGAGTCAAGTTTGGCATAAGCAATTTGTGGCCCTATTATAGTCAAATTTATGAAAAGTAAAAACCTCAAATCATGTGAACATAGTTTGAAAAACCATGCTAAAGAATCAAGATTTGTTTAACTATTCCACAGTGTTTTACCTCATTCCCATCATCAAAGCAATTTACGATGTGCATTGTGCAATTGGGTTCTACAACAAACCATCTTACTGAATCAGCATCACCATAGCGAGGCATCACCCCAATTCTTGCGCCTGCTTTCTCATCATATGTTAAGATCCTATATAAACGAAGGTGAGCCATCTATAAGCTATCAACCCTGTCTTCGTCTACAAAGTAGGCGACATAGTAAAGCTCATAGTATCACTTACGAGCCACCTTCGATGACCCTTCTTACGCTAAATATATAAGGATGATCAATGATCACATTGTATCTGATTCACAACAAAAATATCGCATTAACGAATGTTAGGAAAATGAAAATATTACAAGAATAACAAGGAAGTGCATGTATTGGTACGAAAAGAGTAATCAAAACTTGTTGAAAATCATACTTTTGTGTAACCCCAATGTCATGGCTGAGGACACCCCTTTTGAACTTGAGGTCAACTTTATGTAATAGTTTCTTTCCATCAGCTGAAATATGCAATATAAAAAATATGTATCATATATAGTTCAGAAAAGTTATATGAATAAATAAAAAAAATATATCCAAATTTTGTTGACTGTTTAAAAATGGTTTTTAATGGGATGGTGAAATCTATTTGAACACTGACATATTCTTTGACATTGTGCGTTACAATATAATTTTTACAAATTGTAATATGTAATATTATTAAAAAATGTTATGATATATTTAATAAATTATTTTGTAAAAAGATCAAGATATTTAAAGTAACTTACTCTATCAATAATTTACCTGATATTATCCCGACAACGTAGTAAGGTTTCTTGGCATCCACGCCCATGGTGATTAGCTCTCCGGATTCAGGAGCTTTCTGTGTCATCCATGCATAAAAAATACTATTCAAATTTTCTAAACATAATCATGTCAAAGTAACTGGGTGATAATATGGTTCGTTTTATAGACCTAATTTACTGAGAAATAGCTATGTAATTGATCTGATAATCAGAATGTGATTTTCTTCTCACATGCATTTGACCTAGGCCTACAAGGATGAAGGGAAAGAACCTTTGGATGGCTAGTAAAAGGCCTATCCCATTCTCCATCAAAATCCCAAGTATCAATTGTTTCTAACGTGGTAATATCAATCTCTTGAGCCTTGTAATTCTCTGTGTTAACGTAAAGCTTCTTTGCATGCTCAAAGACGCTGACATTCTGATAGTATTTAGAAGTTGTTCCGAATCTCAACTACGAGGAGTGTTAAAAATCATTAGTTTCAACCTGCTTCAGAATAAAAGACGAGACATATATGAAAAGGAAAACTGTCTTTTCCCAATAATGTTATCGAACATACAATGTTGAGAATCATTGCCGTGAGAACAGCTAAGGAGTCCCCAGTCAATGTAGGAATAAGAATCGACCTGTTTCCTTCCTTTTCCAGCTTGAACGTCTCAGTCTCAATGAATTTATTTTTGTATGAGATGGTCCAATTTCCGAGATCGTTCTTCCGAAAATATAGTGCATGTAGCATTCCTTCACCCTCTACCCAAGTTTGAGATGTTTCACCAAAAACTGAGGTTGCCGCTTTCCATCCTCCAAATAGAGGATTCCCGCCTTTGACGTTATAGTTAATATTTACTCATCGCAAATATTTGTTATGTATGCAAATTTAAAATTATATATTGTATCAATAAGAATTTTGATTTTCGAACAGGCATTAGTAATATATTAACTAGCTTAACAAGATAACAAAATAATTATTTTATTCACATTTTATTTTAATACTTAATAATATTAATAAATAGGATTTTTAATT
>JAOQML010000008.1:21336188-21354111 GCA_027568935.1 Erythroxylum urbanii
AATTTAGTTTATTTCAACTTAAACTAATGATTATATTACTTAAATTAAAATTTTTAATTTTTTGATAAAATTAATTGATAAAAGTATAAATATTATTTTTAAAGTAAGTAATGACATATAAATATGATAAATCAATATTTTTTCAGTACAGAAAATTTTAATAAAATTGATAAAATCATACGAGAAATTAATATTTTTCATACTTCAAAACAATTAGTTGCGTGTTCGAATATTAACTAACTTCCAATTGGATCCTCAAAATTTTCATGAATATTTTGTTTAAATGTTTCCATCGGTGTTATGCATCAATTCTGTAATATGTTCTGTACATACCGTTTCGTACATACAAACCCTCGGGGAAATCTGCTGGAATTTGTCCTTCAATGCAAGTAACTTGAACAGCTTCTCCAATTTCTTCAACGGGTGCAAAGTTGCTCTGCGTTTATAGTTTTTGGTTATCTTTTGTTAAACGTAAGTCTGATGATAAAAATAATATTATCAGGTTCCCGATCTGTACGAGTATCGATTAAGATATATGCACCACTACATATTATAATTTATTAGAATTAAGAAATAATTTTACAAATTTTAATATCGATGTAGTGCCCAATATATAAAATATTCCTCCTCACAAGTAAAGCTTCTCGATACAGTATGGTTTAGAATAATCATTATAGATTTTCGGTCATTTGTTTTCTTGAAAATTTCCTAGATTTCCTGTATAAAAATTTCCTTTATTCCTAAAAGGCTTGTGATGATTTCTCTTTCTTTAACATTAATTGCCAATAGTTTCTTTTCTTCCCAATTCTTAAATTGGAATTTTTTTGAAATCTAAACTCATAAGATGAGATTTTTGTAAATAAGAGGTTTATCTATGATATATGTGTCTTTTATGGTTGAAACTATGTTGGATTATGTGTTACAGTCAAGCAATCAGTTGGTTGTCATTTAGTAACATAATTATTTAAAAGTATTAATATTCGTCTTATATATATTCGTATGTATATGTTTAAGTCCATAGGATTAAATATACAGTGCAAATAAAATTATAATAAGATCATAATTACAAGATTCATATCACATTTATATATTATCTTTAAATTATCCCTGGTTAATATTTTATTGAGACTGAACATTAATAGAACGTAAAACAACTAGTACATGTATATTTCTTTCTTATGAAAGAAGCAATCAATCTCATAAACTAAAGTATAAGGATATTTAAATAAATATGTAAGTGTTTGTTAGAAATTAAATTTACTGAACTGATCCTATATGAAAAATTTATTTGTAACATTACTTATATACCTATGAAAATTCTTATTGCAATGATTGTATAAAGTGACCCTTTTACTTAAGTTAACAAACTATATCATATCAGGATTGATATGTTTTGATATTACTTATGACATATTCTAATCAAGGACAATTTAGTTCGTAGTCATTCGATATTGTATAAACTATATGGAAGTAGTTGAGTAATGAATATAGGATTTATCATTAAAGTGATTAGGGAGAATACTTCATTATCCTCGATTAGTATTGATTCAAGGAATTATTAGCCAAAGTGCAATGATATTTTCAAAATATTAAATATCATTAATTAAATTAATTACTAATGGTGGAGAATTAATATCATTAGAATTAAATAGAGTAGACATTAATTTAATAATTTATGTCTAATTAAAACATTCTATAATAAAAGGATTGAATTATGCGGAAACAATTATGTATAAAAAGATTAGTTAAAATCACTTTAACATTCTTAAATATTTGAGTGGTTATGATGTGTTGTTAGACTTCAATCTTGATCTATAGGTATAAAATATTTAATTAGAATAAATTAAAAGAGTTTAATTTATTTAATTCTAAATATAATTTAGAGCTATAATTTATATTCATTACCAATATATTTAAAAAACTAATAGGTCACACGTAGCAAAGAGAAAAGTTGTTGACAGAAACGTAATTGTATTTGTT
This sequence comes from Erythroxylum urbanii, assembly GCA_027568935.1. NCBI lineage: Eukaryota > Viridiplantae > Streptophyta > Magnoliopsida > Malpighiales > Erythroxylaceae > Erythroxylum > Erythroxylum urbanii. Next base: position 21,338,169 of record JAOQML010000008.1, read on the forward strand.
TATATTTCTTTTTATTTTCTCTAAATCAGTAAGGTAATTGATTCCTATAGAATTCTGAATTATAACAGGTACAACAAACAATAACCTACAATTGTGCCCTTGTTTCCATCAGTGACGCAAGTAAGAATTCTTCGATCTTGTCCTGTTTACCTACTAATTAATAGTATGCACATGACTATCTTTCTAATGTAATGTTTACCATTTGGTAATTCATATTTTGAAATGTCAGTCTCTCAAAATGGATGAGATAACCAAATCTTGCAATTACAATATTGCACTATTGAAGCTTATTCACAGAGATGCCTCTTATAAGTCTTTAGATCAATGAACATGATATTCCATCAGAATATAAGGATGCAAACGATCTTTATGTTCACCTGTCTGCTCCTAAAAATAATCTTGAATAAGAAGTTAGTAGTTATATAAATAAAGCATATTTTCTAAATAAAGACCTTTTAAAAATTAAATAACAACTTTGAATGATACAACTTAACAAGAAATTTTCAAAATTTTTATCCGCGTGTATAATTGCATTAAAATCACAATCTTTTTCTCTGCAGTTCCAATTTCCTCAATTTTCATTTAATTATATTATCGATTTTCATGATCTGCCAATGAAATATAAATGTTGATCAAGGTATACTGATATCGTTTAAGACCACAAATAAGAGGAAAAGGGGCTTCATTGGAAGGTCGTTTAGTTGATGCATTTAATTGTTTAAAACCGCAAATAGCAGAGCTGCAGAGGAAAGTAGGCTTCATTGGAAGGTCGTTTAGTTCTAATTTTTTTCATTGCGGAAAGAAGAAATTGTAAATAATTTAAATAGGTTACTAAGCAGTTATAGACAATTGTAAGTACTGTGAACTTCACTTCACCTATGTAAAAGGCTACTGTTTATTGTAGTAGACATTTTTCTTAGTTGGAATAATAGGTGTGCATCTTCATCTATGTACCTGAGATGGGTGGAGTGGCACGTCCACGAATCTGAATATGTAGTCAGCTACTGCATCCAACATTCTCCTGGAGCTGTTTTTCAAGCTTTTAGAAACATCAATCTTCACTTTCAATTGCTGCCACTTGTTGAAGAAAGGCTGATTATATTCGACATCGAACACAGTCAATACATGTCCCATAATTTGGAAGAGAATAAATGCAAAAGGGTCTCCTTTCGCTTTTCAGTAAAGTCCAAATTCTGATAAAACATTTACTCTTTTTTCGACATGTTAAAGAAAAACAAAAAACGCATGCCTATACTTTGTAATAGTTTACATCGTACAGGCATGCTTCGGAAAGCTTCTAAACATAGACAAGCAACATATAGACGTACCTTCGATGCTGAGGAAAGTCTAGTTTGGAGTTTATCCTTATTCTGAGAGATTGAGGGCCTTACAGCTGACCCAGTAATTTGCAATGGAGTAATAGAGTACGCCATTGGTCTTCTTGTGAACGAAGGTGACTTGAGAAGGGAACGGTCTTTATAGATAGGAAGGAACCTTTGTCGTGTTGTAACAGTAAGTGCTTAATGTACTTGTTTGGGCTTGCATAAGACGATTCCCATGCCATGTCGCTGAAGTTAAAAGATTCTCATTTTGTTTCAACACAAATTGTACATATCAAAAAAGAAAGATTTCTAATTAATCACAAATTAATGTATGATTCTTGATTGAACGATATAATTACCAACTTGTACGAGGTTGTTCAGTTTATATATGCTTCTTCCGACCGACAATCTTAGTTTGAAATTATTTAAATCAACAAACTGAATTGTAATTTCTAGGTCAATTCTTAAATAACGACGTCCTTCTCTTAGGTCTCATATTACACTGAATGACATTCTAGAACTAGCTATGGAAAATAAAACTAGACAACTATAGTAGAACCTAGAAATACGTCAAATGAAACAGCCAACAAGGATAAGCATAACTGAGTAAATAGTTAACTAAAATTGGAAACGAAAAATCTAAATAGAACTTTAAATTTAATTAACTCACTATGACTTACCAAACTCTCCTTCTTGAGTGAAAATTCTGTAATTATCGCCTCTATTATTTTGGATTCCAACTAGATGCATTGTGAACTGATTTATAAAATCTCAGTAGGAATATTTGATTGCCTTAGTTGATATACGGGAACTTTAACTCTATTTTGTATCGATCTGAAGCTAATGGCAATTGTAATCTTAGAAATTATACTAAAGATTTCAAAATATGTGTCGATCAGTTAGGAGTGACAGACTTGTGGTTGGTTGGAAATAAGTTTACTTAGTTCAATAAACAAAGCTCAAATTGGTTCATCTAAAACAAAATTAATCTAGCTTTAGTGAATGGCAGATGGCTTACTCAATTTCCCAATAGTAATGCAAACTTCCTTGATCCTTTATTCTTAGACCATACCCAATCCGAATTGAAAACTTGTTTCACTCCATAACTTAAAAATTCCCATTTAGATTCAACAATTATTTGACCAATGTACCTAGCTTCTTTGATGCACGTAGGAGACGTTCACATTGCTTTTTTCATGGCACTAAGTAGTACATCTACGTCCAGAAATTGAAAACTATTAAACTGGAATTGAAGTGGTTACAATCTTTGAGGGGGTCAGCTGATCATGCTTTGTCCAAATATCAAGGTGATCTTACTGAAGTTCAACGAAAACTTGCTCTATCTCCCCACGATCCACAACTCCTAGCAACTGAAAAACAGGCATTATCTCACTATATGCTCTGTATCTAAAACCATCATTCTTTGCTTCAACAAAGAGCAAGAATGAATTGGCTTAAAGACGAAGACAAGCGCACCAAAATTTTCTTTAATTCTATACAGGCTCGTAGAAACAGAAATTACATCAATTCAATCATTACAAATGAAGGTCATAGACACAGAAATTACATCAATTCAATCATTACAAATGAAGGTCATAGACTTCAAAACCATCAGGAAATTCAAGAAGAGGTAGTGAATTCCTTCAAAAATTTGCTTGGTCTTACCACATCTACTCCTGTCATTCTGGCCAAATTTTCGGATATCATTTCTAGGAAAATAATTCAGGAAGACATATATTTGTTACCTAGATTAGTTGATGATCAGGAGAAATGAGGAAGCTTTGTATAAATTGCACAGTATGAAAGCACCAGGTTTAGATGTTCTTAACGGTTTCTTTTACTAGAATACGTGGAATATTACTGGTTCTTTTGTTAAGCAAGTAGTGAAGGGTTTTTTTTACCAAGGGAATGCTACTTGAGGAAGTTAGTCAAACTTTCCTTTGTCTGTTTCCGAAGACTTCTTCTCCTAATTCCTTTAGTGAATTTAGGCTAATATCTTGTACCAATTTCCTGTATAAACTGATTTTAAAGATCCTTGCATCTAGATTGAAACATGCTCTCATCGTACTCATCAGTGATAACCAAGGAGCTTCTATCAGTAATTGGCACATTGGTAATAGTATACTGATTGTTTAGGAATTACTTCATGGCTACTCCCAAGCCAATTCACCTCAAAACTGTACCATCAAAGTTAATTTTCATAAGGCATTCGACAGTATAAGTTGGAGTTTCTTATGGCAGACAATGTAAGTTTTTGGTTTCCCAGCTATATTCACTAATTGGATAAAGGAATGACTCTCAAAAGTGTCCCAATCGATCTTGATCAACAACAATCCTAGAACCTTTTTCGAAGCTGGGAAAGGTCTACAACATGAGGATCCTATTTCCCCTACCTGTTTATCATGTGCAAGGAGATGCTTAACATAATTACTCAGCATGAAGTGACAGGGAGCTCATTGTTCAAATACTATTCAAAATGTAAGAAGCTTGATTTAACTAACCTCTCCTTTGCAGATGATTTGTTACTTTTTTGCAGAGCTACCCCTGATTTTGTTCATAGCTTCATGGAACAAGAGTCACCTCATATCTCCAAAGGAAGATAATTGGATCTTGGATGAACGGCTTCCTTTCATTTGTGGGGAAAATTCAGCTTATCCAATTGGTTCTTAACTCTTTGTGTGTTTATTGGAGTTACATATTTTTCTTGCTAAAGGGGTCATTAAGCCGATTGAAAGATTACTCAAGGATTTCTTATGGAATCATACGACGGGAACCAAAAATTGTGCTAAAGTTAAATGGTCGAACATTTGCTTTTCAAAGTCCGAAGGAGGATTAGACATTCCTTTTGTGAAACTCACTAATCATATCCTCATCTTGAAATGGTTATAGTGGATTCTTGAAGATAGTAAAACATTATGGATACGTTGGATTCATTCTTATTTCCTTTAAGGAAGAAGTATCTGGGCAGTTCGTAAGACTAATAGCAACTCTTATTTTTTGAATCAGTTAATTCATTTGAGGAACCTCGTTCAGGATCAAGTATCTTGCACCATTGGCAACAAGAAACTCATATCTTTATGATTTGATAATTGGTACCTTTGTTCTAATCTCAACATCTACTCAGAGGTTCTTCCTTTCCTCTCTATACTACAATGGATTACTTCATCAATGACTGCAGCTGGAATTTTCCAGATAACCTTAGACATTTGCAAACTATCCCTCTCTCTCTCTCTTAGGATACTTTCTTTTAGCATAGCAGGCCAACTCATAAACTAACAAACAAAGTCATTTGGGATTTATTAACGATGAGGAAGCCAGAGGTATTTTGGCATAGAATCATTTGGCTTAAGATGATCTTACCGAGAACTTCTCTTATAGCTCACTATGCAAAACCGCTTGAATACGGCTAATCGGATCAAGTATTTAAGCATCAATCCCATGTGCCCCTTATGTCAAATCTAAGAAGAAACTAGGGATCATTTATTTTTTATGTGTGAGGTGACTAATCAGGTATGGAGAACTATTCTCATGTGTTCCAGTTTTCTAATCCAAGAGAACAACTTATATGTTGTTATTCATTAGCAGTTGTCTAATCCAAGAGAACAACTTATATGTTGTTATTCATTAGTTATCAAATTAGTTAGCTACTAAGATATCGTCCCTCATAATAGTGGTTAGCATGTGTGTCCAATCTATATGAAAAGAGAGAAATGCTAGGCGATTTGAATCCAAGTCCAAGCATATAGATAATCTTATCTTTGAAATTTTAGACAGCATCAAAGAGCTTGTGGCGCTTCGTAGCATTCCCACCAACAACAACATTCTCTAGTTTTTTTCTTTCGATTATGATCTGTTGCCTAGCTAAATAGTATTTGATTTTTTCATAGTTTTAAGGGGTATTCCCCTAGACATGTTGTAAGCCCTTTTAACTATTATTTTCTTATAAATGCATTCTATTCTTTCTTTTTTCAAAAGAAAAAATCACTAATAGCATAACTCACTTCCATAATAAACTTTGCTTAGATCATTCTCTCACTTAAATAATAAAAGAAAAAAATCACTACTAACATAACTCGCTTCCATAATAAACTTTGCTTAGATCATTCTCTCACTTAAATAATAAAAGAAAAAATCACTAATAGCATAACTCACTTCCATAATAAACTTTGCTTAGACCATTCTCTCACTTAAATAATGATGACATCTAACTCTACATAATTAAAGTATTTCTTTCGATTCAACAACTTTTTAACAAAAGCCAGATGTTTTGAGGAGGCAATATTCAAAGTTCGAAATATCAATTAGGCCTAGTGAACAAGCGTCCTTTCAATGCTTTTTGAGTCATAGTTTAAGAAACTTTGCATTAATTAGTACGAGGAGATTCTTATGTTTCATTTGATTTAGATGCTTTAAGTATGTTTCTCTTCTATCTAAACTAGTAGCACTGTTGCACTATTTGTCTCTGATTTTTTTTCAACTAATATAAATTTACTTACTAATGTATTTTCATTCTTAAAAAAACTAAATTTACTTAAACACGAACATTAGCTCACAGATGATTGACATTTTTGACACCAAAGAAATAACAAGAACTTTCCCTTTTATCATTCGGAAAAACAATTTAGGTTGATGCCTTTGAACTAGTTTTGGAGTTTTCAACTACTTGTTTATTTTGATGGGTTGATGATTGGGCATTATCATGGTCATGCTATCAAGTTTTTGTTTTGTTTCATTGCTTGATTTGACTTCTTTGGTATTTGTAGAACCTCCTCACGTTGGAGATCCCGCAATTCTTCTTTCAGCTGTACGCTTTTGTTTTATCTTTATCGCCATTTCATGCATCTAATTGTTCAAATTGTAAAGTTGGATAAAGATGAATGTGACCCATTTGAAAAAAACAAAGTATTGAATATTGGGAAATACAATTATATTCGTCAACTTGAGGTAGAGCACTGTGAAATAGAAACACAAATGTCACCACTTCCTCCTTAAAATAACACAATATTAGGAATAAAGAATGTACCAAAATTCCACTTGCGTTTTTCAAGAAAGGAACTAAACTGTTATTTAATTTCTTATTCTTTTTATCATATAAAGGGGTGGTAAATGGTAATGCTTCACCTACAGGGGCAAAAAGTTACAAATTCTTTCGCTTGCTAATTCAAGAAAGGTACATCGACATGAGATTCCTAAGACACAAACCAACTCCTGTAGGCTTGAGAAAAACCTTTGGAATACGCGGATATTACTGGTATATTAAAATATATTAATACAGATGTCAACGTTCTGATATATTAATATTTAGTCAATTAGTAAGAAGTGATGTATTAATTTTTAATAAATGGGTTCAGAACTAAAATTTGGTTGTTAAATAGTGTGATAACTATGAATTTATTTTTAAACATTTTAAATTTGTTTCACTTGATTATTAACCTGTCCATTGTTAACAATTAAAACATAAAATATATTAAAACATTATCATCAAGTTAATTAAATACTGTACATTAACACTCAACCAAAATAATTAAAAAATTTTATTGTAAACAAAAAACATAAACTTTTCAGGTGATTTAAAATTTCATTGAAAAGCATAAAAAATTTCATATTCACCAAATATAATGCACAACAATATAAATAAAATAATTTATAGATCACAATGGAGAGAAAGAATGTCTTAATTCAAAAAATTATACTTGTAATGGTTTAACACAATCCTGTGATCATACATTTATTTCTTAAGGTGCTTTCTTAAAACTTTCATTTATGCTTGCCGATCGATGTTTTTGATAGGTAAAGTTCAAATCACTTTTCATGGCTACATTGAAAGGAAAAAACCAATCTCTTTCTTTTTCAAAATCCTTACAAATCATGGACAACTCTCAACACTCTCATAAATTTTATCTTTATAAAAAAATTAGTTCAACTTGAAATTGTATATGCGATGCAGGCCTTAACTCAACATACTTTTTCTAATAAAAAGCAAAATTTCTATTTCTTTAACAATAACATTATAGTATATCCAATTCACCTGACAAAATATAAGTTAAATTAATAAATTATCCTACTTTAAACATAGAGTTTAATTAGAATTTAATTGTTTAAATTCTAAAAGAACACGAAAAGATCATTAAAAATTAGTGTATTAATTTTTGTTAAAACATGATTATCAATTTGATATTAAATTACATTGGTTATTTTTATTAATTATATAACATGCTATTGTTAGAAGATTTTATTTTTTTATTGTTGGAATACAATTTTTTTGGATTTTATGTTTTATGAGAAGGAAATGGACAACTAGTGTGGGTCCAAAGAATAAGAAATAGAAATTAAATTCTAGAAGATTTCTAAAGACTTCTTTATTTAGAAGTACCTTTTAAAATATCTAGACACCTTGAAAAAACATGTCCCAATTATTTAAGTAGAAATATCTAGTTACTTTGTAGAAATATATTAATTTTAGAAATATTAACAAAAAACTAGTAGTGGATATTAGTTATATATGAAGATCCTTGAGTAGTATAAATAGGTGTGCTTCTCCTAATTGCAACAAACAAATTAAAAAAAGTTATGATAATAATAGCTGTAAATAAGAGTTCCTCTTCCATTAAGAGTGTTCTTCTCATCTTTAAGTTGCTACTAAAGTTCTTCCTTAGAAATTTCAAAAACCTCTCCTAGTTTTAGTAGAGTGCCTAATCTAAATCTTCCATTTTTTTTCTTCTTGATAGTAGCTTATCACCTTCCAACAAAGTGGCATCAGAGGTGAAAGATCGTTGTGATTTAAGATGGCAAGTGACCTATTTCTCCAAGTTCCAAAGTCTTCTAAGGGAGGCTATGTAAATTGGAGCATCAAAATGAAGGTTTTGATCAGAACATATGATCTTTAGGAGATTATAAAAAAAATTAACAATATTGAGCCAAAGGATGGGACTACTTTGTCTCAACATCAAAAGGATGCCTGAAAGGTTCAAGGAAGAGAGACAAGAAAGTTGTCTTCCTTTTCTTTTAAACCATGAATGATGAGATTCTTGAGTTGATCTTAACCTCCAACACCTATAACGAATTGTGGAAGAAGGTCTAAATATCATGCAAGGAGAGGGGAAAGCAAAAAAAAAAGAAAAAAAGGTATGCCTTTAATCTTTGAAAACTAAATTTGAAGCTTTATATATGAATGAGAATGAAATTACAAGTGATTATTTTGCAAGAGCTATATGAATTCAATCAAAAGAGAAATAATGGGGGCTATCATAACACAAGAGTGAAGGAGAAAATTCTCCATTCTTTACTTCTAAAATTGAGTATATTCAAGTAATTATTAAAGAAACAAAAGGTTTAGAGGCTATGACCTTTGAATAACTCGAAGGATCACTTGAAGCATATGAAGAAAGGAAAAAGAGGAAGTAAGAGGTCTTAGATCATGATCTTCAAACCAATCTCACTTTGAATGAGAAAGAAAAAAACTTAAGCACCCAAACAAGCCAAGAGCAAGAGGTTGTAGTGGAGGACCTAGAATATAAAGACAAGGAGGCTTCAAACTATCTAAAAATGGTGAAAGAGGATAAAGTAATCTATTTACAAGAGGGCTTGAAAGAGGAAGCATGATAAGAAATGATGTAAGTCAAAGGTATAAAAATCTCAAGTTGAATGTTTTAGTTGTCACAAACTCGACCACTTTGCTTTGGAATGTAGAAATGATTTTTAAAATGTTGAAGAGAAAGCTCACTATGTTGAGGAGGAAAAGAAAGAAGACTCCACTCTATTTTGTCTTACAAAGGAGAGAAAGGCATGAAAAAGAGCACTTGGCTCTTGAAAACTAACATTAGCAACCATTTATATAAGAAAATGATATGTTTGTGGAGCTTTATAAGTCTATAAGTGGCAATGTCATCCAAGATATCTATTAAAGGTAAAGGTAACATCTTAATTCTGTTTGAAAGATAGAAGACATGGGTTTATTTCAAATGTATATTATATTCCATATATATCAAACAATATGTTATGTTTAGGCCAACTCTTAGAGAAAGGTTATGAAATTCAACTTAAAGATCATTGTCTTTTAATAAGAGATCAAAAAATAACTTGATAGCCAAGGTGCCAATGGAAAATTGTAGAAAGTTCTTAATTAACATCTAAAATGATGTAGCAAAATGTCTTCAACATTACATCAAAGATCCTTATTGTCTTTGGCACCTAAAATTTATGAATTTAAAATTTGAAGGAATAAAGTTGTTGAGTATGAAAGGAATGGTGAAACAATTGACTTCTATCATTCATCTAGATCAATTATATGAGGGATTCTTACTTACAAAACATTTAAGAAAATGCTTTTTAGAGGATGCCATTATAAGAGCTAAGGAGCTATTATAACTCATATATAACTCTTATTAATCATTCTTTATATATGACCCTTTAAGTTTCTAAATATGTTGGCAATGAATATAAGTTATAATCCTAAGTTATATTTAGGATTACATATAATTTAGGATTACATAAATTAAACTCCTTTAATTTATCTTTAATCCTCTAATTAAATAATTTAAATCTATATAGATCATGATTGATATCTAGTAATGTATCATGAATACCCAAATATTAAGAATATCAAAGAAATTTTTACTAACCATTCCATATATAATTTTCTTGTATAATTTAATCTTTTTATCATACAATGTTCCGATTAGACAATGAGCATGGAAATAATATCTACTCTATTTGCTTCTAATCATATTAGTTTTCACTATAAGTAATTGGTTACATTAACGACATTTAGAAATTATTTTCAAAGTGTCATTCCAACTAGGTTAGGTATTTTCTGAATTAATACTAATATAAAATAATAGAATATTCTCCCCATTCACTTTAAGGTAATGAATCATATATTAATCTCTTAGTTACCTGCTTATAGTTTGTCATATCCACTGACCACTGATTAAGCTACCATCGACAATAATATGACATAACTAACATCAAGATATAATAATCTCTGTATAAGACAATGTGAATTTCATAGACATACAAGTAATATTTTAAATAAAATTCTCATATAGGGTTAGTTCAATTAACTTGTTCTCTAGTAAGTATCAACATATTTATTTAAGTATCTCTATACTTTAGTTTATAAGAATGACTTCTTTATAAAGAAAAAACATAACATGTGCTAGTCTTTTTATACTCTATTAATTTTTAATCTCAATAGGACATTAATTAGGAACAATTTAGTAATATGGATATTCAATTCTAAAGTACCCAATCTTTTACATATTTTTTCAATCTAGTGCTTAAGCTTTTAAAATTTTCAGTTAAGTGACCAACCGTTTAGAAGCTTAATAGTTCAGCTCAAAATATTTGTTCCTTTAGTGATTTGCTGATTTGACTGACAAAATCTTTGTAGCTCATGACATATAGATGTCTACTTAGAAAATTGGTGGCTATAGTTAGATTGGAGTAAAGAGAATCTTTTTTAGGTGAAGACCTACATATCATAAACAATAAATAATTTTTTAGTCAAATTAGTAAATTACTAACGGAACTAATGTTTTGAACTGAATTGTAAAAGTTTTAAAAGATTAATCACTCAATTAAAAAAGTAATTTACTAATTTATATGATACATCTAAAATAGTAAGAAGATTGAAATAAAGAACTACAATGATCATATAATTTTTATCTTTTGAAACAGTCCCGTCAATACGACGACTTCTAACAAATATGCAATATTGCCGTCTTATGATGGATTAGGTTTAAAAAATGTGTGCTAAACTATTAAAATAGAATAATTAAGGAGCACCAAGACTAGAGATGCTAAATACATGTGAGTTTAAACAAACATCTTAGTTGTCATCTTCAACTTCCACGGTGGGTGATGCATAATATTTTCTCAATTAATAGAAAGAAAGTAATAGGTGTACAACGAGTTAGTTGACATATGCATATAGGCTTTTCAAGACTGACCCAAACTTGGCGTGTTAAATTAGTTTAGACATAATTGCAATCTGCATGTAGGCATAAGGAAGCCCAAATCTAGAGACATTATAAGCAAATCATTGTCGTGTCGCCCAAATTTATAGAGATAATAAGGAAATCATTGTCATGTCTAAGTCACGACGAGATGTCGAAAGCGACCACCGCTTTAGACATTTGTCACATTGCAGGCAACGTCTGGCAACTGGAATTTCTCCACTGTTTATTATACCTATAACCCAAGACTTGGACGTAATGCCCACGTTCTGGCAAAGAAAAATATAGTTTTTTCTTCTTGAATTCAAAATCAATAATTTATTTATTTAAACCTTAGAAGTTACAGACATAAGTTTGCAATCATCCTATTCCTGCCACGCGTCTTATATAATGAGAGACATATATCTTATCTGGTTGTTTCGTATTTTATGTTAAATTTTATTTATTATGTCATATAAGTTGACTAAAACTATATGTATAAGTAAATAAATACATGGGTATATACAACCGTAAACGCGCGTGGGGTTCCCCGAAAGGTTAGTGAATAGTAATAAAGAAGGTAAAGCAAATGAATAGGCTTAAGTTTGTATTTAGTGAATATATTTTTGTTTGCGTGTTTTGGGTAGCAGAAAGAAAAGTAAGAAGTTGGAATCGTTACGAAAAGATATCAGAAGCCAAAGAAGACTCCTACAATCCTATTCCAAACACCTACACGCAAGGCTTCTTGGTTTCTATGCTTCAAAACTCACTTCTGCGCGCCTTCAGTATGTTTAGTCATTTTCTTGTCAATATAGTTTTGTCTCTGTTTTCTCGCTTTTGCATGTTAGTTTTTTCTCCCAATTTTCTACTCCATTCTGCAATTTCTAGTCCTTGTGTGATGAGTTGTATTTCCTATGATATAGAAAGAAAAGAAACCGACGACATGCATTTTTAGTTTCTTTGGGATGTAATGAGGTGCTATGTGTTTGTATAGTATCTGATGTTTTCTATCAGTTTGATTGTTCTTTTGCGAATATGTTGACATTTCACTGGTAATTGCTATGTGTTTGTATAGTATCTGATGTTTTCTATCAGTTTGATTGTTATCTTACGAATATGTTGACATTTCACTGGTTTCCTTTGCTTGTTAAATGAAATGTTAGCCTTCGAATCTTGTAGTTTATGCTTGATTTTCTTTTTCCCCACGTTTGGTAGACTAGACTTAAGTTTGATGCGTGATTTATACGTTTCGTGTTTTTTTTTTTTCATTTCTTTACATGATTTAAACTAATTCCATTGATTCTAATTGACGTGATTATATTCAATATGATTTTTCCTTTGAATGCACTGTTGGGGCTACTTTACAAACTTTGGATGTGGAAACAACGATCAGGGATGATACTTAATATTGAGAAGTCAGTGGGACTTTGTTGACTGCTCTTCCTATGGGTCAAGACGTTCGATACTGGTGCAAAGGGGAAACCTGGAGATTGCTATGGATTACTGGAGTGATGTTTGCTGCAATTGTGGCATTCCAGCATTTTGAACTTCCATATGAGAGCATTTTTTCTTCTGCTTATAGAATTGGATTAGCAAGGAATAGTAGCTCAATAATAGATGATGTGTCTTCAAAGCCGCAGGCCAGTAACATGACTCAGCTAAATGGGTTGAACTCCAGCGGTCCTAATGGTACTCATGAGACAGTTGAAAATTTTAGAGAGGAGAAAGATGCAGATGGAAACAATAACCATCTATCAGAAGGCATTGTAGAGAAGAACGAGCCTTCTGCATCAAAAAACCATGATAAGGAGCCCTCAAATGATCTATCGATAGATTTAAGCATTGATAAAGCCCTGCATGTTACCAACATTTCAGCTGATAGGCCTTTACCCAAACAGATTGAAAAGAGCTCTCCTCATGTAAATATCACGACCACATCACAAAATATAAGAGCCCCAGATGTCAGCGCTTTGACCACTGAACCAGCATTACCATCAATGAATTCATCACAAACTGAAACATTTGCAAATAATACGGTCCCGCCGCCTATTGCATTTGTTGATCCCAATGCTTCAGCCATGCAGAAAGATGTTGGCAACTCGTCATATGATGGAAAATTAGGGGAAAAGCAAGATAATCGTACCGATTCTGAAATGACTGCTATAGAGGTGAAGAAAATGCCTGAGATGCCCAATTCATCAGTAATTTCAGTTTCTGAAATGAACAAATTGTTACTCCAGAGTTGGTCTTCTCCTTATTTGGTGGTATGTTGTGCAACTTTCTGCACTGGAGCATGTCAAGATTATTGTCTCATATGACAATTGCATAAAAATGATATCTTCATGTTCTAATTTGTTTGCAGAGACCACATTGGTCATTAGTAGTTGACCAAGAATTACTGCATGCAAAATCACAGATAGAAAGTGCTTCTATGCCGGAAGACAATCCGACACTCTATGCTCCTCTTTATAGAAATGTCTCTATGTTCAAAAAGTAAGTTGCTATATTGTTAAATATTACATGGAGGCAATCAATCCCTTTACCAGTAAAAGTTTTTGGTATTGTTCAAGTGAAAGCATTCAGCAAACAAGAGTAAAAGACAGCTCTCTTTCCTCTATTTTACAGGAGCTATGAATTAATGGAAAACATGCTCAAGGTTTATATTTATCGGGAAGGAGAAAGGCCAATATTGCATCAACCAGTGCTTCAGGGTATATATTCTTCCGAGGGATGGTTTATGAAACTATTGGAAGCTAGCAGAAAATTCGTTACGAAGGACTCAAGTAGAGCTCATTTGTTTTATTTGCCCTTTAGTTCGAGAAACTTGGAAGAAAAGTTGTATGTTCAAAATTCACACAGTCATGCTAACCTCATACAGTATCTCAAAAACTATTTGGACATGATTTCTGCAAAATATCCTTTCTGGAATAGGACAGAAGGTGCAGATCATTTTCTTGTTGCTTGCCACGACTGGGTATGATTCTCATGCTTTACTAGATTCGTTATTTTTTAATCCACTTGGCCCTCTGCATCTACAGACATTCACAGAGTTTCATTTTCAGTTCTCAAAAACTCATTTTCATTTTGTCCTCTAATGTCAATTTACACCATTAAGTCCCACCTTTTGCTTGTCGGTTCTGTATGTTCAAAATTATGAAATGGTCTGCATTCCCAACTGTGTTCTTTTTATGAAATAACTGGTTCCTTTTTTCTCTTGTATTTATACTGTTATAAGTCCAATTCATTGGGTCGCATGTCTAATAAGTTTGTGGCTCTCCTTATTACATTAACCTAATGTCTTAGAAACATCGACTTTCTCAGGCTCCTTCTGAGACAAAAAGGTACATGAGAAATTGCATAAGAGCCCTCTGCAATGCTGATGTTAAGGAAGGTTTTGTTTTTGGCAAAGATGTGTCCCTGCCTGAGACATTTGTACGCTCACCACAGAAGCCTCTACGAGATCTTGGAGGCAAACGTGCTTCCCAAAGGTCAATCCTGGCCTTTTTTGCTGGTCAAATGCATGGCTATGTACGGCCAATCCTTTTGCAGCTCTGGGAAAATAAAGATCCTGACATGAAAATATTTGGTAAGATGCCAAAGTCTAAGGGCAATAGGAACTACATCCAACATATGAAGAGCAGCAAGTACTGTATTTGTGCGAAAGGTTACGAAGTTAATAGTCCACGAGTAGTTGAGTCGATTTTCTATGAGTGTGTTCCAGTGATAATATCAGATAACTTTGTGCCTCCATTTTTGGAGGTTTTGAACTGGGAATCATTCGCGGTTTTCATCCCAGAGAAGGATATTCCAAATCTGAAGACGATACTTCTTTCGATTCCTGAAAAGAGGTATCTGCGGATGCAAATGAGGGTCAGGAAGGTGCAGCAACATTTTCTTTGGCATTCTAGGCCTCAGAAGTATGATCTTTTCCATATGATACTTCACTCCGTGTGGTATAATAGAGTTTTCCAAACTTCACCAACATAAGTGATCGAAAGTTGAGGAGTGAATGCTGGTACCTTAGGCTGGCGAGATAGAGGAATTAGACAAAATTACATTTGTATTTTAATTGCCTTAATCTGTACATCGATTTTGAGAAAAATAATACGACTTGCTTCTCACCTAAACCTGATGAGGTTCTCATCATTTTCAATGGCCATTACCGAAGGTACTGCACTAAAAGAACAAGCAATTCTCTTCATCTGTAGTGCTCTGCTCCCGAATTGGCACAAAACCATTAATTTCTGTTCTACCTTCAAAGTTACTGTGCTGGACCAACGTCACAGCTGACTCAATGTTAAAAAGTTAAAAACTAAAATTTCTTTGGGCCTTTAGGGTTTACCTTCGCTCTTTTGTTTTTTTCTTTCAATTTTTTTAAAAAAAAAGTTTGATTGGGCTTTCAGTCTTTATTTTTTATTTTTCGGTTCTTCCATTCTTAAAAGAAACAATAAATTTGGTTTTTATTTTCTATTTTTACAGCCTTATTCACCATTAATTAAAAATATATTATTTAAATATTTCATCTTAATTGCTATGATAATTATGACTAATATAATTTAATTATTCAATTCATTTTAATGTTATAATTATTTTCAAATTTCAAATACATTTTATAAAATAACTTTAAATAATAATTATTTAATTGTAAATAATAACATTAGTTTTACTAATTAAATTATCTATTAA
>JAOQML010000008.1:21379640-21398649 GCA_027568935.1 Erythroxylum urbanii
AGTATTGGTCATTTACTTTGTATTACAGATATAATTGTAATGTAACGTTTTTATTATTAATTCAGATATTTTAATTTCAATTCATTAATTAAAAATTTTATTTAATTATTTATATCTTATTCAATAAATATTATTAATAAAATTGTAAGACGATTATAATTTAAATATAATGGAAATATATATTTTCAAAAAAATTTAATACACAATTTTACCGACAGAACTATACAACATTTCCGTCGGTACTTCTCAACTATTATACCGACGGAACAATTTTTCTGTCGGTAATATTGATTTATTTATCGACGAAAACTCTTACCGTCGGTACGTTTGCCGACTGTATGATGCTAAATTTACATACGGGTATGTCACCGGTCGGTAAATTTAGCGACGGACCATATTAGACAGTCGGTAACTTTTCCGTTGATTTTACCAACGGCTAACCTTTGCGGTCGGTAATGTTACCGATGGTATGAAGAAGTTCCGTCGGGAAATTTAGCTACGGCCGAATCACCGACATCTTCGATCGTCGGTTTATTCCGTCAGTAATTTGGTATACTGACGGTATATTTGTTTTTTCCGTCGGTAATTTTCGTCTGTAATTCACTATTTTCTTGTAGTGAATGAGAAATGCCTCATTTATTGGCTTCTTTATGATTGATTAAGGAAAGATGTGATGCATTGGATGCACTTCACTTCTTTCTTTGAGGCTCAACTGAAATTAGGAGAAAGAATATAAGGGATTGATGAAATTTTATCTCCCTCTCTCCTATCTTGCATGAGATAACCGAAATTTGCATGAGAGGTGTCTCATTTTTGGTTTCTTTTTTTAAGGAAAAATCCCTTTAAGCTTTCTTCTCCTTTCCCACCAAAAGATCTTATTAACCAAGTTATCTAAAGAGAACAAGTGGTAGACCGGATTGGTCGAGGATATAATAACGAGAAGAGGATACATCACTTAGGAAAGGATACATAGCTAATGATAGGATAGCACAACGAGGAGTTAAAGCTGTAGCAAAGGGGTCAGTATAATTCTACCATCTTATTCTTATGTTAAATATTTTCCTTATACTGTATCATGTACGACTTGACATATTGATTTGGTTACATTTCTTCCACTGAAATTTGATTTCTAAAAAAAATTTTAAATCTACCATTTTAGCCAAATCTTGTATGCTTAAGTTTTCGATCCAACACGATCATCTTATTTTCACACAATTCAGTCCAACAAATCGAAGTATACACTTCCTACCATATAGAG
This sequence comes from Erythroxylum urbanii, assembly GCA_027568935.1. NCBI lineage: Eukaryota > Viridiplantae > Streptophyta > Magnoliopsida > Malpighiales > Erythroxylaceae > Erythroxylum > Erythroxylum urbanii. Next base: position 21,380,899 of record JAOQML010000008.1, read on the forward strand.
CTTCATAAGGCACCATGCTAATACTAGTTTGATAACTGTTGTTTTAAGCAGACTCACAATAGAGAAAGACAGTTATCCCAACTTCCTGGGAATTCTAACACACAACCCCGAAGCATATCTTCTAATATCTAGATAACCCGTTCAGATTGTCCATCTGTCTAGGGATAAAAAGCAGTACTAAACTTGACTTGAATGCCCCAAGCCTTTTCCAGACTTTTCCATAATCTCGTAGTAAATCAAAGATCACGATCATAAATAACAGGTAATGGCACACTATATAACCTCACTATCTCATTCACATATAGGTGTGCAAGCCTATCTAAAGAATAATTAGGATGAACAGACAGAAAGTGAGTAGGCTTGGTGAACTTATCAGCAATCACCTATACAGTATCATGTTGTGGGAGTCTAATGACAAGATCTATGATAATGTTATCCTATTTCCATTGAGGAATCTAAATAGGATGTAACAAACTAGATGGAACCTGGTGCTCGGCTTTAACTTGCTGACATGTCAAACATTTAGATACATAATCCACTGCATCATGTTTCATACCTGACCACTAGTAACACTGCTTCAGATATTGATACATCTTATTTTTGCCAAGATGCATTGTTACGACAATATTATGGGCCTCAAATAATAACTTTCTCTTCAACTCATCATTAGCTAGCACACAAAATTGATCTTTATAATACAAATTACCATCTCCTTTCATAGAAAATTTAGGTTGGTTGCCTTCCTGAGTAGTCAAGATAAGTTTTTGCAACTTATCATCAACTTTTTGTGCATCACAAATTTCTTGCCTCAATGTAGGCCTCGCTTTCAACTTAGCTATTAAAGCTTCATCAGATACATGTCTTCTTTCACTTTGCTACATTAACAAAGCCAAAATGGTCTTCCAACTTAATGCATCAATCAAGATATTAGCCTTACCCTGATGGTAGTCCACATTGTAGTCATAATCATCATTGTCCTAGATTAAGTTCCTTCTTAGTAAGCAGATACTTCAAACTTTTATGATTAGTGAAGATCTTACACTTTTCACCATACAATTAGTGCCACCATATTTTCAAAGCAAAGACTATCGTTACAAGTTGAAGATCATATGTAGGGTAGTTCTGTTCATGAGGCTTTAGCTTCCTAGAGGCATATGCAACTATCTTTCCATCCTGCTTCAAAACATAACCCAAACCATTTCTAGATGCATCACTAAACTTAACATATTCCTTACCAGAAGTGGGTTGAGCAACTACAAGGGCTTCAGTGAGCATTCCATTTAGTTGATCAAAACTAGCTTGACATCTATCAGACCATTCATACTTCACTCCTTTTTGTAGCAGTTTAGTCAAAGGGGATGCTATCACCGAGAATCCCTTCATAAACCGGCGATAGTAACTGACCAAACCTAGAAAACTTCTCACTTCTATCACTTCTGTCACATTCTGTAGGATCAACTCTTATCCCTTGAGAAGAAACATGTCTTAGAAAAGATACCTCATAAAGCCAAAAATCACACTTACTCAACTTAGCATACAACTGCTTTTTTGGTAGGGTTTGTAACACAATCCACAGATACTCAACATGATCATACTTATTCTTATAATAGACCAGGATATCATCTACAAACACCACTACAAACTGGTTTAAATAGGGTGTAAACACTTTATTCATCAGATCTATAAATGTAACTAGAGCATTAGTTAGCCCAAATGGCATCACCAAGAATTCATAATGTCTAAACAGGGTCCTGAATGCAGTTTTTGAAACATCCACATCCTTTACCTAAAGTTGATAGTGTCTTAACCACAGATCTATCTTAGAGAATACTCTTAAACCTTTCAATTAATCAAACAGATCTTCTATTCTTGGTAACAGATACTTATTCTTCACTGTGACTTTGTTCCGTTGCCTGTAATCAATATACATTCAGAGAGTACCATCTTTCTTCTTAATAACTAGAACCAGTGCTTCCCAAGGTGAGACACTGGGTCGAATGAACCCCTTATCCAGTATTTCTTGCAGCTGCAGTTTTAACTCCTTCAATTCAATAGGAGCCATCCTGTATGGTGCTATAGATATAGGAGCAGTGCTAGACATAACTTCAATAGGTAACTCTACTTCCTTTTTAAGAGGGAGTCTGGGAAACTCTTCAGGAAACACATCCGGAAATTCACACACCACTGAAATATCTTGCAATTTACCACCCTCCTTCTTAAAATCAAACACAAAGCTAGATAAGCTCCACATCCTTTCCTAAGGAACTTTTGAGCTTGCATAGCTGATATCACATTAGCTAGAGAACTATTGTGGATACCATGTTATATTATTTCAGGCTTAGTAGGCTTCCTAAGCATAACTATCTTATCACTACAATTAACCACTACCTAATGCTTGGATAACCAATCCATAACTAAAATCAAATCAAATTCATAAAAGGCAATCTAATTAGATTCGCTATATATTCACATCATTGGATCATAACAGAACAGTCTTTATAAACCTGATTAACCAACACACTACTACCCAGAGGACTGCTTACAAGAATATCATATTCTAACTGATTTATAGGCATCATTTTGTCAGAAATATCTCCAACATAAATATAAGAATGAGTGGATCAAGGATCAATCAAAGCATTCATTGTAGAGTCAAAGAGAGAAACAGTACCCACAATGACTTCAAGTGCATCCTCATCCTCACGAGCTTTCAAAACATAAGATCAAACTGTAACAGATGGCACAATAGGTTAATCAACAATTTCTGATATAGTACTTAGGTTAGGTCTAATCTAACCAAATCCTTCTTGACCTCTACTGCGTCCTCTATTTCCAACAGATGCATGAGAAACTTCTCTACTAGTTTGTGACGTCTAAGGTTGTCTCATAGGGCAATTAGCTATCAAATACTCAGTGCTACCACATCTGTAATAGGTATATATAACTCTCCAACAAATACCCTAAAGATTTATTGAGCAATGAGGGCACTACGGAGCATTAGAACCTCGGCCTACAGAAGAACCCCTACTAGGAGCAGACGATGAGGGAAAGTTTTGTCACCTTCCCTAAGCTACAAATCTCTGAATAAATTCTAGTGCAGAAGAAACATCTTCAGGGCTCCACTTACTTGAGTACTGACCTCCTCTAGCAAAGCCCCTCCACAGAGCCTTTTCTCTTTTCACCATCTCTTGCTTTTCTATCTTAATAGTAGCGAACACTAGCTGATGGTAACTCACTTGCTGCAAGAGAGTAATTGCCACCAGATGCTCTTTGATCAATTCATTCAAACCACCCTTAAACTGATGACACCAGAACTCCTAGTAAGTACCAGTTCAAGTGCATAATTGATGAGTTGATTAAACTCTCTGTCATACTCAACAATAGATAGATTTCTCTACTTCAGGTTTAAAAATTGCTTCCACTTCTCCTTTTTATAAGCCTCCATCACATACATGGCTTTAAACTCTCGAGAAAAGAAATCTTAAGTTAGAAGCATTAGTAATTAAGGATTTTTCATTGCAAACTTCCACCATTCATAGGCTGCTTCCTGAATAAGAGAGACATCACAGTGCATCATCTGATCTAGCGGACAACTAATTTCATCTAGCGCCCTCTTCACCTTTTCTAACTAGATTTTAGCTCTTTTAGACTCCTCTAGAGATATCCCAGTAAATTCCTCAGCTCTATACTTCTACAATTGATCAATCGGAGCCTTGGGTGTCGTTATACATTGTAGTAAATTCATCATGTCCTGCGACAGCTTAACTAAAGCCTCTCCCTAACCTAGAGGTGGAGGTGGTGGTATTTCATCTCGATTCACCCCAAAGGCTCCAAATATAGATGGACGACATTGCTCAGGATTATTATTCTCTGCAACGTCGTTAATGGCTTCATGAGATCTTTCCATATTTAATTATATAATCAAAACATGGGACAAACCGCATTAGGCTAAACATAACTCTTATATCAACATATAAGCAATAGTTAAGTGCTGGTTAAACCAGAATCTACTAAACCATATTTTGATACCAGAAGATATAACACTCACATTCCCTATGGGAAGATATGTAGATGCTATACAAAACATAACCAAAATAATCCAAAACATACTAAAGCATTTCCAGAAACTCAAGGAACATACATTTCATTCATCAATGGTTGGGTCATATTCAAAACATAACATACACATTACATATAAGCCTTAAATCCAAATTCAAACTATATTAAGGTTATTACAAACCATTAAGGAAAACACAAAATACAATATGTCTCATTACATTGAAAAATAATTAAAAAAACAAACTGAACATTTCTAGAACAAAACACAATCTTCTTGGCCACTACGGTTATCCTTATCATAGTCTTAAGTCTTCTTATTAGAATCTACATAGAGGCAAAACCATTGTGCTAAGCATACAGCTTAGTAAGGAATAACTAAACAAAATATAAACAGGTGACTGTCTCTAACAATCGTCTAGCATTCACATGTATAGAATCAGATCATGTAACCAAAAATCCTTAATTGTTCATATTATGGAGCAATCCAAAAATTGTTTGTCTTGTAATAGAATATGATTTATAATTATAAAACAAGACGTATAAATATCACAATAGAATGTCATTGCTTTATAACAGAATAAAAAAGTATCAAATATAACATAATTATGCCAAAACAGATCAGAACTTGTATCATATTCAAATTTATCTTGTATCAGATCAGAATTTATCTTATTTCAGATCAAAACTTGATTATATCAAAGCTGAACATGTATCAGAATAAAAAACATATTAGCTTCCTAATCCTTTTTACAGAAATGGGTAGCAGGACCAGAACAGGAGATAACATGATTGGTATCACAGAGTAGGAGAGACTTATGTCTCGGTAATAGGAGACACCGAAGTGTTAATATTAAGAGACACCAAAGTGTCACAGGAACAGTTGCAGACCTTTCTAGGCATGCCTATTTACCCACTACTAGGACTTTATAGTTTTAAAACAATCCATTTCAAATTTTTGAATCACAAGCCAATAATGTAGTATATAATAAATGTCTTTATTTCATTTTTCTCAAATTGTACATATTCACTCCTTTTTCATCAAATTCAATATGCTTTATAAACATAAGCATTGGCATCAATATATCAATGAAACATTAAGTCATTACATATTATATAACATCATAGAAACGCATATTATATAACATCATAGAAACTCCCAATTCATAAACATCCATATCCAATTCACATCAAATAAAACCTTTGGAACACATCGGTATTCTTAAGAACACAATCCTTTTGTATAAACCATACATTTTAACGTTAGACACATTATTAAATAATCACACATTCTTTAAGTTATTACCTCAGTTAATGCTCCATAATTAAATTAACTTTTACTCAATTAATCTAACACCATCTAGGTTCATTTTTAAGCCTTAATAATGTCCAAATACAACACATTAGAGAAACTTGTCCTCATGTGGTTCAGTAATTGCACAAGTTAGCATTTACCATGTAAAGACCTTGCCCACGATCATAGGGTACCTCCCCACAATCTTGACAGTAGCTACTGCATCTGTCCATGATCGTGGGATGGGTGCCACGATTGTGGCCTATCCTTTTCATGCACTTTTTTCCAAATTTTCTTAAAACAACTTTTGGGTTAGTTTTGTATGGCCATTCTGTCATAGAAATTAAGGTTTTTAGGCAACATATTCTTCTAAACAAATGTTCATCTATGTCTTAAGCTTCTAATGATCTAATACAATTTGGTTTTTTATTCCTAAAGTTATACCTAAAATACTACAGACTATTTTCAAACAGTGACAGTAACCAAAACTCAACTCCAAGATAAATTTTAAAACCCTTAGAGATAGAACTAAAATTCTATTCCTTCATGAAAATTGTAGAAACGTGCATTTAATTTAATCTAAAATTAAAATCACTCTATTTAGACATCTACAAGTCAAGTTGTGGCTAAAATACAGATGTCTATTTAGTGGAACCACTATAATTAACTCACGTCTTACACCTTTAACACCCCCTCACCATAGTTCATCAATTCCACTTTAATTACACCTTATTCATGCCTCAATTACACATCAATTTTATGTCCAGAACCAATTAAAAAATCATTCATTAAGGAACTTGATAATTTGCAAACCAAACTATTAGTTTTACGTCAAAAACTGCAAGTATACGAGTCGTTACTTGTAGTTAAAAACAGATATCATCCTACAGAGATTGATGTGAGACACCACTCAATTTGGGTTAAGCTTTGTTAAAAAATGATTTCAAAATATTAAAAACTAAAACTTAAATGAAATTAATTAAACTAGCAATGAACACCCAATTAAGGCAATGTGCAGTAATTTGTTGGCTAAGGTTTAAAATTAGGAGTTACTCTATCCCTATTTTGCTTTCCTCTTGTGTTCTTGATCCAATTATGCTTGACCCATGATTTTCTAATATTCAACTACCCTCTCTCAAGCTGTAATTAGCTAACCCTAATTGAATGGATTACAATTAGTTATTCTATCTCTAGACTTACTAACTTTTCCTAATCCTTCCATAAGATTTTAAGCACTCTTATAGGTGAGTTTTAACAAACAGCTAAGATCTCTCTTCAGCTATTTGGAAAAACCTGAATATTTATTTGATCCATTAGGAGCTAATTCTTGTTATACTACCCAACTCAAATAAACACACTCACCCTCTTGGTCTACTGTATGTATAAGCACAATAAATATCATAAAACATCTTTCATTGCATCAAAAATAATAATAGTTCCACAAATAGTTCAAGAACAACTCCTACAAAGTGTTTAGCTACTCATATTCGTGAACAATTCAACAAAGTCCATGTTTTTCACATTAAAAGTTATAAAGGAAAAAGAATTAAAACTGGGTAAAGTCAAGAACTCCTCCTCTCTACTTTAAAAAGTTGGAAAAACTCTGAAGTTTGATGTTGTCACCACTTTTCCAAGATGGATTCTGTGTTTCCCTCTTTGGTTAGCCTCCAAAAGACTCAATTTTTCTATTTTTGGTGAGTTTGTTGATGGATGGAGGCTCCTAGGGTTTAGATCCTTTTTTATATGTCAAGGGAGGGTCAAATCACTTAAAAGCCCATGTTTGACTTGATTTTGGCAAGTTCTGCTTGCCATCCTCATGCACAAGCACGATGTTGCACTACTGTTTGATAGCTTTCTGCACTTGCCACTCTGTTGGCCATAACTTCCTCTCTGGACCTCCGATTGACTTTAAATTTGAACTGCAAGCGCCTCACAAATTGTCCTTCCTCTCCACCAGATTTCATTGTCATATGAATTCTCTAAGTCTACCCATTGGTTCCATTAAATCACATATACCACATCCACAGTTGCAAATCTGATACTTGCAAAATTCATTAACAAGGTGCATTAGTCCATCCTAAAAAATAAGCTCCAAAACTACCCTCAAACACTAGATAATGTAAAGAAATACCTAAATGCTTCAACGATCAAGAAAAGATGCAAAAGATGCTAAAGATCAAATAAACTAGAACCAAAACCCATAAAGAAGCACCTAAAACACATGAAAACACATAAGAAACATAATATAAAAGCACAGTTATCAACTTCCCCACACTTAAACATTTACTTGTCCTCAATCAAAATCAAACACAACCAATCCAACCTATTAGTTCATCATCACAAGGAATAAGAGTAGGTAAGCTTTCAAACTTTAACCATTAGAATGTCCAATTATTACATGCATCGTAACTAGTTTTTATTGGCATATATAAACAAACTCAAGTTATAACATTATTAATCAAAGGCAAGCATAGACTCAAAACGGATCTTCCTTATGTAATTCACTCATTTCCCTCAAGTGTTTAAGGATAATGTTTTGCTCAAGACTCCAAATAGGAAAGTACACTATAATGGCTTGCAAAAACACTAGTTCTTCTCTACAATTATTACATGCACAAATAGATCAAAAAGACTTTGCTAAGGGCTGCAAGGGGGCTAGGGTTTAAGGTATGTAAAAAGGGGTTTGAGGGCTCGTCATAAGAACTTATAGAATACTAAGTATGCAAAGGGACACAAAATGATTTCTGAGAGATGCAAATGGATATAACTAACTACTCCGCACTTATTGTTGCTATTATATATTATTCTTTTACTTTTTTCATTTTTATTTTTATTTATTTTTCATAAAAATAAAGAAATATAAACTAACACTGGCAACTATATGTAATGTGCTTTAAAAGTATAAGTACAAAGAAAGCTGCTCAAAGCGTCTCAGAAAAAAATCTAGTAAAAAATCCCAAACTAATGCAAACTTAGCACTCTATTAAACTTCTGATAGGGTAGGCTAATGAGGTTTAAGGTTTAAAATGAGGTGTTTTCTAAAAACAAAAAGTTCAAAGACTCAAAGGGATTTGTAAGGGACAATGACATAGGTTGGTCATTTAAGTTAAGGGCTAAAAGAATGAGGGCCTTAATCACTTCTATTTAGCATGCATCTAGTAGATTTAAATTTGTTCAGGGCAAGTTCTAGGGGTACTACCCATGGGAGTATCAGACAATCAAGGAAATGATATCACTATGGAATAGAGTCATATAGTTTCAGGTCCTATTAGGCTCAAATGAAAATCCATCATATTTCTACACATCACCTAATCACTTAAATATCAATTTCTGACTAAGCCTATGTGACCAACTACTCAAGTCAATGCGCATGGTTCACCTTCTATCTAAATGGCCTAATTCAATCATCAAGCATATGACTCAATCCTATTCCTACCACTATGAGAGAATTTCAAGGCAACAACTTCTATCGCAAAGACTTAAATGTAGGGAAAATGATAAACCTAAAATTAGCAACCTAATACAAGACAGGCCAAAATGCAATGCAAACACAAACATCAAATAATTAGCAACTTAGCTGCAAAGCTACCAAATAATTTGCGACTTAGCTACCAAGCTACCTCCCCACATTTGAAGGACACATTGTCCTCAATGTTTGATGAGATAACTATAAATAAAGAACATAATTACTAAGGCCAAAAACCAAAACATAAAATAAATACCAATGCAACGGTTACAAAAGAACTAAAAACAAATAAACAAACAAATACAAAAAAATCAAAAGAGGGAGTTTAGAAAGCTTATAAAGAGGCCAAAGGCGATGGGGTTGGAGATGGCACATGGAGTCCTTGTATCTCCCAAAACTTGTGGATTTTCTTTTTTAGGTGCTACTATTGGCGGGCTATTAGTTGCATTTGCTCATTCATTTGGTAAAGCTATTGCTGTGTCTTTCTATTACTATCGGCTAAGAATGGGTATACTCTCTCCCAACTTATTGGCCCTTCTAATTCCTCACTTGATTCATATGATTCCAGTGAAGAAAGTCTAGAACTTGAAGCTCCACTTGAAAACCTATTCTCGAGCTTCATGTTGTGGTGCAGTAGTATGTCTGCACATCTTAAGTACGGTGCATCAAAATACTCATAAGAAATAGGGGTTAGTCCAGTAAGAGCAATCTTAAAATGCTGAGCCAAAGCAGTGGCTAAATACCCCATTCCTATGGATGTTACCTTTCTTCCCATAGATTGGATCCAAGATTGAGAAAAATAAGAGAACATGTTAGGCTTAATCTTTTCATTTATACACCATAATAAAAACAACTCCTTAGTGGAGCATTAGTTGCTATGAGTTTTGGAAAACACATCATAACACATGAATTTATGCAAAAGCAACTGCTCAGGATTAAGAATATGAGCATTCGATGCATTGTGAGCATTAAAATCAAGCAAGTCAGTTAAATAATTCCAATAAATGGTAGATGAGAAGTCTTGATGGTAATCTTCTACCTGTGGATTAGCAAAACCAAAGAGTTGGTGTAACAACTTTTCATCCAAGCTGTGAGCCTAGCATTGTACTCTAAACCAGAATTTATTAGGTTTACTAGATTCAAACCTCAAAGAAATGAAAACTAAAGTGTTAATTCACAAAAAATAGGGTAATCCATATGCACATATTGTTCCCAATTACCTTCCTACACAATTTCAACAATTTAGCCTTCAACCCTATTTCTTCTATCAGATCAAAATCCAAATATCATGGTGTATGAATGATTTTAGTTTTTATAAGGGCGTACCTGTCACCTTCTTCCTTGGAATAAATGGGAAAAGGAGCATCAAATTAGCTACAATGTCTACAGCATTTTGGTCTTCCACCTCAGTTTAGATGGGTTCAATAGATTTTTCGCCAAAAGTCTTAGTTCTTAGAGGCATAATGATGTGAAAACCTAGAAAAATCATAAAGAAAAATGATAAGTTTCAAGAAGGAACACACTCAACCGCTAGAAAGAGAAACCTGCAAAAATGTAGGGAAGGAGGGGAAAAGAAAAGCAAAAGCAACACAAATCTACATAAAACTAAAGGTTTTGATGAAAAACCTAAGTAAACTTACAAGATTTGATGAAAAATTAGAAGAGAATGAGCAAGTTTTCATAAAGAGATGTTGTCGGTGCTGAAACTGAAGAGAGGGGTACGTAGGGAAGAGAATAATAAACGGGGAGTGTGTTTTTAGGGTTGTTTTAAACGTCGAGTGGGTGAGATCTACTACTCAGCCTGCACGATTGTGCTAGTGCATGATCATACACCCCTGATAAGTGAAAGTTTATATCAAGCACGATCGTGCAACCCTGATGAGTGAACGTTTATGTCACAATCGTGTTAATGCATGATCATGCTCCCCTAATGAGTGAAGAGTTCTTTCACAATCGTGCTAATGCATGATCGTGTTCCCCTAATGAGTGAAGGGTTATTTCATAATCGTGCTAGTTCATGATCGTGCACCCCATATGAGGGAAGGGTTCTGTCAAGATCATGCTAGCACACGATCGTGACAAGGGTGTCACTCACACTTGTTCTACTTCACTCCAAAAGGCTCCTAACTTGGTTCTAAGTCACTCCAAACTTGTAAATTCAAATTTTACGTAAAAGCTTGATAGGTGGTCTGCTACAACGTTTTCAGCTTTTTTCTTCCCTTTAATCTCAAGGTTGAACTCTTGGAGTAGAAGTACCCATATGATAAGCCTAGCCTTGGCATCCTTCTTTGTAAAGAGATAACGTATAGCGCCGTATGATTTGCAAAAAACAATAACATGTGACCTTAAAAGATAAAAATGAAATTTCTCCCATGCAAAAACTACTGTAAGTAACTCCTTTTCCATAGTAGTGTAGTTCAGTTGTGCGCTATCAAATTCTTACTCGCATAGTAGATAGAAATTAGTTTCTTTTCCTTCCACTATCTAAGTACACAACCCATTATGTGTTCACTTGTATCACATATAATCTCAAAACCAATCTGACGTTGTCAAGATAGGTGCTCTTGTGAGTGCCTTCTTCAACCTGTTAAAAGAGTCTAAGCAATCATTAGTAACCACAAAAGGCACATCTTTTACTAACAAATAGGTTAAGGGTCTAATAATAAGGGAAAAATCCTTGATGAACTGTCTGTAGAACCCTGCGTGACCAAGGAAAGCTCGGATGCCCTCAATGGTAGTGGGAGGGGGTAACTTTTCAGTCACTTCAGTCTTTGTTCGATCCACTTCAATCCTATTACATAAGATCCTATGGCCCAATACAATCCCCTCTTAGACCATGAAATGACACTTCTCACAGTTTAAAACTAGATGAGACTCCTCACATATTTGAAGCACTCTATCTAAATTAAACAAACAATCATTAAAAGAATCTCTAAAGATAAAGAACTAGTCCATAAATGCCTCAATGAATTTCTCATTCATGTCTGCAAAAATGGCCATCATGTACCTTTGGAATGTGGTAGGTGCATTGCATAACCTGAAAGGCATCCTCTGATAAGCAAAAGTCCCATAAGGATAAGTGAAATTGGACTTTTCTTGATCCTGTGGGTATATGAACACCTAATTGTACCATAAGTATCTATTAAGAAAACAATAAAATTCATAGCCAGCAACCCTCTTAATCATTTGGTCCAAAAAAGGTAAAGGAAAATGCTCTTTCTTGGTGGCCAACTTAAGTTTCCTGTAATCAATACACACTCTCCAACCTGTGATGGTCTTAGTAAAAATCTATTCACGTCTTTTATTTTCCATCACTGTCATACCTCCTTTCTTAGGCACACACTACACTCACTATCTGAAATGAGGTAAATAATCCCTGCATCCAAGACCTTCACTACTTCATTCTTCACAACCTCTTGCATGTGTGGATTTAACCTTCTTTATCTCTCCCTTACTATTTTGTATCCTAAAGGTTAATCCTATGCATCACCACATTGGGGCTAATCCCCCTAATATCAGCAATTTTTCACACCATGGCTTTCATCAGCTTCCTAATAGTCTCTACCACCTTTTTTTCTTGCTCAAAATCCAACGAGTTAGATATGATGACGGGTAAGGTGTGGTCCTTACTGAAGAAAGTATATCTTAAATGAGAAGGTAATGGTTTTAGGTCTAAAGTGGGAGGCTTAACAAAGGAGGGTGGAGTAGGGGCATCTGATCTCTCCAACTTCTCTTACTCACTTCCCTCACACCACTCTTCTTCATTCACACCTTCATTCATATTCACTTTAACAACTTTTGCAACCTCCTTTTCGACTTCCTTCACACAATCATCTACAATATCAATCTTCATACATATAGTCCTATCCATAGGTTTCTTTAGATTTTTAGATATATTAAATTCAACCTATTCATTTCCAATTCTCAAATGAAGTTTCCCTTTGTGCACATCAACTAATGCCCACTAGAATTTAAAAAGGGTCTACCCAAAATGAAAGGACAATTCCTATCCTCTTCAAAATCCAACACAACAAAATCCACCGGAATGATAAATTTATCTACTTTTAATAATACATCTTTAACAACTACAAATGGCTTCTTAATGGATTGATAAGTTGAATGAGCATAGATATTGGCTTGATGTCTCTTAAGCTCAGTTTCCTAAAAATAGATAAAGGCATCAGACTAATACTGACACTTAAGTCACATAAGCATTTAACAAATTCAAAGTCACTAATAACACATAGAATCGTAAAATTCTATGGATCTTGTAGTTTCGATGGCAAGATGCATGAAATGACTAAACTAAAATTTTCTGTCAGGATCACTGTTTGATCGTTCTCCCAAGTACATTTGTGTATGAGTATGTACTTGAAAAACTTCACATATTTGGGTATGCACTCCAATGCTTCCACTAATGACAAGTTAGTCTGAAGCTTCTTCAGCTTCTATAAGAACTTGGAGAACTGAGTGTCTACCTGATGTTGTTTAACCCTTTGTAGATATGGAAGCTTAGGCTTATAGGGTGGTAATGGAACGTATGGCTTCTCTTCAACTTTCACTTCCTCCTTCATCCCTTCTATCTCCTTGCCCTTCTGCATTGCTTGACTCTCCTATTGCACACTTGGTTCTTCTAGTTGCTTACCATTCCTAAGTGTGATCACCTTGAGTTGTTCCTTTGGATTTGTCTCAGTACTGCTTGGTAGGCTACCTACATTTCTAGAAGATAAGGTAGTAGCAAGTTGACCTACCTGAACCTTAAAATTATGGATAGATGAAGCATGGTTCAATTACTCAAGCCAATCCGCATAGCTCACCTTCTATCTAAGTGTCCTAATTCAATCTTCAAGCATATGACTCAATCCTATTCCAACTATTATGATAGAATCTCAAGGCAATAACTTCTATCTGAAAGATTCAAATGCACGGAAATTATAAGCTTAGAACTAGCAACCTAATATGTAACCTACATGATATGCCAAAATGCAATGCAAACACAAACATCAAATAATTAGCGACTTAGCTACCAAGCTACCAAATAATTAGTGACTTAGCTACTAAGCTACCTCCCCACACTTGAAGGACACATTGTCCTTAATGTGTGATAAGAAAACTAAAAACAAAGAATACAATTACTAAGGCCAAAAACCACAACACAAAACAAGTACCAATGTAATGGCCATAAAAGAACAAGAAACAAACAAATAAACAAACAAGTACAAAAACAAAAAAAACAACAAAAGAGGGAAGCTAGAAAGCTTATAGGGAGGGAGGAGGTGATGGGGTTGGAGATGGCACGTGGAGTCCTTGCATCTCCTAAGACTCGTGGATTTTCCTTTTTAAGTACCGCTGTTGGCGGGCTGTGAGTTGCATTTGCTCATTAATTAGGTTGAGCTGCTACTGTGTCATTCTATTGCTATTGGCTAGGAGTGTGTATACCCTCTTATAACCTTTTAGCCCCTCTAATTCCTCACTTGATTCATATAAGTCTAGTGAAGAAAGTCTGGAACTTGAAACTCCACTTAAAAACCTCTGCTTGACTGCAATGCGTGTTTGAGGATCTCGTAGCTCCATATTGTGTTACAGTATTATCTCTGTGTTCACAAGGTTATACACGCGATAAGTTTTTGGTAAATTCCAAAAATGCACGGGTTGTTCCTGTAGTACCTAAGGTGTCGATCACACGAGGAAGGGAACTAGTCCTAAAATCTAGTGGCAGCTAAGTTTGCAATTCCTAAATTAACAACTACTGTAGAAAATTAAAATCAATCATGAATTAAATATGAAAAATTAAAGCACCAACAGAATGAAAAAGAGAAAACTCACACAATTAATCCGAATTTCAACCTAGAAGTGACCAACTGAAATAAAGAGGGAATTTACTCGAAATTAAAGAAAATCTACCTAATTATGAAATTTCCAATTTAATGGGCCTAAACGATCCTAGGGTCAATTACTCTCTCTCGAGTTATAATTCTTAACCCTAATTGATAATCCCTAATTCAAATTATGAAAATTATGGGTCCGTAATTGGTCCAAAACCTAAATTAATTCTAATGTTGTCTATTAACCTACTGGGAATCTATACTCGCTCATTACATGACTCCACTGGCTTAATTCAATTCTCTACCTATCGATTTACCTAACTCTCATTAACTTAAATCGATGATGTTCACCGGCACACCCTCTCAGTTTATTGCCAAGTTATGGAGAATCAAATTGAATAAAACACAATAAAATCAATTTTATTAATCTCAAGAATAAAAACCTGAAGGTGAGTTTAGACAAACAAATCAACACTCAACAACAATATTTCTAATCAATCTCCAAATTTCATACACTAATGAAATCAAAATAAAAACTAGAAAATATTGTCAGAATGGATCTCGGAGGTCGCAACTATGGGAAACCACCTATTTTGGGAAGTATGTCACGTCAAGCGTGTCTCTGTGCCTCTCCTCCTTCATCTCCTTTCGCGATCGCCTGATCTCTATTTAGGTCTCTCTCAGATTTTTGGCAGATTCTCTCTTTTGTGTAGTGCTCTCGGCTCTCTAATCTCCCTTTTGGTGGTGACTAAGTATTGTTCTATTTATTTTGTAGTAGCCCTAAGTCAAACTTAGGGTCGAAACGATTTAAAAAATCATCCAAAAATTGAGTTTTCGTGTCAGCCTGATGCAGGGCACGATTATGGCCTTGCCTGCCACAATCGTGGCTTCAAGTGCACGATCGTAGCCTGAAGTGCATGATCGTGGCCTAACTTGACGCTCTCTGTCACGATCATGGTTCCTGGTGCGTGATCGTGGCTTGATTGCCTCTGACTCTTCCTCTTATGTCACGATCGTGGCTATAGTGCACGACCGTGGCCTGTGTCTTTTAGCCCAAAACTCTTCAGATCTTCACAGTTCTTCTCGGTTTACCCTGTAAACCTAAAAAATATACAATTTAAGCTTAAAGATTCAAACAAACCCATAAAAATAATTAAACACAAAACTAATCTAATTAAACCCTAAATGCACATTGAACACTTAATTTAACACAAAATGTATAACAAATTAAACCATAAAACATCATACAAAACACTACTATCAGTCTTCACTTCTTAAGTATGGTGTATCAAAACACTCACAAGAAATAGGGATTATCAATTTTAAAATGTTGAGATATAGCAGTGGCTAAATACCCCATTCCTATGGATGTTCCATTTCTTGCCACAGATTGGATTAAAGATTGAGAAAAAGAAGAGAACATGTCAGGCTTAATCTTTTCATCTACGCACCATAATAAAAACAACTCCCTAGTGGAGCATTTTTTGCTTTGAGTTTTGGAAAACACAACATAAAAAATGAATTTGTGTAAAAGCAACCGTTCAGAATTTTTAGTTTTTGGAGGCATAATGGCATGAAAACCTAGAAAAATCACAAAAAAAAACATGATAAGTTTCAAGAACGAACACACTCAGCCCCTAAAGAGAGAAACTTGCAAAAATAGTGGGAAGGAAGGGAAAAGAAAAGCGAAAACAACACAAATCTACACAAAACTGAAGGTTTTGATGAAAAATCTAAGTAAACTTACAAGATTTGGTGAAAACATAGAATTGAATGAGCAAGCTTTCATAAAGAGAGGTTGTGGGTGCTGAAACTGGAGAGAAGGGAGCGTAGGGAAGAGAATATTAAATAGGGATGTGTTTTTAGGGTTGTTTTAAACGTGGGGTGGGTGAGATCTACTACTCGCCCTTCACGATCGTGCACCCCTGATGAGTGAAAGGTTCTATCACAATCGTGCAACCCTGATAAGTGAAGGTTTCTATCACGATCATGCTAATGCAAGATCGTGCACCCCTGATAAGTGAAGGGTTCTGTCATAATCATGCTAGTGTACAATCGTGCACCCCAAATGAGGGAAAGGTTCTGTCACTATCGTGCTACACTACAAGAAAGTCATGAATTAGCAATAGAACTTTTTCAACGGACAAAAAACCATAGCTATTTACTGACGAAAAATAATAATCCGTCAGTAAATATGTTGTACTGTTTATATATAATGACAGAAATATATTATCGTCGGCAATAATGGAGGGAATGAATTTTGTGCAAAATCTCCAACGATATATAGCGACGACACAACCTTTACCGTCGACAAAAATTAAGGGAATGCTTCCCGCAATTTAATTTCTTCGGAACTTTACAAATGGCACATAGTTCATCGGTAAGTTATGCTCAGTGTCTTCTGCTATTCATCAACAAAATATCATCCATCAGTAAACTTATTTTAGGTTTACCGACGACATAACCATGGTTGTCGGTAATAATTGCTGGAATTTTTCCCGAAATTAACTAACTTCGGACATTTAGCGACAGAATAGGTATCGTCGGTAAATGTGGTTCAGCTTCTGTTATATACCGACATAACGTGTTCCATCGGTATACATTAAATTAACTTTTTCGACGAACATTTGGTTCCGTTGCAAAATGTAGCGGCAACTAAATGCGATCAAATAATTAGGAAATTTAAATTCCAACGGAATGTATATTCCATCAGTAAATATCAACTAGTTAATAAATAAAACGACATCGTTTGGTTGGTTCATCGTCTTTAAGCAGACAGCGCCCCCCACCATTTCTTCTTCTTCACTCCTCCCGCCTGTCGTGCCGTCTGTCTGACCCCCTTCCTCGCATTTTTAGCCATTTTTTGACCGTTTTCTGGCTCATCGTGCGTCATTTAAGGTAAGCTCTCTAATGGGTGTATTATTTCTCCAAAAAATGCATGTTTTTAGTATTAACCGTGGGTGTTTGGGTGATGAAATTTTGCTTAATTATTATTGTTGTTTGTGGTTTTTTCTATCATTGTTGGTTGATTTGTTGTTTATATGTGTTATTGTTAGTAAATAATGGAAAAATGCAATTGATTTGTGATTAGATTGAGATTATACATATTG